>RSEF01000001.1:37529643-37549154 GCA_003993805.1 Himantopus leucocephalus
TCATCCAGATCATTGATAAAGATATTAAAGAGGACTGGCCCCAGTACTGATCCCTGGGGGACACCACTCCTGACTGGCCGTCAACTGGAATTAACTCCATTCACCACCAAGATGGTGAAGAATATGACACATACAAGCATTTGTCATGACCATATTTGTTCATATTTCTCTCTTATTCTCTCCATTCAAAGATCCCCCCAAGTGAAAACATTTAATCTAATAAGCATTTGAAAACACAATGGAAAAACAGGTTAGAAAGGAAGCTGGGGATTCAATTTATACTGCATACAGCTTCCTCTATTACGAAGAATACCTACATTTTGGGAAGGCACATTTTGCCTTTTACCTAACGAATACATTTTAAGAAAAAAAAATACTGTCAATATAACATAAAATAATTCAATATTAGAGTAATAAAAAGCTTGATTCACATAGTCAAATGTATATTTTCACTCCCTAATTTTCTTTTTCTTTAATTTTCATTTTTAATTTATTTATTTATTATCTAGCAGCATTTATTCTTTGGTTAGAATTTAATGTCTTTTATAATAAATTCCATAACATATAATGTACTTTTTAACCTTGGGTCTGCTACCAATTGTATTTGTATCTCCTCCAGCACCCTTCCAAACAGTAGTGCTGTTTGATGCCTAGCCTATGTATATTGTTCTTTTCAAAAAAGTACAGAACAATCTTCACAGGATGCAAATCCCTGCAGGCAATATCTCTACATTACACCATGCATTCAACACTCCCAGAGTCCCTCCCAAAATTATTCATTCCCTCTTTCTTTCCATCCCATCTCAGCCTTTCCTCACTCTTAATTTCCTTTCTCCTTGAAATAGGATTTTTTCTTTTTCTACTCTGTAGCTGTATTTTCAGGTAAATCATGAGCAGCAAACATTTTACTTTTATCAGCTGTTAAAGAAAACTTTGTTTAAACACAGTGCTTCTGAAAGGAAGACACATATTTAAACAGAACTGGAACTTCTCCTCCTTCACTTTGCCATCCATAAACCAGGTCTGGTATTGTATCGTGTTCTATAAAATATGTTTATAAAAATAGCTTTAGAAGCTTTCTTCATCGCCTTATGAAGAGTTTGACTTATGTAGTCCTTGAATCCAAAGATACCAAGCCATGCGGCTAAAATAGGTATTTTCAAAACTAGCATTCCTCAAGGGACATTATTATCCCTGGACTGGCTGGGATGAGTGAAGTGATTCAGACCAGAAACATGTCTGTATGAGTTAAGAAGCTGGAGAAGATTCCAGTCTACCCTTAAGAAGCCAGGAGGCCCAGGACATCACATGTATACATGAAGATTTGCATAAGAACATCAAATGAGATGGGGCCTCCATCTTGTGTTTATCTGGACTTGCTTGTAACACCTGCAATGTAGAAACTTCAGTCTCATATATGCTAACAGTACCCTACAACATGTCTGTAACACTTGCTCTCCTCCTAAGGACTGTGGCTTTGCATCACTTAGTTAAAGAAAAGACACATATAGCAAACACATTTCCCATGTGCAACAATTCAAATATGTTTCTCCACTTGATGTTAACAAATGAAAATGGAACTTGAGAAACCACATTACAACTATCACTTCTGAATGGATAAGGCTAAGGAATGAATTGAAGAGGAAGAAAATCCATCCAAGTTGAGTCCAAGCTGGTACAAAATCATACCTTTAGAATAACTCCTTGATTGCCAAGACACATACTGAGACCCTGCTTGACCACTTGACCCTGCTTGAGTCATTATCAGCTTGGCAAGAGTTTCAGATATTGGAGCACAGGCACAATGAGATCCGACCATCAGAAAAGCACAATTGTGGATAAAGTGTATTTCTCTTGTACCAGGAGCCTCATGTGTTCAAATTAGTCCCACTTGCAACAGTGAGTACAAATAGACTACCTACATATGAGCAGCTGATTCTTAGGTCCTCCTTCCAAACTGGTTCCTAAGGCCTATAAGCCCATGTCTTGAAAGTGCACTGGAGATACTGACATCCCTAGGCTAACATTAGTCTGCCTGATTCCTTCTGTGGCTTGTATTGTGACTACCCTACCAGGATTACTTAATAAATCTATTTAGATCCTCAGGTCATTCCAAGAGGTAAAATTAATATCACACTGCTCATATGAACAGGATTTGACATGTTTCCACACTATCACAATTACATAGATAGAGCAGTAATGTCAGTTAGTAGACAGATGGATTGTTGAAGAAAAAATGCCAAAATAAATCTGCCTTTAAATCAAATTCTCTTTGGAAAACACAAAAATGTACCATTAAAAAAATTATTTTGAGGGTATATATTGATTTTTTACATCCCTAGGGAGACGTTAAAATCTCAGATTGCAAACCAGAACAGCCAGTGTGCTGGGGAAGTCATATATATAAAATCAATAGGAAATTCTAAGGAGTGGCTGGGGAGTTAGCCACATAGGGAGGCACTTCTGCTCATTTCATATCCAGAGGCTGGAACCTTTTTCCTGAGATAGATCCTTTAAAAAGCCAAAACCTTTTCTGTTAAAATAAAGCTGTCATATGATGTCATCTAACACCAAACTCATGTCACTTTTCCGCTGAAGAATGCTCTAATAAACTACAGGCCATTTTTGTTCAGAAACCTTCTTTATCTACCAGATGAAGATTCACAACTATACAAAGGAGAATTCAAGACCCATTAGGAACACCCAGCACATGACTTCATAACCTTGTGGGTTGGGCACTCATCAGGGAAATAGTCAATTATAGGTTCCTTGTCAAGTCTGCTCATCTTTTTTCCCCAGAAGACTGGTTACTAAAAAGTATAAAAGAGCCTCTTGAAGCAAAGACAGAATTTATGAACACTATAAATGTTGAATTATAGCATAATGTACTCTCTAGTGCTTCTCTTCTCACTCCCCACCAATTTCTTCTTTCACCTTTTTCTATATATTCCTATGAATCACATAATATTTCCTGTAGAGGAGCAAAAGAAGAAGAAAAGATGTTTCCTTTTGCTAACCTCAGTCCACAGTATACACTAGAAGTAAAAACACCTTCAGGAATGTGTGAATGTTAACCCCTTAACCTGAGGAGGGCATTGAACCTGAGTGTATGAATGCTATAAATCTTGAATATGTTTTTAGTTCATTGAGAGCTCTACTGTCAATGTCAGGCAGTTGTTCTTAGGAAATACATATTAAATGTCCTTTGGAGACCTTTGGTACTTGGCTGCTCTTCGGCATGTGATAGCTGCTGAGCTGTGTGGACTGCAGCAGTTTTGGTGCACTTGAGTGAGAAAGTCACACTAGGCACTGGGGAAGTTTCAGTCAAAAGGGGAGATACCTGTGAGGTTTAAACACCTGCAAGATTAGACTTTTTTATTGTCATTTATAACTTCAGTCTGTAAAATCTGTCTATATTCTTCATTTGATATATGTCTTCCTGTCCTTGGGATACACAGATCTAACAATTTACAATTCACTGCAGCAGGGTAAAGGAAAAAAAAAAAAANAAAAAAAAAAAAAAAAAAGAAAAACAAGAGAAAAAAGCCTTTGAGGTAGAAGTAAAAACAAAATAAAAATATGAACTGTTTTTTCAAGGCAAAGCAATACATTATTTTTATTTCCTAGCTTAGTAGCAACTTATTTTGTTTGCTAAATTGTTCAATCATTTTTTAGAAAAAGCGAGAATTTAGCCTGTTTCTTCTGCCTAAGACAAGCAGTCAATTTTAATTAACTCAATGTGCAGGAGTCTTTGGCATTTGTGGAAACTGGGCACACAGCCAATCCCCAAAGCACCTCTGATCAGTTTGCCTGGAAAGAAGTAAAGAAAAGGAAGATGTTTGCTTAGAGAGCTTAGAATTATAGTCTGAAATCTCAACAGCTGGAAATAAAATTAATTACACAGTCCTGCCTTCTTTACCTATCAGTGTCGCACAATTAACATCCCTGAAACTACTCACATGAGTAAGTACAAGGGAGCCTCTACTCTACATATAGTTTACTATATGGAAATGTCAGTATACCAGTTCAGCATTCATGTTTCTGTTGAAGTTCAGTATACCTAGAATACTTAATATAATAATAATAACAACAAGAACAACAATAATATTTATGTTATTTAAATTCATGCATGTCTCTGTGTTCCTGTGTACAGCAATTTAAAAGCTTTAGTGGAACAATTTTTGAGGTGACAGTGAAAAAATTGTCAAAGATTTTCTTTTATACGTTTTGGACTAACTCCATAAGACATCATTAAGGTGGCAGGAGAGGTACATTAAATTTTCAAAGAGCCAGCATCTTTTATTCTTTTCTTGAATCTTAAATACAGAATCCTCAGTATGTGCAACCTTTACCCTACTGCTATTATAAAGCAGCATGTGTATGAATGATAAACCAGCATGTGTGTGAATATAGGTAATTTATTTTACAATTGGCTAAACCTAGAAATAACACGGTAACCTTTTAAGATTTGCAGTGAGACTTTCTCAAGAAAAAAAATATGGGTATTTTATCTAACTAATCAAATAGTCACATTTAGCCCATTGCAGCATATTCTAATCTAAGAAAATGAAAGTTTGGTTTTCTCCTCAAAAAATAGAAATCAGCGGAAAGCATGCTGTGTACAGAATATTTCTTGCATTATTCAAATCCCTTTTAGACAACAAAATGTTTACAGTATTGAGATTTAAAGCAAAGATAAAAATTGGCCCTTGATACTATTAAATGCAAACTCTTACTGGAAATTTGTAGAGTATTTAAGGACATTTTAAAAAGAAAAAAACCTCACCACTATTCAAGCAGATCTGAATGAACTAAACTTTAGCTATTATTTTCAATAGTCAGTGTCAAACCCTGCTCCCTAGATGTTTAAACATTTATCTTGATTTTGGAAAATTGCTTTTGATAAAGAAGATTTTTATCAAGATACAAACAGAAAAGGTGTGAAATGGAAAAATATTAACCTTGTATGTGAACACAGCAAATGCAGACCCTCAAAGCCTGGAACGTTAGTGGTCTGCTTCTGGGTAGAGGGTTCACTGTTACAGAGCCCACTGCAGAGCTGGGACAGTTTTTAGCGGTAAATTTGCACAGAACCTTCAAGATCCGATGTTTGGTACTTCTGCCAGAGTATGTAAGCAGTGAGAAAATTTTCCACAGACTGCTTTAACATCTTCACTTTATTAAAATGAAACTGCACTGTGACTTAGGAAATGGTATAAACTTTCTTGGTCCGAGACCAGAAAATTGAAATGAAGTCTGAAGGCTTCTCTTTTCTGGTCCTTATAGCCTCTAACAGTTAAAATACCCAACTGTAATTTTTTTACTCCATTTTTCTCCAGCTTTTTCACCAGATCTCTTTGACTGATAAATCTGAAATGTACCTAATGTAAGTACATTTTTCCTGCTTCAGTTAAAAGAAGTATTATGAATTTCATAGTGGTGAAACATGCATTGTAAATTTAAATCATGGACCTTTTTCTTTCTCTTCAACTCTATAAAAGACATAGCACATTGTTAGGTAATATAAAGCATAAAAATATTACTCTTTTTAATTTTTGTAAAGAATCATAGACTCTCTGTGAACAAGTTGTGCAATAGTTTCCAACACCTGTAGATGACAGCGTAGAATATGCAACAGCTCCCTGACAAACGTCTTGTGTTCTAAAAGAATCAGGCTGTAGTCATTTTTGTTTCATGATCCATTATGCTATGGCCTTACCTGGTATTCCAGTTGATGGTAGAGGTATGAGTTTTATTACTGAAAGCTGCTTATTGAGACTACTATTCAGTCAGCATTCTCCTGATACAATATGCCCACCAAAAAACTCCCTTTTCCATAAATTCAAAATGCAAAATATTTCTAGTCTGTATCTGACGAGGGAAGTCAAATGTATGTTCTGTTTTATAAGCTTTGGCCATATCACTATTTAATAAACTGTATTACAAAAACTGTACAGTTGTATCTCCTGTCGGTTTGTCCTGGCTGACTTAAAACTGGAAGACTACATTCCATTTTGAAGTAGAAAAGAGTACTGGTATCAGTCTTTAGAGAAATGGATTATATCGGTAAGGTCACAGAATACTGCTAACCTTGCTAGCAGAGTCAGCATGGTGCTGTCTGGCAGTTAACTCATATACATCTTACTCAGAGCATAGGCAGAGTGAATACGTGAATGTCTGCATATGTCCATGTAGATTTTTTCTCTGTCTCTGAGGATATCTTGTCCTATTTCAACAACACGAGACTTTGCAAGTTCTCCAGAGTAGAGACTGTCTTGCAGCATTCATGTTTTGATCATAATCTCCACCAGCTGATGAGTTAGCCATAACGCAGGCTCATAGGTCCATGCAGAGATTTATATCAGGAGTTCCAATATGATTCACCCATATAGCAGCAGAGACCAAAAGAACCCCAGCATCAATTAACACCCTCAAAACAGCTGCCAGAGTTTGCACAACATAATTAAAGTTACACTGTACACTGCTATTTCCCAGATTGTCACATGTTCTTAAGTTGCATGTCCAACTTTACAAAAAAAAGATGCAAGATAAAAGGTTCGGGGTGCAATAGGTCCATACTGTGTTTCCCTTCACATTCAAAAATCAAAAGGGGTCTTTCAGATATGAAATATATGACAAAGCAAGAGAAATGTACCAGCAGTGGCATTCTACGTCATGCTTATTAGTCTTTTACGTGTCTGTCTCTATAAAAACAGTGATTCTGTCTTTTTTTACCCAATTACTAAAACTAAACATATAAAACACTGTCCCCCAATTATGCACCGTAAAAATAACTATGATTATTAGAAACACCCCTGACACAGGAATTAGTTGTTTGTCTGTTCATCTCCTGAAAGTTAATACAGCAAATAATTTCAAACTACTTTGAGACATTACCAGTTTAGCCATTGGTGTTGTAGAATCCACTCAACTGCATCTCTGCTATAGGCTTTGTTGTCCTTTCCACATCCCTCACAATTATTCACATTACCTGCTATTGCTAAATCTTTTACTACTATAATTATTTGCTGCCCCAGACAACCATCAATTTAACATGGAAGGTAAAGCCACTTTTGATACCTGCTTCGCAAGTAACTTTTATGGCACCAAAACACAACGATGTAACAGGAAAACAAACAAATTTCCTGAACCCAAATGATAAGTTACGCTGCACAGCCTGGGATGTGATTATCTGAGTGCATTTTTCTTGAGTCTTTAAACCAGTTTTATAACATTTAGTAGCTCGGTGTAATATCAGAATAGAATCTATGATATGGTTAAATGTGAGGCTGTGTAGAACACAACACTATCTATTAAGCTCTGCAAGGTTTTAGAGTGGTTTCCACAGAATTCTTATTAAATTTTTATAGATCCCTTTTTGTTGTTTTTACCTCCATTAAATTCTATGTAACTCTTCAAAAACACTCTTCTTTTTCTTCTTATGCTCAGCCCTTTCCTCTGACAGCTTTGTTGAATTTAAACTTCACAGAACTCTCCTCAAAGGGAGAGGAGTCTTCTTGAAAGAGAAAAAAATATCCAGTGGCATATTTTCCATGAAATGTGACAGTCTGGCCACAAAAGGGGCACGTCTAAGAAGGAGGAGATTGAGGTGATAAGGATAGGATATTAATTTTAATAATTCATTTGAGAAATGTTGTACTTGATGTCTATCTTGATGATGGTAAGCAAAGTATAAATCCATGACTTGTAAATTATTGAATTTCACACTTCCAGGGCTCAGTGGGCAATCATACACATGTTCTTGTACAACTCCTAAAGGTCATCATGGCCATTGAGTCCTTATATGTGTTATAACGTTGATAAGCAAAGTTCTTAGTGAGACGGAAGTGGGAAAAGAAGCTCTGCAGTTTTCACCTTAAGTGTCAGAGAGAAAATGAGTCCTGAATCTTACTTGTGAGTAGCCACGGAAACAGCACTCTTTATTCTATTGTCTGATCTAAACTCAGCCAACTGATGCAGACTTGAATAAGTTACTGAAACCTGAAACCCTTTTCACAAGCTGAGATGATGAAACAGCTGTTTTATTTCTTTGCACCAGTGAAGGTTTAACTTCATTATAAAACAAACAAACTGGGGAAAAAAAAAGGTCTTTTGTCATCTATTTCTTATCACAAGGACATATTCCCTTGAAAATGTGGAAAATAGATACAAGGGGAAGAGGGAACAAATGGGCTTTTTCCAAAACAGTGTACTGTTCTTATTTTATTAAGTAAGATATTCCTCCTTGATTTCAAATACAAGCATGGGGGAAATGACATTTCAGAGCAGAATTATTTCACATGCTCCAAACTGTTTTGAGATGTAATCTTACTCTCCCAAGTTAATTATACACAGATACTCAGGTGACCACCAATCAACTCAAAGTAACCAAAGTGCATGATGTGCCACCTGCACACCAACTATCTGCAAAGACAAAACATACAAATCTAATTGTGCATAACACAGTAAATATCTATCCACCTCTGCTTTTGGACAATAGCAACAGGTTGTTTTAATGCAAAAGCAAGCAGGTCATTATTCCATAGAGCAACATTAATTATCAAGCTACATCTGATGATGACAAAGATGGTAAGGATCGTTTGCCTGCAATAGGCTATGATCAATCAGGAGTAATTGTTCTTAAGTATCTGAGCTTTCCTTCCACTATGTTCTATAGCCAGTGTGAAAAACGTGCACGCAGATGAATTAAAGCCTCATATTAAGACACTTAGTCCCTTTAGATATTTGAGGTGCTATTTAAAACTAGCATTTTCTGTACCCTCTTTCAATGCTAAATCCATAGACTCCAATAATTTTAATTATCTTGTTCACATATCTCTGGGTTTCCAGAACTCTTTTACAACTACATTTATTATATACATTATATACATATTTATTATTATATACATTCAGAATTTATACACTTATTATAACGTGCATTTTTCCCAATTGCTCCCATCTCCTACCCCCAGGGTTTCAAAGACATATAAAAAGAGTATTAAACATGCTATTTCACTTCCCATCCTGTTTTAAACCTTAACATATTGCATATAGTGTTTTCATTTGTATATCAAAGGTCAAGACGGCAGCCTTCCTGATACTTTCACATCATTACTTTTTCATAAAAGTTAAAAAACTGTGCACTTTTTCAACTGTTCAATAAGAAACTAGTCTATCAATATTCCATCAGTTAAATAAGCATGTTCAAGAGTAAGTACTATTTAAAAATGTTAGAAAAAGAAAAACGAAAGGAATTGCTTAAGCAGTAATATCAGCATCTAAATTTCTTATAATATAAATTATAATGGGCATTCTCAGCTTACTTATAAAGAAAAGTTAGCGAAAAGGAGTAGCATCATTCCAGAACAGTTCCTCTTGCTAGCCAACCTCTGCCCAACAGCATATTCACTTGATAACTTTGTACTCTGTGTTCTGAAAAATGTTTCCAGCCACAGGGTTAGTGCTGAGTTCTTTTATTCCTTGTGTATACAGAGTTGACTAAAAATTTGAATCTCCCTATTCCTTCAAAACTAAGGGATTCTGACGTCTCTTCCCATTGTTATGTTCTTTCACTCAACCCACCCCCTCCCTTACACCAGATTAGTGTGTTTTACCAGCAGCTAAGAAAACTATTCTCAAAGGACACCTGAAAGAAACTGGGCTGGGTATCAGTCCTTGTTGATGGTCATATTAGACACTACCACGCAAGTGATGTATTTTCTCCCCATAAAGTTTGAAGATATAAGCACAGTGTTTATAGAGTTAACGCTATATTTTTCCATCTCAGTGAAGACTTCAGAGACCCAGATTCAGCCTGTTCAAAAATTTAAAGTCTTGAAGATACAGATAATGTCAGCTGAGTAATCTCCAATTTGTATTTTTATTGGTTTTATCAAAATTATGTGCAGACATCCATAACTCAGTCCCCTGCTCCCTAAAGCTCCCTTTTCATAAATGTCTGTTATTGACAGGCACTACTCTCTCTGCCAATGCATATGCCTTATAGCTGGAAAAACATGTACACTGGCTCATCTAATTAAAGGACGACTAAGGAATATTCCCAAAACTCCACACTCAAAATATTAGATTAACTTTTTACATGCTTTAAATGGTTATTTTGTCCTGATAAATTCTTGACTTCTGTTAAAATCCTCATCTATAGACATTAGTCATGTAGCTCCTATCCATTTCCCATTAAAATCTGCTCGTGAATTTTAAACATCCACTAGGATTTTTTGGTTTTTTTGGTGTTTGGGGTTTTTTTTTTAACATCTAACACATTGCTTCCACTAAAGTGTTTTTATTCTAACTTTCTGAAGGTTCTTAAAATTGCTTTCCAAAACCTTCCCTGTAATTCTACTTATCTTAAATTGTATAGATCTTCCTTGAAGAATCCGTCTTTCTCAGGATTAAATGAGATAATGGCATTCATTAAAATAATTGATGAAGGATTTATTACATTATCTTACCATGATCACAAATGCTTTAATAAAACACTTCTCTAAAGTCCTACACAAAATTTCCTGTTCAGTGCAAAAACGAGATGAGCAGATGATAGAGCTCTTAGGGTCAAAAAATGCAAATTTATGAACTTGAACTATTCAACATGAAATAATTTTAGTAACTAACAAAGGCAAATTGTAACTTCTTTCTCAGATTCAGGGTGTATACTCCTTCTTTATCACTCTCTACATTTTCTGTTTACTAAGCCTTTTCCATTCTTACTTACTTCTCATTTTTATATATCAATTCAAATCCTATCTTTTTGTCCTATGGCACTAAAATAAATTATAAGCTGCTTATAAATAATGGCTACTTGAACTAGCACATAGTAATCTAAAAACCAGGAGCAAATTTGTCGAAAGTGACCTGGGTTTTTTCTGTACATGCTAAGTATCTCTTTTATTAAATAATAAATCTTTAAATTATTTATAATTCTGCTTCTTATGAAAGTTTTCGCTGACAGTTTCTATCAAGCCAGCTAAATTCTCTAAGAAAGTATATTCTATGTTTTTCTTAATATCTTCAAGCTCAAAAAGGAAGTTTCTTTCAGTATAACTTAATCAGTTTCATTATTCATAACACGAATAATGCTTTTATATCATGCTTTTATTCTGAAGAAAGGAGACTTTTTCAAGAAGTAACCAACTTTGTTATGAGAAGTAACACAGTAATCTGGCAGCTGAGTCATCCTTTTCTTTGCCTTTATCATCAAAAAGGAATGAAAGGTTAGGTCTACAGAGGAACTTGTTCTGAAAACTAAAACAGGACTAAGATAAAATGAAAGAACCAACAAAGCAAAACACATGAGGTGTCTAATTAGTTGTTTCAAATTGAACTCCAAGTCCCTTGTCACCTGTCTAAGACCTCTCCATGTTCTTCTTTTCCATTTGGAAATCCCACCCAGAAATTATGAGAGCTTTTAACACTTCTCTGGGCTTTCTGGATGTTGGCTTACTGGAACAAGAACACAATTAGCATCTGATCCCTGATAGAGCACATGCATAACTCCCGTGATGCATCTGGGAAATCCTGAATCTCTACAACATTCCTTTAACAAAGATCTGTACGAATATTGGAAAGGTAGAGCACTTGATACAACTGTGACAAGACAGGTTCCTTTGCACAGAAAATATACAGGTTTGCTGCCATAAGCAGAAGTACATACATATACGCATACATGCTGTATAACAGAAAAATGAAGGTAGTTAAAAAGAGTTCTTAATTTCACAGGATTCCACCTGTACTGTTTAGACAGTATGATCATATTTGATAACTCTGGCATACTGCAGATGTATGTGACTGTGCATCGGAGGCATAGATATTTCTGTCCCAGAAAAGTAAAAAATTATTACATTCTGGGAAGTTGCCTTTACATATAACTTCAACAAAAGCCACAGAACATAAATATCAACCTAACCTTTTACACAAGTATGGAGCTTCCTGCATATTCCTTCCTTCTGATCCTCTGGACTTCTTTGTCATAAAGAGTTTTGCAGCCAGAGATGAGTCTCCTGTTACTGATTTGGTGAGCAAAAACCCATCTGATTCTGTACAGATATGTGCATGTAAAATAGAAGAGGCGAGTATGACTCAGTAGAAATTACCATCTAAAATCAGAAACAAAACCTGAAAAAAAAAATCTTGATTTCCTTCTAGAAATTAGTAGTAAATCAGTGCAGCAAATAGGGCTTCTATGTAAAAATGTATATTTTATTGCAGAAGTAAAAGAAACATTTTCAAAAGCTCTGAGTAATACAAATGAAGCCACAAAGACACCATATAAAGCTTCTATAGAAAATAAGATTCCTAAGATGAATTTTAAATTAATACCTTTAGTAGCCAACATTTGGTCATTTTAGTCAATGTTATATTTTCAGATCCCAATCTCTTTATCTCTACCTGATTTGGTGTTCTCATAATTGCTTTGCATTCAGCAGTGGACTGTTCAGTCTTCTTTCTTACAGCTGGCATGTTCTGTACATTGCTGGATATCTTGAAAAATCAGCAATTGTGTGTGCTCAGATGCTCAAGAGCAGCTTTCAAATCAAACAGCAGCTGATAATGCAGCTCAAAGAGCTAAGTTCATTATTATACACAAGTTCACACCAGATAAGCACATGTTGCACTTGTGTATCTGATATTCACAGATACAGTTGTAGTCCCATTTTTGTTGTGAAATAAATAACATAATTTAACAACCTATCTGTAATCACAGAAGTTCTTCTTTCAATTTAATAGTAAGCAGATATTTGTGGTAGCTTACTTATTAAAAATACAAGTAGTTTCCATGTTCCCACTGAGCTACAAACTTTGATGCAATCACTCATTATGGACCAGTGAGCACAGAAAAAATACTCTACTTGACCTTTCCACCAACACATCCTCAATTGCTTTCATCCAACTGCATCAATTCAAATTGTCTTGCATCTGTTTTAAAAAGGCCAAGAATTTGAATTTGCAGAAAAAAAGGTGAGATGAATTTTAACTGAATGTATTTGGTAAACTTAATCACAGAATCACAGAATGGTAGGCGTTGGAAGGGACCTTTGGAGACCATCTAGTGCAACCTCCCTGCCAAAGCAAGTTCACCTAGAACAGGTTGGACAGGACAGGCACGTTTTGAACATCTGTGGAGAAGGAGACTCCACAAACTCTCTGGGCAGCCGGTTCCAATGCTCTGTCACTCTCAAAGTAAAGAAGTTTTTCCTTATGTTCAGATGGAATTTCCTGTGTTCCAGTTTGTGCCAATTGACCTTGTCCTGTCACTAGTCACCACTGAAAAGAGTCTGGCCCCATCCTCTTGACACCTTCCCTTTAGATATTTATAAGCATTGATAAGACCCCTCTCAGTCTTCTCTTCTCCAGACTAAACAGACACAGGTCTCTCAGCCTTTCCTCATAACAGAGATGCTCCAGGACCTTGATCATCTTTGTGGCCCTTTGCTGAACTCTCTCCAGCAGCTCTCTGTCTTTCTTGAATTGGGGAGCCCAGAACTGGAAACAGTACTCCAGATGTGGCCTCGCCAGAGCAAAGCAGAAGGGGAGGATAACCTCCCTCAACCTGCTGGCCATCCTGTTTTTAATACGCTCCAGGATGCCATTGGCTTTCTTGGCCACAAGGGCACACTGTTGGCTCACGGTCAACTTGTTGTCCACCAGGACCTCCAGGTCCCTCTCTGCAGAGCTGCTTTCCAGCAGGTCAACCCCTAACCTGTACTGATGCATGGGATTATTCCTCACCCAGGTGCAGGATCCTACACTTGCCCTTGTTGAATTTAATTAGGTTCCTCTCCACCCAGCTCTCTAGCCTGTCCAGGTCTTGTTGTATGGTGGCACAGCCTGATGGTGTATCAACCACTCCTCCCAGTTTTGTGTCATCAGCAAACTTGCTGAAGGTATACTCTGTCCCCTTATCCACGTCATTGATGAAAATATTGAACAAGACTGGACCCGGTACTGACCCCTGGAGAACACTGCTAGTTACCAACTGAACTCCACACTGCTGATCACAACAACCCTGTGAGCTCTGCCATTCAGCCAGTTCTCAATCCACCTCACTGCCCACTCAACTAAACACATGTTATAGGAGACTGTCAAAAGCTTTGCTGAAGTCAAGGTAGACAATGTCCACTGCTCTCCCTTTATCTACCCAGTCAGTCATGCCATCACAGAAGGCTAGCAGGTTGGTCAAGCATGATTTCCCCTTGGTGAATCCATTTGACCGCTCCCAAGAAGAGACAAATGTCATTCATGCAATAAATATTGTTAGGTTATGAGAGGCATACATTAGGCATCTAAGCCCAATTTATACACAAGAAAGGAGTTTCTCTGGCATCTTTATCAGCTTTTTGCTGGATAATTCAAGAAAGTAGGAAAACAGGATTCCATCAAATAGGAGGGCAATATTGGTCATGGTCTGTGACAGGTTCCACTCCAGCAGAAAACTGAGCACCTGCAAAGAAGAACCTGACTGACTGGCAAAATTTAAGGCCAAGTAAAAGACATCCTTGTTGGAGACATCATAAGATTCAAATAAATGAGCAGGAACTTTTAGCATTAATTTATCACCTAACATGGCCACTCTGACACACTGCAGAAAAAAAGTAGGGATTATCTTTACATTGAATTTGTTGTTGTTGTTGTTAATGTAGTACAATGTATGATGACAACAACTTAGGCCAATATACGATGCTGCAACCAATGTTGTAATTTTTGTCACCATATGGGTCTTCTTTGGGATCCCAAAAAAGATCTTAGAGTACCAAGGAAAACACAAAACCTAGACATTTCAGATTTCATTAAAGAAGAAATGGTTGAAATACGTAATATGAGGAATGATAGAAAAATAACTTGAGAGGTGACCAAATGGAGGAAAGTGAAGTACAACTACAAACTGGAGGAGGAACTGAAAGAAAGAGATATGCTGGACAATGGTAGGAACAGTGAACTGGATAGATCCTTGTGACATAGCAACTGTCACTGTGGTTGCTGACAGAGGCAAAAAGAAAGGTGTCCAGAGAGAAGAAGAAAAAAATTAAATAAAGACAGTCAAGAAAGTAAGTGGTGGAGTGGAGATCAGAATGTTCTAAAAACAACACAGATTTCACAATACATAGACAAAAAATGAAAGGAAATGTTTTATGCCTGTCATTATTAAACTGTACTGTAAGCATTTTACTGCTATTTTAGTTTAAGTGATGAGACCTACATTTAAATTTATCAGGTTGCCTTCTTTTTTTTCAATATATAGCTAATATCTGATCAGTGATTAAGCCTTGGCAAAATTACCCAACTTTCCATGTAAAGACCAAAGATGATTCAAAATAACAAGAAAGAAATGTATCCTATTGGCAGAATACCAAACTCTAGAAACTAGAGGGCTGTACATTTTCTGTCACTTTTTAATATTCTGCCAAACGTCAGGAAGGCTCAGCAACATGAAGTTTAGTAATTTGACCACAGTAACAGTGTAAAGAAGTTGACTACATCTGATCAGTTTACTTTCGAAAGTTAGGATTTCCTTAGGTTTAAGTCAATTAAAATCCTCTCAAACTTGCATTTCATTGCCATGTGTAGTAATCTGTTATCTATTGCCCCCCATGTGTTATTTTATCACTGACTCTTTACAGTGATTAACTTCAGAAATTTAATTAAAATGTAATTAATTTTATGCTTTGCTTATTTAGCAGATCTTTGGTGAAAATAAGCTAATAGTTGAAGCATGGATGTAACTATTTTTTTTTTATATCTAAAGCTACCGATTGCTTTATATACTGGGAACTATGCTCTGACAGTAACGAGCAGGAGCCCCATGAATGATCACCATGTCTATGGGACAGAAGAGATAAAACAGGCTGATTGAGTCTGTTTCCGACAGTGACTGAAAGTCTCACATTAGGAAATTATTTGCTATACTGTGTGTGCATACCTTCATCTGCAGTTCCTTGTGATTATAATTGTAATCTCATTCATTCATCTGTTTATTTCTATGCACAAGAGGACTAGCATCACATGAAGGCCTGGCTGCTACTTGTCTCTTTTTCCACATGAAGTGGTTAGCCTCCGTGTTCTGGCAAGACACCAGCAGGGATAACCACCTTGTGCTGCTTTTAGTATGGCAAATGTGCAAGTAGCAAGGATAACATTGAAGACTTTGAGACATTCCAAAAAACTATGTGAACGGAGGCTAAACACTTTTCAAAACACAACTCAGTTAACCATAAACTTAAAGGCACCAGCTGTAGATATTTTCATTCACATTCATCCCATGTACCTTGAAGCACCTGAGATTCTTTTGTTACTAGCTTTGCTATCTGCAGCTCCCTTTAAGTTAGGGAGGGAAATGGGCACTTCCAAAAGTCAGTTCATCCTATGTAAGATCTAAGTCCCTTTCAGCATCTTGGATATCTTCCTTGCTAAAGATTAGGCAAGATGAGTCCAGGCCAATGATTTTAAAGCATGGGCAAGCCAAAATGTCACTTCTGTTAGGATGTGTGCTCAAGGCATTCCCCGATTGCAGCATTTAGACAGACTTGTGGTCAGAGGAACAGATTTACTGTCCTGCTCTGATCTGCAGTGATCAAGCACACAGGCTGCCAATAGGCACCTCTGAACAGGCCCAATTCCATCTGCTCCTTCCCTTTTAATTTCTTTTCTTGATTTTGTCCAACACTACTCTGTTACCCTCCCAGATAAACAGCCTTCCTCTATTTACTCTTTCCCCATTGACTGGTTTATGGCCTCAACTGGTATCCATTATATGATTGCCCTGACTCTTTCCATCTCAATGATCTCCCTTGTTCTAGGAGTCACCCTCTCACTAGATCTGTTGCTCTCTGAAGAGTTTTGGTTCCCTCTGTTGATAACTTATTTGTGTAGCCACATTGGTTGTATAGCCTTACGACTTCCAAGTAAGTCAAGAGTGCATGCCAGTGCAGGGCATCTGCAGGAACAGCCACAAGCAGTCTCTTTCCTGATCCTAAATGCAAAGCAACTTTCCTCTCTTTTGGCAAAAGGATGTGCTAATAATACAGTCAAAAGCAAAGGCGTAGCAGCATTTATCCACATTTCAGTCAGGCAATACAAAATGTATCCTTTTTTGAGAACCTTTTGAGCACCATCAAATAAAAGAGATTATCCTTTTTCTTTTTTTTTTTTTTATTTACTGCTAGCACCTGGATACAACTTGCACTTCCACTGCAGGAAGACACTTACCCTGGAGAATTGCCACACCGTTGCTTACCGACTATACGTTTACATCAGAGGTTTTGTCCATGGCAACACATTTGAGTTTCCCAGAAGGAATGCCAGCAAATTATACTGAGTGTGAGAAAAGTGCAGCTCTCAAATAGCCAAATACCTTATCCCAGTTTTTACTGGGATATCCTCAGAGATTCTTTTTCTGGAGTGTCTGTAACAGCTGTAGGATTTCTGGGCAAAAAAAAATTTCCTAGTGTTGTGACTAAGTCTCAGCTGCTTTGGTAAAACTGAGAGCAGTATAAGCTGTGCACAATTCCCTCAAGTACAGTTTAGAAGTCAAGGTCTGTCAAGCAGCTGCCAATATTTTTAATAAATAGCATTTAACTTCACGCAAAGCAGTTTCAAATGGCACCCTGTTAAAAAGGTGCAAGACCTTGGAAATCCAACAGCAAGGAAAGGCACTTCAGCCAGAGTGGGACTGCCACTGCTGAACAGGGGCAAGGAGGTCTACCAGCCTCCTCCTGTACTTCATCTCTCATCTACCCTGCCATCTACTTCTGTCACATGCTCCACAATCTCATTCTTTTACCCAACCTCTTTATCCTTCCCAATCACTTTTCCCATCTGTTACCAACTGTAAGAGCCCCTCCAACAAATACATGCTTGTTCAACAGATAATCTTTCAGAAAATAGTCTGACTATTGTATGAATTTTCTGCTTCACTCAATTGTATTTCCCCCAGATAAAGCTCCTTAACAAAAGCAGATTGCACTAACTTTTTTTCCTCTCCATTTTCTGCCAAGCTCTGGATTCAAGCTAACAGTGGATGAATGCAAGCTGAATGAATTGCTACCGCATGGCCAGACTGCCATCAATGGTAAATTGAGACCCTTTGTATCTTCATCAGTAGCATTGTTTAATTCCCCAGAATGCATAATAAAAAAATCTTTTCTGTCCTTTGTTTTTAAGGAAATTGCACTGCAGAAACCTTTGACCACACAATGCATATTTCAGTCACCAATCCAACTCGGACCTCCAAATTTTAAAGGAATGACCACTTAGATTGGTGGACTTTTTATTAGCTTACCTTTTTCAGGAACAAAACCCCTTTTAAAGTTGGGAACTTTCAGAAGACACTAAAATTATAGACATCCACAACATACATACAGAAATGTGGTATTCAAGACAATAAAAACAGAACTCTGGAACCTTTTCCTTGTCCATCTATCATTTAAGTCGNATTGGTGGACTTTTTATTAGCTTACCTTTTTCAGGAACAAAACCTCTTATAAAGTAGGAACTTTCAGAAGACACTAAAATTATAGACATCCACAACACACATACAGAAATGTGGTCTTCAAGACAATAAAAACAGAACTCTAGAACCTTTTCCTTGTCCATCTATGATTTAAGTCACAAAGACTGTTTTCATTAATTGGGAGTATTAGAGATGTACTGAAATATTCATATTCATTCATATTCCTTTTTATCATTTCAATCATTTGGCATGTTTTTTTACTAGACTGATATAGATCCCCAAGTATGCTAGCACATACTTAAAATTCGATTATACGTTTCAGGTTTAGCAGATGACTACTGAAGGAATTTTTTGATTGTATGCTAACGCTGTTTAAAAATCAAGTTAGTTATGCACTGAGCTCATTTGAAATGCTTAGTTTGAACCTTAGCCTTAGTTTGAATATAATAATCAGCAACGATTTTCATTTAAGGTTGACACTGATATTTTTACTGTGTCTCCACACCAACAAATATTTAGAAACTATTAGTCATGGTGCGTGATACTTTCAGGAAAGACTGTTGTCAATTTTAATACATATTTAAATGATGTAGGTCAGGATCTATTTTTCCTTTGTCTGATCTGACAAGGTTTCTTATCATGGTAGCAGTCTGAGTTGACAAGGCATTTAAACACGGGCATAATGTTAAGTCTAGCAGTGTGACTGAAGTCAATGACACTTTTTGAATGCTTAAAATTAGGCACATGATGAACTGTCTTACTCAGGGTAATAGTGATTATGGTGTCATGGTTTGGGCTGGACTGGACACTGAAACGAATGACAGATGCTCTCCCTCACCTCTCTCTCCAAGGAGAGGAGGGAGAGAGAGAAAGAGACTTATGAGTTTAGGGAAAAAACTAAACTACTTTAATGAAATATTAATAATAAAATAAAAAGAAAATAATAAATAAAAAGAAAAATATGTACATTATATACAAAAGCAGTATCAAGCTCCCAGGATGACGATCGTTTCACTGGCTGGCACTGGGAAAGTCCCAGACTGGACTCAGT
>RSEF01000001.1:37549254-37569529 GCA_003993805.1 Himantopus leucocephalus
TCTCCAGAGATCCCTTCCAACCCTGACCATTCCGTGATTCTGTGAATGGGGGTGTAGCTAAATTAACAACATTATAGTCCTAAGTTTTCCTTAATTAGCAAAGTGCACCCCAAAGCATGATTCAGATCTTAGACAGACTAAAATTGCCATTGGGAAATTTTTCTCTCTAGCTATTGAAATGAAGCTTTCTAAACTGCATAATAAAAGGTATAGGTTTCAACACCTATTGACATTTTGCTTTGTGCTCCTGTCATGGCTTCAGCTGGCATAGAGTTGACTTTCTTACTCACAGCTGGTATACTGCTAAGTTATGGATTTGGGATGAAAATAGTGTTGGTAAAATAGTGATGTTTTTCGTTGTTGCTAAGCAGTCAAGGCCTTTTCTACTCCTCACACCGCCCTGCCAGTGAGGGCTGGGAGTGCACAAAAAGTTGGGAGGAGACACAGCCAGGATAGCTGACCCCAAATGACCAAAGGAATATTTCATGCTATATGGTGCCATGCTCAGTATATAAAGCTGGGGGAAGAAGAAGGAAGGGGGGGGATGCTTGGAGTTATGGTGCTTGTGTTCCCAAGTAACCGTTACTCATGATGGATCCCTGCTTTCCTGGAGATGGCTGAACACCTGCCTGCCCATGGGATGTGGTGAATGAAATCTTTGTTTTGTTTTGCTTGCATGTGCAGCTTTTGCTCTACCTATTAAACTGTCTTTATTTCAACCCACAAGTTTTTTACTCACTTTTACTCTTCTGATTATGTTCTGCATGCCATCTGGGGGAGTGAGAGAGCAGCTGTGTGTTCCTAGTTGCTGACTGGGGTTAAACCATGACAATTCCTAAAATAGACAATGCCTGGACCAAAGACTGGAATTATGAGACCTTTTGGATGCTACCACTTGCAAGTGAGGTCCCATATAGATCTCATATATTGCCGACTCAGCTGTCTGAATTACAGCCTTCTCTTTATGTCTTCTAGAAATGTCTTCTGGCAATCCTGTGTCTTTGTTGGAAAGGGCTCTTTGTGTTGTGAAGAATATTAGCTGAAGTCTTCTTTTCCTCTTATGGTATGGAAAACAGTTTGCATATCCCACTTTATCCTGAACATAATCTAATTTTCCTTGGGTATTCTCATGGATATACCTAAAACTGGAAGCAATACCCAAAAGACTTAATGTGGGGCATGATATGTCTGACTACGTTGTAAGAGTTCTTCACTGTAGTTTTCTGAATTCATAAAGGAAAAATATTTCTGAAGGCTCCATCCAGTTAAGTTTACTATAAAAGGTGGAATACTTTTGCCTGAAATAATTGGTTTCTATGACTCATAGACTCTTACAGGTGTTTGTGTATCGCAGTACTAGCTTGCTTCTAAATTGCTGCATCAGGACCAAGAATTTAGTATTGCTAGGCACAAGCAGGAAATCAGAGGAAGAAGAAGAGTATTAGAGAATGAAACTAAAATATAAATTTCAACTCACTACTTATGAGGTACTAATTAACATCTTGGATTTTGTTTAAGAGACAGCTATGAACATACTTTGTGTAGATTGTTTTTATTATTCATATATAAAAATCATTTTCAGAGGTATAAATTCAATTTGAAAATAAATACCTCTGAAACGCATACAGAATATTTTATACTAGCAAACATTACAATTAAAATAATTACTTTGACTAATATTTACTGGCAGTGTGAACTTCTTAATTACTGAAATAACTGCAATGAGATTAACTATGAATGTTCAAAGTTGACCCTATCATTATACCTGACATTTCTGAGAAAACCAAATCTTTTAATGGTATATTAATTTAAAATATTAAAGTAAAATAAATATGGAATTTGGATTACACATATTAGAATGAGAAGAAAAAAATCCAAGCTTTTTGAAAAAATGTTGGACAATATTTTGAGGAACAGGTACATAGAACGACTGCTGCTTTAATGTCATTAATGAAATGTCATCTTTTGAAAATAGCACTAGAAATAGTATCATAATACAATAACCCAGTAATAACAGTAGTAAGTCAACATTCACAGACTATCAGTCATCCGTTATTCTCTATTTCAGCCACAGGGTATATCTTTCATTCTGTTATTTAGAAACTACTGTAGTGGCCACCAAGTGAAGTATCTTTAGGTTTTATAAACCATGATTTCATTAAGATTACTGTGAGCATTTGAGTATTGCCTCCTCTTGCAGTTTTATCATGTCTCGTAATACGCGCATTGTATTTCAACAGGATCTCAAAAATCTCTAGATTTTGCTTGAATTTTCCTAACCATATAGATCCATTTTCAGTGCACTGCAGCTATAAATTGCTTTCAGGAACACGAGCATAGTGTTTTCACTTTTGCAGGAAACTGGAAGACATTTTCAGCAATGGCAGGTCTACATCACCTTGTTTACAGGGAAGATCATTGATCCATAAATGTTTCATAAGAGTACGTCAGGGGATGTGCAAATGCCAAAATTAGAGAGATGACACTAAGGGAGTACAGGTGCTTGCAAAATAGGAAAGCTTTGCAAACTTCAACATGTTTTGAGATTTCAGTAATGTTTTTCATTTTGTATCTGGACAAAACTCAAGAATTTACAAAGAATTTTGCTAAACAAAATCCAATACAGAAAGGAAATAGAAAGGCAATCAATAGTAATATTCAATCAGAAATTAAATATTTCTGTTTCTTGGAGTCTCAAGCATCTAGATTTTCCAAAGCATCCTCTAGTGTTAAAAAAATAATATAGTTATAAAAGCAATCTCAATTAAAATATAGGTCAAGAAATCATGCTCTTCAGGTATATTGTTTAAATGTTGGCAGCTGCAATGTGATAAGTGTGTGTGACATACTTAGGTGCTAATGATGGAGCTATGGCTTTCTTACTTCTTCCCATCCCCTCCAATGCAGTCATCTCTCTACTTGTTAAAACACTAGTGTCGAGTTTAATTGCAGGATAGAGTCATAACTACTAACAATCCCTGAGAGAAAGAGGGTATCACCTTATCCCTGTGTTGACAAGGCAGGAAAAGAATCACACTTGAATCTCACAATATTTTGTTTTATAAGGGGGAAAAAAATCAAGACAAAAGGTGGTTCAGCAATTCAGGACACAGTTCTCTAAAAATTATAATGAATGAACTGATCAGAGTTTCTGGACAGAAAAGATTTTTAGTAATCCATTTTTAAAACCTAAAATATCACAGTTTGCATGGACAGACAACATTATTTATTTGGCTATCCACAAAGCAGTACTGCAGATTCCTCCAAAAATGGAACAAAACTGAATAAAACAAAAGAAACCCACCCAAACTTTACAGTCTTCAGTGTAAGACAACTCCTGTAAGACACCTTTTTTTCTTTTTGTTTTCCAGCATTATGGTTTTATAAACTTTAGATCTGATTTCTAGCAGAGGGAATTATGACTTCTTTCCAGGCAGGTTTAGAGTGACCAAGCAATAATTATAACAACAAAAATATCAAACCTCAAAATGCATACATTTGTTAATAGAGACAGGCAGTCATTTAGGGGAAAGGTAAAAACCTTTTCCTGCTGCTGTGTGGTACCTGATTTGCAGATTTCCTCTTTCCAATTGTCAGTCTTATACCTTTCAAGTACAGAAAATTTGATATTGTATGTATAGAGAGATATCTTAGCCAGAAGGCAAAACCAGACAGTTTAAAATGTAAATGAGATAATAATGAAAGGAATTTTGTTCATTACTGGAGGTATTTATCTTATGAAAAAGTGACCTTACTTTATGTTTTTCTTGGTGAGAAAAAATAACCACCATCAAAACAGAACTCAAGTTTTGGAACCAGACATTATTCTTAATTTTTATTTGTATTAAGAGGCTGGGGTGAACAACATAGTTTTCATTTCTGCTAGAAACTTCACCATCATCAGGTTTTTAGCACTGAAGTGCTAATATACTGAGTACATCTCAGTATATTAAATAATCTTATATTATACTTATCATCTAATTTCTCTACTTCTATATTGTCTTTTTTTTCCCTCCATTTTAGTAAAGATAAATATTTAGAAAAAAAATGAGTTTGTGTGAACGTGCCATCACAGGAACACAGAGAAAATGCATTGGTTTGCAACTGCAGAACCTTAAACTGACTGTTATCATGTCTTTCAGAAAAAAAAAAAAAAACCCAATAAATTTTTTTCTGGTATAATTTTGTAAACTCTCGACATCTCTTCCAATTTCTTTAATATTATTACAGAGATTTCCCAGGTCCTCAGGCTGCATAGTCTACATTTTCCTGACGTAAATGGGCCTTTTTTGGGTATTCATAAAACTTTTTTTCCATTAAGAATTAATCACTCTCACTTTATGTTAATTTTCTTTTCAAAACCTTATCAGTCTTGCTTGCCTTCTCATGCCATTTCCTTCTATTACCTAGAACAATTTTAAAAGTGGTGACCATTGTCAACAAAGACTGCTAAATCGTAATTATATATTTTAATGCACTAAGCTCAGCTATGTAACTCAACATGTCCTGTCTTACAGTACTCACATTAATACCGAAGTACTTCTCTTGAATGCCATAGCAGAGCTGGCACTCCTTCAGTCCATATTTCTTTATGTCTATTATTCCTTCTCTTGCAACACTCCTTGAAATAGAAATCCGCCACCTACCTTTTCCATTATTCCTAACTTTAAGGTAAAGGTAAAGAAGGTAAAGAAGTCCAATTTAATTTTCTAATTCTAACGTTGCCATCCATATCTTTTAGAGGAACTTCCCTGAAGCCATCTTTTTGATGTGGCTTATCAGTTACCATGAATAAGTTTATAATTGGGTCCAGTCTCATTAGATCTGAACTAAAACCTGCAGGAATCCATCACATACAACCTTACTGATGTTACAAATACCAGAAAATTTTTAACAGATTAAGAAGATGTGTCCTTTGCCATGATGGGAGCAAAGTAAAACCCCTAATCAATTAAGGATCTTAATGTATTTCAGAAAAACTCTCCTTTCCAAGCATCCTTTAGTTTTCTCTTTTTCTCATATCTTTTTTCCCCACCCTTTTTTCTTACTCACCCATATCTCAGCGAGGCTTTTTTCCTTTTCTAAATTGAATATATGTTACTTTGACCTGGACAGGTATGGGAAATGTGTAAATCCTGACTTTCTCCCATGTATGCAAAACTTGACATTAACTTTGGAAAAAAGTCTCTAGCTACGAAACAGGAAAAAAGCTAGAGGAAAACAGTCAGTAGGCTTTTTAGCATTTTCAAAAATCTATTTCCTCTTCAACACATTGATAGTCTTTTCATCTTTGCTTTTTATCCCACTTCCACTGCATTTTAATAGAGGAAATTGAGGTTTTGCTGTTTCACCTGTAAGAATTACATACATATCCTGTGGTTGCATAAAACGAAGACCCACAATAACAAAGTGAAAGTAGAAAAATGATACTTCCTGGAGGATGCTTTCCATACTCACAGTACAGATCCTGAGAAACAGTTGGACCAAAAATCTGCAAATCAGTGCAAGTAATTGGATAGCGGAAAATAATACTGCCTTCAGCCTTATAGTACTACTGCACATTTGCTATGAATTCCATTTCAATATAATTTCCTTATGTTTCTCTTACAATAGCTTGCACTTTATATACTGGACTCTCCAGAGAGAGTTCAACTCCAGTTGCCCAAACATTACCAGTGTTGGGAAATTTTCAAAAAATATGCAGTTTTAACTCCTGTCTCATGCCAAATAAAGGCATAACCTGGAGGTCAGGCATTCTCCTGGGTTGTCAGTATGAGTCAGTCAGTCACAGGCTGAACAGTTTGAAACCGGATCTTCTACTCTGTTTGGGAGAGCGTTATGATGTCCTTGATGACATTTAGATGACTGTCTGCATAGTTTAGATGGCAGTGGAGCTGCAGGCAGTGTAAATGCCTGTATCTTCCAGATCAGGTGGTCTGAGTATTTGCAACTCGGTAAATTTGAACTCAGGCATGGAGGCGCATAGGCTAGATGAGGAGATGTTGTAAAACAGATGGACTGGATTGCCCCTTGAATTCCCATGTCAGAGTAATAATACTAGTTCCTTGCAGTCCTCACCTTGTTCTTTAACTTCTGTGACAAATTGCTATGGAAAAGACCCAACACTACTTCATGTCCTTGAGTGCTGAATAAGACTGGAGTTCTCCAGGGAAAGAAGTCTATGATCATGTCCACAGTCTCTATCACTTCACTGATTAATTTGCACAAGCTATCTTTATGTAGACATGTTTAAAATTTTAAGTGCTTAATTTTCAAACCACAAAAATGGTGTTCTTTCAGTGCAGTTTTGTATGTTGTTTCCCCATCTCTTTAAAAAAAAATGAGACTGAAGAAACAAAGTTTGTCATGTAAGATCTTACTGAAAACATCTTACAGAACCACCTCATTGGTGTCAAGGAAGTGTTAAGAAGCATTATCAAACAATTATATCACACAGTTCCTCCTGTTATTTCTCTACAATACTAAGTTTTTAAATCAATTGAGAACACTAAACATTGTATGTTAGACCATATATTACCAGAGAGGAGGTATGACCTAATCTTTGTTAGTATAGAGAAATAGTAGGATTTAATTCTGATT
This sequence comes from Himantopus leucocephalus, assembly GCA_003993805.1. NCBI lineage: Eukaryota > Metazoa > Chordata > Aves > Charadriiformes > Recurvirostridae > Himantopus > Himantopus leucocephalus. The sequence goes on from RSEF01000001.1 coordinate 37,555,855, forward strand.
TTAAGATTATTTGGATTCATGATCTCGTCTGCCTCAGGATACTCCTGAAGTAACTTTTCTACAGAAACTATCTTACATGCTTTCTTTGGTTTAACAGGTCTTAGGTAGGATTATGCATATTTGATAATTTATGAAACGCTTTTAATTCTTACTTGATAATACTGAGCAGATAATTTATTAAATGCTTTAATTTTTCTGTGCTATGCTAAGCAGACTTCATTCATACTCACATGAAATAGCAGTAATTAGCTATATTATGCTTGGATAGGATTTGCTAAAACTTCTGGAAATATTTCTTTTCCTCTAAATACACTCTCAAATACATGGTATTTATAGACTCTTTATGTGGAAAGACAGAATACTTGGCTGAATAGTGTTGAAATCTAGGTATATTTTCCTTTGCAGAAACTTGTGGAAGTTGTGATTAGACCACAAATGGCTTTTTAATCTCCCTGAGTCTTCCAAACAGTAATTACAGCTGCCAACTTTTAGATACACTATAAGAATGTAGATCTGTCTGGCAGCCCTTTCTGAGAGTTGGGATATCACAAATAAACTTTTAAAATAATTGTTGTTCTCTCTAATCTGATGGTATTTTTTCCCTCACTTTGTGTTGGTTTCTCACTTACCTTCTATATCAGAAATCAGTTTAGTAGATTTGAAAAAATTTGTTTGCTCAACATGAAAGGTGCTTCTCTATGGAAACTGCCTTATTGAGGTTTAAACACCCTTATTGTCACCCCCAGGTAATATTCCAGTATTACTACCTCTGGAATTTTCAGCTCAACAGAAACAAAAAAATGAGAACTCAAACCCACAATTTAGCAAGGAGGTCTCAGATACCTAGTGGCACATTCCCAGTATCAAGCAGAATTCAAGAACTGTGCATGCAGGTTCCGGAAACCATGACAACAATGAACATGTGTCATTCCTCTAAAATCTACAGATGAGATCACACCTGTGTTATTAACCATAGTGCTTACCTTCGCCTGGTAATTTCACCTGAATGATTAATAAAGATGTTGCAACGCATTTTGTAGACAGCACATTAGCCACGTTGAAAGGTCTTTGCACAAAGCATATTAAGAGATCAGCGTCAGACATCTTTGCTTTAGTTTTAAAACCTTAGCTCATGCATATCCAGCCTGCTTCCCTCCCACGGGGTAAGGCTGATACACGAAAAGCAGAAAGATTCTTCTGGGTTAGGTTGACAACTCCATGTCAAAGAGGATTATTGAGGGAAAGACGGATAAAATAATCTATTCCATTGAGAGACAGCCAACAGCCCAGCACAAAAAAAGGAAAAAGGAAACTAGAAAAAAAAGTAGTGTTAATCAAGACACATCAGTTCACATTCAGCATGGGTATGTGCCTACCCTTCAACACAATTCTGACTTGTGTGAGTAATTAAAGTCACATACGTCCTTTGGTACATTTCTGGATAGGTGTTGTTGCTGGCAGTTAGCAGTAATTTTTTTACACACATAATATGAGAGCTCCCATCACAATTTGAAAATTTGCTAGGAATGGAAGACTTTGAGGTTCCTCTGGATTATTACCCAGACACGACAGAAATCAGATTCTGACTGCACTTGAAAAAAATATAGTGATGTAAAAAATGCATGTAAAGACAGAATCTGATTTCGTAATTCTTTAAAATAAGGAAAAATGAATGATGATTAGGGTGGATGGCTGTAGAAATTCTCTAGTGAGATCAGAGCAAACGAAAAATTGTAAAGTCAGATTCTTTTGGGTTTTTAATGTGTCCATTTGATACAGCCCATTCAGAAGGTTTATGTTGAACATAAATAAATAAATGCAAATGCAACTTGCTGTTATGGGCCCTGTTAAAAAAAGCGAAGCAGGCTTGAGTTATGTGAATTAAAAACTTAGAACTGAAAAAATATTGGTCTCTGACCTCTTCATGTATTTTATGTAAGACAGTGTTTGATCATTAGCATTGTGTTTACACCAGTTTTGGTGGGTCTTCTTCCCTCAGCGTTCACAAGACACACAAATCTGAAATTAAACTTACCATTCTTACTCCAGGGTTTCTGCTATGAAGGACTCCTGGAGCTGGGGTTAACATCCCCTATAGAGTCTAGGGATCCTTGTCTCTCTTGGCTTTGCTTATCTCAAGTGTAGAGTCTGAGAATGAAGCCTAACTTGAGCCTCTGAGCCCATCATTAGATCTGTAGCCAGCGGGATTAAATGTGACACAATCCATTCTCAGGCCTTGTTTTCCTGGCTGGCAAAGAAGTAGTTGGCTTGCTTTAACCCAGAGCCAACGTAAGAGCTAAAACCAATCTAGTTTCTGTGACGAGGGAATTTGGGTGTTCAAATTGACATAACAATATAGATGCACCCAGAAAGACCTCTGAGCATGCTTGGTGACAGGCAATTCTACCTGTTTCACGTATTCTTACAGTATTAAGTTATCTCAGAACTGAAAATTAACGATCCTTTAATAAAACAGATTTTATATTCTAGTATATTTAATAGAACATCTCTATATTCTGTAATCATTCTATTTTATATACAAGGCATTTCAATGCACTTGGATTCCCACAGCTAGGGGTGCTGCAGCAGCAGTAAATGCCAATCAAGCAGAAGTGTCGTATGCTCATATAAACAAACGGAGAGCCTCTCCGGTGTAACAGAATGGCTGCATAACCAAACCCACTTGTTTCTAAGTGTCCTGTTTTTTCCACACAGCGAAGGTCCTTGTCCTCCATTTGCAAACTAAGTGAGACACAGAAGCTGCCAGGCAGTCCAAGGAACCACCTGCATCAAAACTGTATATGTGCGTGTAGTAAGCTTGCTTTGACCGATGCGTTGTTTTTGCACGTGCAGTAGAACCGAAAATTTAGGTGTGTACAAACAGAAATGCACAAGAAGAATTATCTTTATTACTGTATAGATTTCTCCCCATGAGTTACCACTGCTTGCTGTCCTTGCTTTAGTTTTTCCCTACCCATATACACAAATAAAATTTTGGGCACAGATGGTGAAGAAAGCAAGTGAAAGCTTCTTTTCCTAGAGAGAAAGGCTGTGACCCAACTTTCTCCTTCCCTGTCACTTTTTCTTCAAGTCCCTGAAGAATAACGGCAGTTAAGCAGTGTCTGTTGTGGCAGGATGTGTTGTGAGGTGAAAGGGTCTATTTGGAATGGATAGATGATGCGGTCATGCCAGGGATACTGGAGAGTCCATCAGCTGGGCATATGTATTCTTGAGCACTTCATCTGTTGCCGCTATATGCAGTAATCAGGAGATTTGCCAAACTCAAAGAATATCACTCTAAAACCTGCATTAGTGAAATAGCACATCAATTTAATTATTTTTTTTAATTGTTGCTCTCGTCTGTGTCTCTTCTGTTTTCTTTCTATTTAATGCAGTTTGCTACATTCTCTGTAAGTACCATTCCCTTGGAAACAGTATTTTTTGACTGGTTTCCTTTCTTTCAACTCTTCAGATCTTCCACTTCCAGGAAAAGAAAGCATCAGTCATGGATTTTCATGCCGAAGGTTTTTAGGCAAGAAAAGGTTTCTGTATTTCATTGAACTGGACCTTAAGTGTAGTCTAGAGTTCTAGTCTAAAGTGTGATGGACAGCAGATGCTTATAAAAGGAAGCTGGACTGTAAACAAGACACAGTGATAGAGCAACCATACTGCTGTGGTCTTACAGTATCAGATCTTACAAGTTACTCACAGTTTTTCTGTCAATAATAAGTTGAAATATCTTCAAGGGAAAAAGAAAAAACCAAGCTACAAAACTAGCTTTGAAATAGTTTTGCAGCTGTAACAACAGTGGGTCAATGTCCCAGCACAGTGATAGTCGCATTGCTGGCAAATACTTTAAAAATTGAAAATTAATGCAAAAATACCCTGCTAGTCAGCCATTTATTACCGGAAGCATAAAATATCCTCAGACATTTTCTAGACTAAATTAACACGTTAAATAATGACAGAATATGAATCTGGACAAGAAATGATCATTTTGCCAAAAAAAGTCTTTTTGCTATCTCAAATTATTATAGCTTTTTTTTTCCTGAATAAACCTTTTCTGTAACATTGTGTTGTACACACAGCTGAGAGGTTTCTCAGCAGAGTTGCTCTATTTTAGTAGTGGGTAGACTGATCTTTTGCCTCCATTGCATATATTGGTTTCTGATGCTGTTGGGTTCTTTAGAAGCATAAAAGAATTTATGTTCTCTTAAGAGATCATTTGAAAACCAATACTTTCCCCTACACACTTTTGCTCTTTTGTAAGATTTATCTTCTTATTTGGTTGGATAAATTTTTAATTTTATTTTGTTATAGCAATATTTCAATGTTGCCATAGACTTAGTATGTATTTATTTTCCGTGTATAAAGTTAATTTCTTTCATTCACCTTCTCCTCTACCTCTGTAGTTGTACTCATCGGACACTTTAATTAATCTCACTTCTCAGTGCAGCTTTGTCACTGAGGATACGAATACATTTTTGAGGATATGAATACATTTTCTTGGTCAATAAAATGCCAAAGCACAAACATGACATCTTTCTAAAAGCAAAATACAGAATAAACAAAGTCTGACTGCTGAGTCAGTGGTTCAGATTTCAGCAAGATTGACAAAGAACTGAGGTAAACATGAATGCTGTAGATAATAAGAGCTTGATGGACTGATATAGAAATAAATGGTCTGGAGGACTTTGGAGCACTCAAGGTCTTTCCAGGTGGCATGCTTGTAATTTAGAGACGTGGGATACAAATGAAGTTGCTGTTTCTATCTTGTCAGGAGCACATGCTCTGGATGTCAAGGATGGGGAGCTCAGAGGAAAGATTTAACAGCTGAACCTTGCTATGTGCACTGTAATAATTTGGTCTCTTACAGGACAAAACGAAAGTGCATTTTCTGTCTCTTCTCAACTATAATTTTGGGTTCTCCAATGACCTTTGTTTCTGTTGTCATTCTTTGAAAAGAGAACCCAAACAATGTTTTCTGGCAAGTGTAATTTAACAAATAAGATGAACAGTCCAGTTGAATGTGAGTTGTTTTAGGATACAGTTATAAAGATAACAACAGTGAAACATTCCATGTATTCTGGAATTGTTATTTATACAAGAGTATTCACATATTTTTTTAGCAGCTCCACCTCACCTATCAGAGACATTTCTCAGATGAGTTACATTTGAATGATAAATTATCTGAAGATTATGACTGTGTAACTTCATTTCCCTGGTGATCATAGTAAGCCCAAATCTTATCATCTTTAAAACACAAGATCCATCTCTTAATTCAAGTCTGCCTTTAATATCAGAGTAGGACTACAAGGCATTTGTCAGAAAGACAGATGACCAAAGGAAATTGTAGATTTTAAAAAAGTTAAAAGTATAATGAGGGAGTATGTAGATTGTCTTTCTTGACAGGAATTACATGTTCCCACTCAGAAGAACTGTAAATCACTAGATGAACTAATGTAATTTTCTTACAGATAATCCTTACACAGCAAAAATCCCAGTCATTATGAACCACTACACAGAAATGAACAGTTCCTGCATTTGACCTTTCTGTCAGAGGTTATCAAGAGGTCTTCAGTCTCCCTGGTTATATTTCCCCCATTCAAGTGCCCTTTTGAGCTGCTGTCTTGAAATTTAGAACATTCATTAAGCATAGACTGTTGACTGCAGAATAGGAGAAACATGACATTTGACTTTTTTTTTGTAGGTCACTAAAGGTCATTTCTCCAGCAATGTGTAATATCAAGCAGGAAGTAGTCATAAGTATGAAGCCCTTGGCCTGAAGTCATGAGCTCCTTTATTATCACCAAATAATTTTAATGGACTGAGTACTGTGTCACTCATAATCCCATTCTGTCTACCCAATATCATAGGCAACTGCAAAATAATCTATCAAACAACGTATGACAGGCATTTATTAATCACATAGTTAAAATTTGCCATTGTGTTATTAAACACAATGTAGACGTTTATGTGATCTGTTCTCCAGGTATATTACAGAGTGATGTTTGGGTGAATCAGAGTGAAAGCTGATTTTTAAGGCTTACAAGTGGATATCTAATTCTTTACTAAGAGCGTGCCACTAGCCCATAAACTCATTATTTGTATAGTTTTGCTGTGACCCTGCCATCTATCCAAAATTTCCCTGTTTTCCCTGATTTCTTGCAAGATGATAGAGCAATACAAGCTCATACAAGCCTAAGTGCAATGTTAATAACAATGTAATTTATATTATGTTATTTAACAGTAAGACCGAACATATTATCAAAGCCACCTTTTCAAAGAACCCCACAGCTCTGATGCTGTAATCTTGCTCTTACATGTATTTTCATTTCACTGTTCATTTTATATAAACAGACTGTCAACTTGGTGGAATAATATCTTTGGGGATTTACAGTTCAGATAGTTCTAAAACAAAGGGCTGTCTTTCCCTTCTTTTAGTCAAAGTGTCGCACTGCTAAAGGCATGGTCTACTGCTACGCTGAACACAGAGATGTTCTGACACACTTCCCTTCCACCCCACAACCCAGCACTTGTATCAGTGACTTCATCTGTGAGGAGATGGGACAACTTACAGGGAAAAGGAAGAGTGAGATGAGATTACAGAGAAGACCTCTCAGGTCAGGCAACTGATGTCCAAATTCTCAGTACCAGGAGGGAACACTGAACTATTCACAGGTGGTCTGTGAAAGGGAAATGCAAAATAAGAGTGATATTCAAAGAAGCTTGAAATCAGGTATTATAAAGTGGAGTTAAACAAAACATTTTTTACTTTCCATAATGAAAAGGTTTCACTGAAACTTTCACAGATTTGCTGTCCATAAACTCTATTTATAGATCTTTAAATTTTATCTGATTAGGCAGTACATTTCTATTTCACACCATCTTTACTGTGCAAGGACCTGTGGTATTTCTTTTATGTCTTTCTTTGATTAAGCCTCTCCCAATTGATCAGCTAGGTCAGCAGAAGACATTTTCACTTGCTACCTCAGAAATGTGACAATTTTCATATAAATGATTATTTATAAAATATTATTCATGATAAGTGGGATCCAGAAATGAAGATGACTTCATCTAGAGTCTGAATTTTTTGGCTATCACTTTTGAAATGATAACACATACATAGAAATTACTTTGTGCGTAGCTAAAGATCAACCGGAGAGATGGAAGGCGGTTTTATTATTATTCTGCTTATGGCAACATTGCTGTAACTGCATCTTTCTAAATGGAACAAATGTTTTATTATATTTTCTAGTGCCCAAGCCCCAAAAAAGAAAGATATAGTAACTGTAGCAGCAGATGGCTAAGCCTGTGTGACTAGCAGTGGGTTTGTGTTATTATTTCTATCAATCAATGATAACTTTTAACTTTGTGCAGTGCTATTTTGGTCATGCCTGTTCTTATTGTGCTGCTACATTAGAACTTCCTATGACAGTCTCTTCCATGATAACTGGCAATTTAAAGGCTACAGCAGTAGAAGGTGAGGTGTTTGCTGATTCTTACTGAAAATGAGGATTCTTCTGTTATTATGACTACAAATATAAACACACACACAATTACTTTTTTGTTTAATTTTGGTGATGGAACTGGCATTGGGTTTGTGGGGAGCACTAGCAGATGTTCTTCCTCCCCTCCTGCTTACTGAACACTGTATATTACTGTCTAATTACTGTACAAGGATTCTCTTTTCTCTGATCCATCGGCATGGAAATCTCTTCACACCTACCTTCTCTCTTTTCTCATCTTTTACTCTTCCTCATTTCCCTCTCACCTTTCATGAATTAGCCCGACCACCCACCTAAAAAAATGGCCTCATATTGAGCTCCATGGAAGCATTGTCCTACTCCCTAGCCAGTCATGCATGTGATATTCTGAGCAATTTGATGTTTGAACTTTTAGTGGGTTTCAATAGACCTGTAGTTCTTGGGAGGCTAATGACCGTATCCTCACATCAACTCCTCACTGGCTGATGAATAAATCAACCATTCACACCCCTCTTGGCTCATGTAAATCTAATACTGTGAGTGCTATGTTGCCATACAATACCATAATCATTAAGATGTTGGTGCTTCTGGCATGACTTGCAACCAGATCAGCTTCTACTTGCCAACATTTCAGTTCTGATCAGCTGGTTCTGAACATATGCTATTAGCAGATCATGCTATTTGAGTTTTCCTTACAACAAGCTTTGTAAGACATTTTCCTAAGCTGCAAAGTCTTAAAAAATTAAAATGCCCAGGTGTAATGAACTGCTTCATGGAACAATGACGTTGAGCTTTAAGCAAAACTACTCTTTGTGCACATCAGTGTGCTTTTTAGTCTGTTCAGAGCTATTTCTAATGCATTAGAAATAACTTAAGGTGGGTTTTCCAAACACCAATGGTTGGGTTCTTTATTCCTTGTATAGAAGATAAAGACAGGTTGACAGTGTCCTGTCATTGAATGTTGATGAATATAGTGAACTAACTCTTTTTCTGTTGAAGGAGATAAATTTGCTTCCCTACAAATCCTTTCTGTTCTCATTTTTACCACAAAAAAAAANAAAAAAAAAAAAAAAAAAAGGGTTTTTTTTCTGATGTTTATGTATCTGCTTGTTACAGGTCATAGACTTCTTAGGTGCTTGGTAGCGTGTCACAGATGCAGGTGAGGTAGCCTGTGCAGTTTCTTCATATAAGATCCCATACTTAGAAGAATATATGGGTTCTCTGTAAATAAGAGCAAGCTTTATTAGTGCTCATATTTATACCAATAGTATCTATTTGATGTCTAGAACCAGCTTCCAAGCACTAATAGTAAAGACATTGAAATTGACATTCAGTACCCAAAAGCTTATGTTTCTGTAGACAAAGCGTTAAAATCTGAAAAGACCTTTTGGAAAAGTTACACTGAGTAGTGAAAACACAACTTTTTTTCTGAACATCCAAGAGTTCTTGACTTATTAAAATATGCAAATCACTCTAGCACTTTGTTTAATTGCTGTTTCCTTAAACCCATCAAATCTTCTTAATTCTTCTCTTCTTTGTCCTTAATTAACACCCATTCCCTATTGGTTAAAGTGTAACCCAGAAGACCTAAGCTTGTGAAATTCCCAACTTATTAAACCTAATTGCTATAATAATTAGCAACCATTGGCAAAATATTCATCACACAGAAAGCACGAAGGCATCTAATTAACACTTTCAAAATGCTAAGCATTCACTTCTTGATATTTTAGCTGCCATTTCATGCCTTCATTTCTGGAGATGTATGACATAATAAGTTGTCCTAAGGAGAAATAGGATCGGATTTTTTCTTAAAAATCTGAATTTTCTAAAAATGAAACTTTGCACTGCAGCAGCCAAGCATTGCTTTAAAACCTTTGCTTAAATTTCATTTCTCAGGCCTGAAATAGAATTCCCTGACAAAGAAGAAATGCCAAAAGACAGACCAGCTCAGCAGCTCAGATATTCTGCAGGACATGGGAGATGGACAGAGTAGGACACTGAACAGGAGCATCCAGTAACCAATGTGAGAAGCATCTTCACAAAACTGTTGCTTTTTCTGAAGTATTTTCCTCTTGGCTTTTGCTTGATTTACTCTGTTCTGAAAGGAACAACAAGGTAGAATCACATTTTAATACTGGTATGAACGTGCTGAGTTTATCTGATGTGGAACAGAAACATTTTGGAAATCTCAGAGATGTTTGCGTGTTAGGGGAAAAAAAATGTTTTCTAGTGGTCTCAAATCTCAATTTGATAGAGTTACAACAACTGGCATCTGATACAGTTTCAACATTTTGTTGCATACTCATACAAAATGGATTTTAATTCCTTAAGATACCGTGACTTACATAAGGTGTTGAGAAGACATTATAGTAAGAAGTAAGATTTTCTAACTTTTGTGTGACAAAAAAAAGTTCTTTCCCACATAGAAACGTTCAAAAATTTTAAACCATTTCAACCATAGATGGTTGCCAATAAATGCCATTGACATTAATTTTTCATGTAGCAAAACATAGTTATTGTATGAGGCAAAACATTTCCACAGTCTTTTCTCCTCTGAAATTCCCCTGCCGTCTTTAGGAATTTGTGTACATGAGAAATATATATATACAATATATATATTGTATTTACATTTTAAATGCAAAACTCGTAAAATAAAATTGTGATTCTAGGGAAACTTTTTCCAGATCATTATTCAGTTTTATCCTCTAACATCACGTGCCCTCATGAAAAGCTGTGTTTGTCATGCACTGAGCACCATTCTTTTTTCGTGACTGTCCTGACACACTTGTGGTTTATCACTGTCATGTCACTTCTGTGTTGAGCGTAACACCAAGGTTGGCAAGATGGAAGACAGAAAGATATATCAGTGCAAGTGTAGCCCAAACAGCAAACTTGATGCCTAATTGAGAATGCAAACATGAAGTTCTACTGCGCTCTGTGGGGCGCTGACACAGAGTAGACTGACTTGGCCTAAAGTCAAACTGTTTTAACACAAACATTTTAATGGGGCTTAGTAAACAACATATTTCAGATGGCTTTGACTTGTATCAGAATATTAGACTTCACTTTCCCTAGTGGAAATTAGATTTATTTTTTATGTCAGTAGTTTTTTATTTTTCAGATTTTTATAAACATGTGATTTCTTTCCGTGGATAAAAATAACGAAAAATGCTTTGGTTTTCTGTCTTCATCTCTACTTTTGACAGGGAAAAAAACCCCATGTATATTTGACAACTTGCACTGTTTGTCAGAGAATAACACCAAGGAGAATATCTGGCTAGTAGTTGGTTACGAATATTCTGTTTTACAGTCGTAAAATGCGTTAATGAAATAAATTGATTATATTACAAATCAGTGTTAACCTGCTTTTTGGTCATCTTTCTTTAAGTTCAAGCACTTGCTAGCAGTTGCTACAGTTACTAAAAATCAAAATTATAAAATATAGTTATATTTTATATTTAATATAATATAATATAAAATTATAAAACTATAAATAACACCTACTGGTGAAAAAGAAAGAAAGTAAAACATGGGGGAAAATGGTTAGCAAAAGCCAAAGATTAAGTAGGGTCAAACTCGCTTATCTGTATTTTTACAGTGATTCCTGTCATAACATCTGATCTCTTCCCATAAAATAACCACAAGTACAATTTACCAGTGGTCTACTCCTTTTTCCTGATCCCTAGAGGCATTTCAGACTATACATAGACTTCTAGTAAGATACAGCCTGTCTGGTAAAGAAAAAGGGGCCTGTTTCATCAGCCTCTGAGATGCATAAAGAAATGAGAAGAGAATAGCATATGGGAAATTTTTCACTTTTTGCAGAATAATAATGTCAAAAAAAGAGAATTATAAAGTGGATATTTATTGGAAAAGAAGCAGAACTGAGTAAACGAACATAAAAAGCTTTCTGACATATCTTGAATTTAATAACAAATATAATTATGTGCAGTCACTGACTAATTACTGAGACTATAATTGAAAATTTCGTTGGCTCTGTTTTGTGATTTAGATGGAGTAGCGATTCTTCCAAAAATTCAGCTCCAACACAAACTGTCGTTGAAAAATCATGAGAAGAGTCAGGAGGATAATACTGGTGGCTACTCACAGAGCTTTAGCCCCACTGCACAGATTAGCGTGGAGTCCAGAAAATGGGTGTGACACTTCCATTTGGGAATGTCTCTTAGGGTGATAATTGCAATACGGCAGGAGTAGATAATGGTTCAAATCCCTTCATGCCAGAGAAGTTATAGCTGAATCAAGGTCTCCCACATCTTGAGTGACTATCTTTTTTAATAAAAAATTTGGAAATTAATGTCTGCGTCTCGTACCTTTTGTTTGTGTCTGTGCAATAGAAACAATTCAGAAGATCTCAGTTTTTTCCCAGTGCAGATGAAAACTAAGCCTGACACAATACATTCTGGCAAAATGGAATCCTCGTTTTACAGTAAGCCCTACATTTGTACTTTGGATTTATCATATATAGTCAGACATACACACAGTTTTAGTATATTCCAGTAGTCTCATTATCTAATACAGAATCCAATTATGGACAGAACTGAAGAAAAGAGCGTAAAACAGAGTACCTGAGTGAGTCCAAATGGAAAATGAGATCAAATCAGTTCCCTGACTAGATCTTTATTTTTTAAACATGTTGGAGAACAAAAACTTATTTATATTAGATAGGTAGGAAATCAGAATATATAGTAGGTAGATCTTATGTTGTTAGAATGTGCTTCACCACTTTTCTTTAATGTTCTCTTATTCTGGGCTATTTCCATCCCTGATTTCTGTTCTGATTTCAAAACAGACATATTTGCAAGTGCTGGAAAATATGCATGTAAATTTAGAATTTATGCAAAACCAAAAATATACAACAAAAACTGAAGTTCACAATCAAGCAGAAGAGTTGAGTGGTGAATCTGAGTGAGTTCATGAAATTTAGAGTCCAGCAGGGTTGTCTACAGGTGAAACAAGATACAGTGTATGTTGTTCCAACTGGGTTTCAGCCAAGGGATTGAAGAGATCCTGTCATCAGTTGCCCATTATACTGCTGTGAAGGTAGGATGATTCTTATTTTCTTTAAAAACATGATCTGTAAAGGTAAGTCAATTTTTTCTGTCTTTAAGCCTTAAGAGATAACCTGAGAAGTTTAATTTTTAATTTAATATTATTTTAAATCATGGATTTTAGTACTTACAGGAAAAGCAGGTTTTAGAACAGATAAATTATGACCTGCTGACAGCCATCAAGGCTTCCATAATGCAAGAACTAATTTATATGGTGTCGGTGTATAATGTAATAGTCACTTTATAGTATCTATATAGATTATCCTGGGGTGTGTCTAATACTAAGTTTCTTTCATTTCAAACCAGTCAAACATATAATGCCCCTACATGTACATATATATACATATACAAAACCTGTACTAAATTCTTATAGACCATGAGGTGTCTCAAATATTTATTACAATACTTACTCAGGTTTTATTTAACGTAGGAGCATTTGCAAAAGATAGGAGCTTTTAAGTTCAGTTCAGTATCCTAAAGTCATTGCAAAGGGATGTTCAAGAAACCTTACTATGGGATAATTTCAAAGTAAACTGTTATATTTCTTTTAAGCTAAAAAAGAAAAAAAGTCTATTATACAGCTTGATACTTTCCAGTTTACATATCCTCTTCACACCAGACAAGAAAAGAGACCTTTTTCTAATGTAAAAGGATGTTCTTATTGTACATGTTTTTTGGTTTCCTATAAGACATGTGGACTTAGTCATTGCTTACAGTAACAACGGCATATTTTTCCTGATATCTCTCTTTAGTTTTTTTTATTGAGGAGGGGGCTTCTTCCAAAAACATTATGGATGCTACCATATGTTGAATTGAATAAAGTTATTCCTTCAATGGACTCCTGTTGATACAGAATTAAAAAATTTGTGAAGAATTTAGAAACCAAACTGAGGGGAGAGGGGAAGGAAATTGTACCAATTGTCTTTTACTCTGTATTACACTTAGCTTAAAATCCATACAGTTTAATCTAAGATATAATGTCACGTTGGTACCTTAGGCTTACTTATTTTCATTTCCCAAACAGTTGTTTAACAGCTCTTCCAGAATTATAGAGCTCATAAGAACTTAATAGAAATTTTTAGTTGCATAATATTGGATTTATGTTCATCATTTTTAATA
>RSEF01000001.1:37569629-37606980 GCA_003993805.1 Himantopus leucocephalus
TGGTCCTGTTTTACCTCAAACCAGGACAAATGGTAATATTAACCAGCTTAAGAACTGTTAAAGTTTTAATTCTTCACTGCTTTTTCTTCAGTCAAAATTTCATACACACAGTAGTGTTGTTCATCTGTTTGTTTGTTGGGTGGTGTGTTAATACTGCAGAGGGACACACAGAGCTTTCAAGATGTGGTTAAAATGTCATTCCTTTAGCAAGATACCCAACCATCCTGGTCCTTAACAGACTCAAAAGACACTATACAAAGTTGCTGTGAAAAAGGATTATGTTGAGAAAACTTGTGCTACCCAATAGATAAATGTTAGAATGAAATATATGTTGGTTTTATATATATATGCACTCAATATATGTATTTATTTTATTATTGCCTTACAGTTTTCCTTTCCCACTACATATTACTCTAAGGTGGCGTATTCACTGTCATCTTCAAAGTAAGAATATAGTTCAGTATTGCATTATTATCATTTTTTGACTGAAACAAACGATGCCAGCTATATAACGCCAGCCAATGGTGTATTAAAGCAGCTTTGCTGGTTCATATCATTTGCGGTTTCAAAAGGCAAATGGTAATTTTTACCTACATCAAAAGAAAATAGGCGGTAAGGGACATTTATACTCTGTGTTTTTTCGCCTTTAGAAAAGCTTGTATCCATCATCCCAGTCCACTGTCTTGTAATATCATATTGAAATAATCCTGCCAAACATCTCCTGAACATACAAGGGACTACAGACTGACTTATGTTGGTTTGTACTCTTTGGAGGAAAAGGTGCCTTCTTTCAAAGAATAGGAGTACTTCGTTGGCTGTTTGATGAAAATGAAAGGGACTGGACACCTGTTCTGTTCAATGCTATGGGACAAAATGTAGATTTTATGATTATTCAGCATTCACATTTCTTAAAAGCTCTTTTAACTGATTTACCGCTTGCTCAGCAAATGGGAGAAATAACATTTCTCTTTCTTTTCTGGTTACAGTCCCACGGGGTGAAGTGACTGGCATTGTTTGGAGCAGTATGCCCATTAAGCCCAGTAATGTGTGGCTAATTTAGAAGGCTGCTGCCCACAGATGCCCTGGCTTCTCACTTCAATACATCTCACTTCAATGGCAACAGTGGTGCTTTGTTTAGTTTCTAGTTTGAGAACCTGCTTGACATGTTGAGTCATACACTGGCCTAGATATTCAAGGAATCTTTTAACCTTCAAAAAGCAGATAATTATTCAAAATCTCTCATTCTGTATCTTCTTTTTTTTTTTTTTTATGTCTGTGACTAGGAAGTGAGGAATAGGTGTTTTCTCCACAGCTAGATAAACCCACTAGGATTCTTAATGAACAGTACATAATGAGACTTCCAGATGTTTCAGAACTTTAAGACATCAATTAAGCTACATTTCTGAAGCTTTTCTTTTCCAGCCACTGATTTAATGCACACACTCTTTCCCTTCTTTTATCAGACTTCAGTTCTACTGAGGAGAATATTAATACTGATCTCTCTCACAACTTTAAAAATGCTTCAAGAACGTTTATCCTGTTAGGTGTAAAAATGCATGCCTAAATTAACATCACTTTTCCTTCAGCTTTAGTGAAACACTTTCCCCTGTTCTTTTATAAACAAACACTGAAGTAATTAAAAACAACAAACAAACTGAGAACAGCATCTAAACAGATGGACTACACCTATAGGAAAAGCTTCTGCTATGTATTTAAAAGCAATACAGGTAAGTAAGATCAAATAGTTAAGTGGTAATTAATTCTAGGTTTTGCAGCTGTTGAAACTATAATTGCATATTAATAACTCCAAGTGGCTTTAGAGTTGATGAAAGAAATCATTTCTGTGATGAAGGGAGCTTCTTTCCAGGATCAAGATTTTTTTTTTTTTGCTTTGGAATCAAATATTGCACGCATTATTTTAATTTTTGTGGAGTTTGGCCATCAAATTAACCAAGTCCTGAGAAAAAAATACAACCTAGACTGATCAATTCTTGTCTATAAGTTCTAACAGAAACACCATTACGTGAAAGTGATAAGAAGTCCTCTAAGCATAAATATATAAAACAGCAAAGATATCTGTTATTATTTTGTGAATTAGTTGGAGCAAGCTTCCCATAGATTAATAGACAGATGAACTCATGGGCATCAAAATTAATGAAGCACAGTATACCAATAATTTCAGTCCTATTATTTATTAGCTTTTGTATCTAACAACAACAGATCTGTAAAAGACACCTTTTCTCGGGTAGAGCCCTTACAGGTTCTAATTCCCAGACAGCTCTTTGCAGGATAAGAAGGAATGAACCACCACCCCTTTCCTCTCCATAGAGAAACTGAAATGTCTTTTCTTCCTGGCCACCTATTTTCACAAAACTTGTGAGAAGCTGATGATCTATGGCTAACTAATTGCAACCACACTGTATCAAATTTATATTTGACCCAAATTGTTAATCACTATTTTTTACCCAGTTTCAACTTCAGTATCAAAATCAAACTTAGTCAAAAATTATAGAATACAACATTGCAATAATAGGAGTTATTTGTAGTAAGATAAGTGGGAATAATATTATAACTTTATTATATCATATAAAATGACTCAATAAATAGAAACTAAAAATATTTTACATGAAAAAGATGTTATGGTTGTTGTTAAAAATATAGAAAGTAATCCAGGTCAAGAGGAAGAGACCAAGGCTAGACTTAATATCTACTATTTCTTGGTCTTTTCCAAAGAAATTGAGTAAGTTCTACACTGTATCAGAAGGTTTGTGAATGTTTTTTTAAAGAAATCTATTTTCAACAACAGGTAAATACTTGGTGCAAATTTTGGAATACAAAATTAAATAACTGTTTAAGAAATGGAACAGGTTTATTGTGGAACTCCTATATAAGTTGAAAACTCCCACAGAAGTGGGGTTTTTTTTGTGGGAAGGTGAGGGGGTTGGTTGGTTGGATGCTGTTTTTATTAAAATGAAATTCACCTTGTAATTGTGCTCATTTATTTATTGAATTTTAAAAACACATTTAAAACTATAGATTATTCTTCAGTTGTTGAGAGTGACTAAACTTGGATGTATTACAGTCTGTTTAGCAGGAAAATTGAGTTGTCCCTTATAAAAAAAGTTTAGACCATTTTGCCAAAATTTCACTTACTCTATTATTTTGTTTCTCCACTCAATTTATTAAAAAACTGAACAAACTGAAAAAAATATTTTTTCCATTTATATTGTTGCCAAAAAGACTTCATCATGCTTTATTTACATGCAAAATGTCTTCCAAGCATCAGCCTTTACTATGGTGAGAAATACAGCCAAATGTTTGCACTTTAGGTCAAATCCTCCAAACTGCCCATATTAGAAAATTTTCCATATGCACACAGGCACTGCATTGTTTCTCACTCTTTGAGAGTCACACAAAATGAGGCATTTTTACAGCCATGTCTACATTAGCGAACCTTCTGGTGTCATCAAGGCCGGTTTGTAAAGCAAAATAATTTATGGTGGAGACCCAGAATCTGCTCTACTATTGTTTTGGTGTGTCTTTAACTTGGACTAGCCTTAGCTTGACCCTCTGAGAGGAACGTCCGTTAGTGACAAACTTCTTGAGCTCATCTCCCAGTTTAATTTCATCCAAAATAATTCTATTTACATGTCCCACAGTGTGAACCAAAGCATACTAAATGGGGACAGTTGAAAGATCAATTTCAAAATAGTAATTCCTGATGTTAAATTTTAGATTTAATTGCTAGCTTAAATGTGTCCTCTGGCAAAATATACATTTCAGTCATGTTCTTCTAGCATTATGTATTGTTACTCTAGTGTCTGGGAAGCTGCCCAAAGAAATAGCACTTTCTGAAAGGAAATTGTTTCTGAATTAGAAACAATAGAAAGAACCTTTAGGAGAAAATGAAATAAAACCCCACAACCTTATGAAAATGACAATACCACCCCCATTTCAATTCAGTGGTCCATCTAGCCCAGTGCTTTATCTCTGACAATGGCCAGAACTTGGAAAAAATAACTGAAGGAACAAGCAAAGCACAGGCTGAGGTCTCTGCTCACCTTCTCAGCTTTCCTATATAACTGTTGCTGTTTTGTATATTCATTCAAAGTGGATTTTCTTTTTAAAATCCAATACCTTGGTTTCCACATTAACTTGTAGCAGTGAAAACCTTACATGTTTTTCTTAAAGGCACTCTATTAGTGATGAAAAGAAAATAATTTAAGTTTGGGTTTCAGTTTTGTTGAATAAGTCTTGTCCTTGTTTAAAAGAATGGCAAATAGGAAAGTAATTCTTCTTTGTGGTATTTTAATTTCTCTTTTATAACTGAATGATATATAAACCCACTCCTCTCTTTTATAAGTGAAATTTGGATATCATGAACTTATGCAAACAAGCTTACTTGCTATTTGTTCAGCTGTAATATCTGAGAAGAAACATCTCCGTGACATGTGAATTTGAAGTGCTGCATTCCTGCTATCAGAAAGAACATCAAAATTGTAAGAAACAGTTAAAGATAAATTATCCAAAGTGGAACTTGAAAACAGGAAATATATTTTAAACTAAAGGACTTTTTCACGGAACCAGAGTAACTTGGATTCAAAGAAACAAAATTTTGGACCAAAATAAAGAGATTTATATTTTTTAAATTGTACATAATATTATTTTATTTAAGAGTATCTTGACAAAAATGTAGGACTCCTGGATTTAAGAGTAAAAAAGTTAAGCAGCTTTCTTTTATTAGTCTTTTTCAGGTATGAAAATCTTTTGAAATTCAAATTAAGACTTTTTTTAAAAAAATAAAGTGAAGTAATCTTGTTAATAATTTTCTTCTAATGATAAAGTACATTTACATGCACAAAGAAATGAATAAATGATAAAGCAAAGAATATGTAGTTCCATTGTGTTAGTCATTCACAGTGGTAATAAGAAGTAATACCATACCTAATTTAATTAAACTAAATGTTGTCTTAATTTATCTAGCTATTGCAATTTAATCACTGTTAAATGGAGATCATCATTTAATTAAAATTGAGACTAATTAATGATTTCAGTTGTTGTTTGTGTGAAAGATGTTGTTTTATATGGAAGAAGCACAAAACATTTTATGAGGTAAAGAAACCACTTACAATATTGCCTTAGGAACATTTCCTTCCAATTAAAGTATTCACTATGAGAACATATTATTATGTTAAACAGAGAGTAGGATTGTTCTCTGCACTCCACCTCCATCGTACACATGGAGAAAGAAAGAGAGAGAAAGAGAAACAGCAATGTTTGGCATTGAATTTACTCTCAGGGAATCTTCCCACTCCATCACATTTCATATTTCTTAACACTCATCAGGTCATACTGTGCAGGTGCTGGGGAAAGGATTGGACTTTGTGCAGTGCAGGAGTTTTCATCAATGCCAAGAGACAGAAAGAGAGACAGAGAATGAGATGACACACAATTTTGCCATAGTTCAAGGCTGGAAACCTCCAGATAAGTTCCTGGTTCCAAAAGAGGGATCTCTCAAATCCCAATATTTTTTCCTAGTAAAATAAATGTGCTTCACTGGGGTTGGGGAGATATACTGGGTCATTACAGAGCTGACCCAGAGCTTGATTTTATTAGAAACTTCTCAGGTTAGGTAATTGGAGGATGAGGAGAAAAGAGGAGAGGACTAAGATGAAAGTTCAGTCTTCGTCAGCTTTTCTTCATGATTTTCAGATATGGCAAGGTACAGAAAGTTTTGAAGGGAACTTGCTGTGAGAGAAAATAAGGAAAAAAATCTCTGTCTGAAGAGCACACTTTAAAAAAAATATACTTTAAAACCCCAAACACACTCTGCAGTCTTATGGTTATTCTTTTGTAAAGTGACATTAAAATCTGATTTGCATAAAAAATATAAAAATGAGTTCAAGGTATAAAGCAAGGAAGTGTTGAAAAAAAAAGCAGAAGAAACAACTGAAGATAAGAGAATATTTAGAAATAGTCAATATTTTCTAGGCATCCGGGAAGCCTGTATCTGAAAATAGCTGAAGATTTTTGATAGGTCTGAATAACTGCCAGTCTTTTCCTTGATGTACATCAGATGGAATAATACAGTATGAGAAAATGAGTTTCGTATCATTCACTGACAAAATTGATACTTACCTGTTGAAAACTCCTGTAGCTTGTTGTGAAATCCATTTGTGCTTTTTCCTGTCTAATTTTGTGTTTTATGTTTTGTTTTGTTGTTTGTTTTTTTTTCTCACTATTCAGTCAGTTGGAAGTTTTACTATAATGATAAGAACTAGCAATTATACACATTCTGGAGATAAAATTAAAGTACCTGTCTGCTGGATTTCCTCATCTTGTGTGACCAACACCTATGACATATCAGCANCAACACCTATGACGTATCAGCGAACCTAGAGTGTTATTTAAACAATTGTAATATGTTCTATCAATTGTTTGGCCAAACTGAATGCTATAATCAAAAAGATATGAGCTACTTCTCAACATTCAGGTTCTTTAAGGATTTTGTGAACTTTCAGAGTCCTACCCGGCTAGTTATGAGTTGTAAAGAGGATGTTTTCCATCATTTCCAGTAGGACAGTATTTCCTCACTGAAAATTTTTGGACCTTTTGGAAGATATGAAAGTACAACGTCACTGTCTGAGGAAGTCACAGACCCTTCTGACTTATCTCAAGGGTTGACTTGTTTTCTTTATTCTAGATATTTGTCATACTTAATATGCATACAACCATAAGCAGAGAGTATTAGAGGGTATAATGACAGACTTCCCACCCCCATTTATTTATATTTTCAGAGCACAACTTTATATTGCTCACTATACCAGAAGGGTTTTCTGCTTTATTAAAATTGGTTGATAAAGGGGTTATGATTTTCTTGGCCAAGTTTTCTCTTGAAATGAAAAATAAATTATTAGAGGGCTTTCTTCTTAAAAGCAGAAAAGAAGATAAATTTGTCTATCAACATAAAGTATTTCAGTCATGATAAAATAACAAAAACATCACTTCAAAACAAACTGATTCCTTTTCAGAAAGTGTCAAAACACTTCACTGACAATTTTCAAAATTCACTCGTTTCTTCTACAGCAGCTATTTTGCTATTGAGACATAAATTGCAAGTAGTTTTGGATCTCCTACAGCTCTGCTTTTGCAAGTTTACTATATATCTGCTTAAAATACCATATCAAAGTATAGCCCTCATGTATCTGGGAGAGGTTTTTATCTATCCAAATTAAATTTTAACTACTCTCACCGAAGCCAAATTTTATGATTCCATGGGTTGTCTGTCCCCCTCTTCCCCCCCAAAAAAACCACCATAAAATAAACTAAACATACGGCTTTTTTTTTTCTAGCTGTTCCCCTCTTATGTAGGAGCACTCGAAATCTTCTGAAATATGAATAGGATGTGATACAATATGGATATCAAGGATAGCATACTTTCATGGAATGGTGGTCTTTTAAATACATTGTATTTCATCAGAGGCTTTTATAGCAGAGGAACATCGAACTTTGACTCTATGAATATTTGTATATATGCATACATAGATACATATATGATTTGTAACCCATGTAAAGCCAACATCTCAGTATATTAAGGAAACCCTAACTGAACACCCTAAGCACATCATACATGTCATCATATAAAGTTATGTAAGGACTCTTCTACAGTAGCACTTTAGTAGACCAACACTAGAGGAACTTTTATTGCACTGATAAAATTACAATGAAATGAAGAGCTTTCAATGCTCATGTGGTCTAATAGAATTCATGATATGTATAATAGCAGAATATGAAACCCTTTAATCTGTTAAGTTTAACCTGTAAAATCTCATCTTTTCTTAAATAGAGGAGAGAACATTGGAGGTTAAAAGGAAAATGAAATGAAAAAGAGAATACAGCCAGTGGGAGACAAAAAATCGCAAGGGCAAGGAATATAGTCAAATAGATTGACAAGTACCTGTAAAACTGCTGCCTACACAGTACATTGCAAATTACAAGTCATGGTCTATAGACAAAGCATTTGCAACAGCTGAGTTATCAAAAGGACTTAGTCCAAGGCTTTAAAAAGCCATTTTGTCATTTTATGGGGAAAATAAATAAATAAATGGTTTGCAAGGAATCACAAGTCAAAGTCATCTAAAACACAGAAGTCGAATCTGCCATGGGGTAGAAACTACTCAGGAGATACAGGGATGAACATTGCAGAAAGAAATGTTATCATTTAGAGAGAAAAATTAGGGACAAAATGTCTCAGACAAGCTAGCTGACACACTCTATACACATCATGCATGAGATCATATTATATATGCAAATGTAAGAATACATGGCAATTCTGTGATAACGCACTAGTACTTCCAGAGAGACTATTGAAAGGTGAACATCCCAGCTTTCCTTAAGATTTC
This sequence comes from Himantopus leucocephalus, assembly GCA_003993805.1. Lineage (NCBI taxonomy): Eukaryota > Metazoa > Chordata > Aves > Charadriiformes > Recurvirostridae > Himantopus > Himantopus leucocephalus. Next base: position 37,578,032 of record RSEF01000001.1, read on the forward strand.
AACCTTAAAGTTTTAAATAGAGATTTATGATTGAGAAGACAGGATTTTGAGTATTAAGAAGATGTGGGTACATAACCGTACTAGTAAATTAAATGTGCCTGGAATGAATCTCAGTGTCTGAGGCCAGCTGACACAGAATGGCCGGTGTCCATAGTATTAAACCCTCTTATTTCCTGGAGCACAGCAATTGGACGCAAAAGCTTATTGGACATTACTTCTGAGTTGCGTTTAAGAACTGTTTGGAAGGATATTTGTTGGCCTGGGCCAAAACTATTTCATAGGTTGCTCTTACATTCCAGGAATATGTGAGAATGGATCACAGGGCAGAATACTCCTGTCAGGCATAATCTTATTAGTTTAAACACACTCATAAATTTCCAGAAAGAGAACATGCATTACAAAGACAAGTCATTAACACATACTACATCAACAGACTGTGTCCCTTACACAGGGACAGTTAAGTTCCATGCGCATTCAGAGAGAGCACACTTTAAGAATCAGTTTTACATTTGCTTTCAACATCATATTCTTTCCATATTTGACAGGAAGTGACTTGTCTTTAATGCAGTAGGAAAGAGAAAATTATTTTACCCTTTTAGACAGCCACACAAGGCCTTTCCAGAGCCTCATGACTTTTCTCAGAGTGACTTTACTGAACCACCACTGATGAGCTTTTCACAGTGGCTCTCAAGCTCTTCAGCAGCCACCTCCTTCAACTTCAGCTTCTTCAACTGTTGCCAGACAAACAGTCAGCCTCAGCTGATTTGTTTTTAGTCCCTCAATAGCTGGGTGGGTGATGGAAAATACATGGTAATATTTTAAATTATACAGCTACTCTTTCAAAATGTTTCAGATGGCTGCAAACACAGACCAAAACAGAGTCAAGACAAAATGTATTTTTTTTTTCCTTTTAGTGTTTGGAAAGGGAGGTGTAAATTCCTCTTGTTTAGCTCTTCTATGGCTCCCTCAAGAATTCCACTATTACAATGACAGCTGCAAATAAAGCTCAGCTATTCTCTTACTGTCTGTAACCTTTCAACCCATTTTGAAATTCTCCCACTACTCCCACTGCATGATGTACCAAAATTCTTTTTACAGCTTCTAGGCTCCGTCATCTGTTTCCTTTTTCTCTATCCTTGTCAGGTCGATGTTCTTTAGATTGAATTTCATTTAGATTGAATTTCCTTTAGATTGAATTTCCAAACCTCTGCAGAGTCATCAGTTCTTGATTATCCTCCCTTGCAGTACTATTGAACATAAGCCTTGAATCCATGTCTTATTAGGAACTATAAAGATTCAAGAAATCACCCAACAGTGTAGCTATACTGTTATACCAGAGGTTGTATAGCTCACTGAAAGCATGCCTTTAATCACTGAGCAATCATAAACCTTATTTATGTTGTCTTTCACCTCAGGCTCAAAAAGGGTGGAGTTAAATGCTAATGATGACTGAGATAACACTAACCATGACCAGAGGCTCTTCATACTGCAAACGCAGACTGATGAGAATTGATTTAGCGGTATCTATTTATCAGCATTTGTGCATGGGAAAAAAGGGACTGAGACAGGAAATTGTAAAATCAACAGAAATCAAGAGATGCTAAATATTGGCAACAGGGTCATGAGGTAAGTCAAGAGAAATGAAAACTTTCTGTGCAAGGTGCTGGCAGTCTTAGATTTCCAGAGCAGCTGCCTCTTGAAATTTGATGGTACTGCTCTGAGAAACAGAAACTTTAGAGGTAGATTGAGTTGTATTAGGACAGTATCTCAGTCTGTTCACTATTTCAACTGTAAAAAAAAAAAAACCAAACCAACTTGCAAGGCCCTCACCATTACCTGACTATTTAGTCAAAAGGGACAGCAGTGCCACATAAAAGAAACTCACTCAGCACATTTAAACAGTATCTTATTCAGGTAATATAGGTATCTACTCTACCTTAAAATATTATCTTGTGTTTTAGTCAAGCCATTATCATTGATAAGCAGATTTTTAATCAAGGAAATAAGGCATAGTTAATTATGTGCATGGGTTGTGCTTTAAATTACATTTTATTAGCTGTGTTCATCACCTTCCAGCCCACAAACCAGGTGTGACATGGCAGTTCTTTCTTTAACTACTGCTTGCAGAGATTACAGCCAGAACCAGACTTAATCCAATTAGCAAACAGTGTCCTCATGTGAAAAGTGAAAAACTGCTGACAGTTGCAATGACTGCCATTAGTGCTCTTCAGTTAAGAGATTCTATAATTACAGAGCTTGACATCCTCCAAGGTACCACGATAGCCTGAAGATGCACTGAAAAAAAAAAAATAGATTACAGGTGTAAACGGGTCTATTGAAAAATGTAAACCACCAGTCACCACCATAGAAAAGAAAATATTGCAAAATTGAAACAACTGTAAATGTAGATGTGGGATGACAAAATATCTTCTTTAAAGTAGGAAAATTAGTAGCATTATTTGCTAGAGAATAATTTCTATGAACTATAAAAATTGTAACAAATCAAATGCAGTTTATTTCCATGAAATTACAAGTGCATTTGCTTTGCTGGCTAGAAATATTTGTTCTCAGTATGGCATGTCAGTTGCTGTTTTTCCTGGAATAGAGATCTATAGTACAAGATTTAGAATGTCTTTTTTAGGCCTCACAACTTTTTTGTACTCATGAAAATCTGTGAAATAAGATTGGCTACTTTGATCTTTATGGGAAATTCTCCTTGTTTAAGCTGTTCCTGCAGGTGGCCCTTATGAAAAGAGTGTCCACGCTGATTGCGTGACACAGCATATTATCTGTATTTCATGCTCAGTAATCATTCTTTGCAACTTAAGTTTTGTCCAAGATACTTTGGTTTTGCAAGCGTTGTTCCACATTCCATATATCTCATGGTTCATCTCTAGCTGTGACCATTTCTATGATGAAAAAATCCAAATTTAAGAAGTATTCCACTGTTTTGATGTATTCTGCTGTATCTTCACTGAAAATTTTACGTTGGAGGCCTTCTGCATAACATTTGTCAAACAAATAATGTGTGGGTAACACATAGAACAATGTGAAAAGAAAAGAAAGTTCCAGGAAGAATATATTTTATATGTTTTTCAAGAAATGTAATGGCCTGGAGCTGGGGTGGAACAGTCCCTGAGCTAAGAACAAGGTAACAGGGGACTACTGAAGTTCATTGAGTGTATTTTTTTTCTAAATAAAATAAAAAAACCTGACACATACAAGACCAATGTCTCCCTAACCCCTAATGAAGTTTTATCAGGCTGATACAGGTGTACTCCAGTCACTACTGCACAGTCAGAGAGAGGAAACATTTGAGCAGTATAAAACATACTGCAAAGCATGAAGAGAGACCAACAATACAAATGCGTATGTTATCATAAAATGCAATGCAAATACCTCTGGGTAGACAGGAAACAAATGTTAATGTCTAAAGCACATATATATGCCCTTCTTGGAACTCATCAGCATAGTTGAGATGTTTCATGGGCGTATCCTCAAGTGATCCAGAGAACCACATAGAATTATTACCTAATCAAAATGCAAAATTCATTGATGTGTGATGTAATTAAGCAATGAAGTTTGAATGTGTTCATTAAATTGGAATTGAAAATAGATGAGACTTTAGGGTCAAGGTCCTTCAACAGCTAACTTTACCCTAAAGTCCAATCTGATACAGATGCAATTATTAGTTTAGCAATTTAATGAAATCTCATGCAGTCTGAAAAGGTTAATCAGTTCTTCTTATTGGACTAAATCCACATGAAAAGAATGTCAGGTTTGGAAAAGCATATGAAATCAGATACGTGCAGCATTCTGGCCAAGATTTCTTCCAAAGGCCTATGAAAGTATGAACAAAGCAGAGTTCAGTTAGGATACCAGTTTGAAAAAACAGCAAAAGAGAAGTCATTGCATAGAGAAAATATAATTTCCTTCCTAGGGCATGCTGTAATTGTCAGTAGAAAGACAGTATGTTTTCTATCATGATTTACACAGGTTTGATGTAATCTCACCTGAGCTTTCTTGAAGTTATCTAATAGTAGTGAAATTTCAGGCCTCAGCTTTGTGAATAATTGAAGGTTTATGCTGTTGTAGACAATTACTGGTAATTAGGTAATCAAGTATACATTCATTAGTAGCCTTGTATATTGGGAAAATAAATGTATTTGTGTGGAGATACAGTGTTAGAAGGTGTTCCATTTAGCTACCTTCTGATAAAGAAGAATCAAAGACTTTTAGTAATAAAAAGTCATCTATGCAAGCCGTTGTAGAGATAGATGTTGTTGCCATTGTTAAGAGCAATTGTCATTGGACTCATTGCCATCGGAAATATAAAACTGCAGGCTGATCTATTTGGATAGCCTTACTTTTAATGTTGAACCGACTCTTTCCACAAAAATAACCTAGGACATAGTTGCATGAATGGATCAATAAAACTCTGCATTTCTTTGTCTGATCTGAAACAGATGCTTTGAACATGAAAAGACTATGAAAATTGGAAGAATATTTAACTCAGTTAATCAAACATGCTGAAAGGTAAGGCAGTAGCTACAAATCTACTAGAGAATGAGTAATGGGAGGCCTGGTGGGTCTGTCTTTATCTCCCTTACACACACGTGCATTTGTACTTCATGTGATCCCACATGACCCTATGTCTACATGACCCTACATGACCATTTGAATGTAATAACTCAAAATCAGAGTCATGTTACGTGGCTTCCAGACTGAAAGTTACCTGTATGCAGCAGTAAAAAGCAGACATAAATGATCTGCCCTAGAATGCACCACATAACACATCATAGACACTTCAAATCACTAGAAAAAACATAAACTTTGCTGATGATATGTCAACTTCATGAACTTAGCACATTTTCATAGACATATATCGGCAGGGTCTGTCTGTGGGTGACCAAGGTCTACTTGTAAAACAGCATGGTCATTGCAAGTCATGTGCTGCAAGAGGGAGGCAAGCTGAAATATTGCATTGTACATAAATGTTGTATTTGGCTAAGTCCGGCTAAGTCCAGACTGCTCAATTCAGACTGCATAATAAATCTTTCAAGACAACCAAAGAAACAGGGGAAGGAAGAGGAAGAGGAATTCCTTATAAGCAATTTTCTCTAGTTTGCTTCATTCCTAGCCTGTGGGCACATAGGCCAGATTTTCAGTACATTAGCATTTACATGGAAATGTCCTCTAGGAAAGCAATCCTTCAGAAGCCTGCAGCAGTTGTAGAGATACCCATTTCTTTTCTTATCTACCCTGTGGCCTCTGCAAACAAGGTTTCAGGGTTTTATGAATGCTGTTTTCAATATTGTCCTAAGCAAATTGCATTGAAATGATTAAGAAAGAGTTGTACCTTAGGGCTATGTACAGCTGGTGACATTCACAACAGCTTGCATGGAGCCTAAGGTTGTAGGAGGGACTGAGCCGGCACACACTAATCTCAGGATGTGAAGGCTGTGACACTATTTGTACCAGTTCAACTCTCTGTTCAGTCAACGAGGCCCAGTCTACTGCCCATTCTGTCACCCTCCAGGACTCCTTGCTCTGGGGTAAAGAATGGAGAGAAAATAAGCTCTATACACCACAGGCTTCCTCTTGCGCCTACTTCAAATCACTGTCCACAACAGTAATTGAAACTGAGGTTTTTATTCTCTTTTATGGTCACATAGGCTCAGCATTTCTAGAGCATGTAGACATTTAAAAGTGCAGAAGGGAAATTAATTAGAATTGATGGTTACAAAAACTCTGCTAGGTACATTTTGAGCTCTTAGGTAGAAGTCCCAAAGTCCAAATTATGAAGTAACCTTCCTATTAACAGATGTAAAATCATAGAATCATATAATAGTAGTATGTTAAGTGTTTTTGCTGTTGCTGTGTTTCTTTGCATGAATTTGTACTAATTTTTTTAAAAAGATTAATTATAAACAGTGGTAATATGAAATTCTTCATGATCAACTATTCCTCTCCTTCTCACTGTTAGTGCTGTTTCCAGTCTTGTTCACCAACTGTAAATTATTTAGGATCTTTCCTGTTTTCTTAATATATACATTTATCACAATGATGTTTCCATTGTCAACTAAGACCAAAAGGCTTTATTGCAGCACAAATATTTCACTGGAAACACAAATAGCAACAAATGAATATTGTTCAAAATTCTAGGGACTTACTGAGAAAGAAATATTGTGTACCAAATTAAGAAGAAAAAAAATAACTCTGGGTATAGAATGATTTATTAAAAAATTTCTTTATTGTTGGGAAACACTTAGTCATGCAATTTGTTTTCAGATCTAATCCATTCATTTACAATATAACTGTTTTAATGAGAAGAGTGATGGTTACAGAGGTAAACAGCAAGGCTAGGCGGTCTGGGGACTATCATTACTTAATGTAACTCCTTGGTGATTTCCTTTTGAAGATTTCTGTGATGATTTCTCTCACAGCAACCACATCCTTACGCACAAAATCACAAAATGCTTTTACCCTGTGCAGATATTAGGTGCAAATATTATTTCTGTTTTAAACTGAAGAACGAAGGCATGGAGTGAACGAAGCCATCCTTTTCAGGAAGTTTGTCCTTTAAGTGCAGGTACTTTCATAAAGCAATTAGTCTTTCAGAAGCATCGTATCATCAAAAAGAATGCTCCAAACTCATTTCAATTCAAAGTATGAGTTTTTTCAGCCCTACTGTGAATAAGACCCCAGATCAGATATGAGTCAAAAATCAACACATAGTTACTGCTGGAGAGGTTCTAAATCTTAAAGAACATAGGTGCCAGAAAAGAAAGAACAGTTCCATTACATAAACCTGCGTTAATCCTTTTTCATTAAAAACCTAATTGAGGCTTTGGATTCGCAGGACAACCATCCAACCACAGAGAAAATGAAACAAACATAAGTGGTCAACCATTAAACTCTGGGTGGAGCAGACTCTCATTTTCTTGTCCTTCTGCATCCCTTTGTATATGTTTCAAGTGCAGTCACTAACAGCACAGGATAAATAGTTCTGCTCTTTAAGAGATATTTTTTATGTTGGGAGTCTTAATCACCTTGGCCTACTTGTTATATTAGTATGGAAAATAAACCACAAAAAATATCACTTCCTCTTGTATTAGAGATTTTAGTAGCAGGTTTTTATTAACGTACTGAAAAAACACAACCAAAAAACAACTCTGGGCTATTCATAGGCGTGTTAAGCCCTCAGCAAAACTGTTACGGGCTTAAACATCACCCTTCGAGTAAAGTGTTATCCTCAGTGTTCTAATTGGCTGCATCACATGGGAGGCAGGATGCTGTTTTACAAAATTTGGGGATAGAAAAAGAGGATCACTTAAATTTATGAGGAAACTTGTGGCAATTTCCTTGCATACAACATCAATAGTATTTAATGGATCTTTGAGATTTAAAGCCCTACTTAGGAGCATTTAGCAGGACTGAAACACTAAAGACCATGAAATAGAGTTGCTTGTCAGATTAGATTTAAATTAGATGAAGCTTGATTAATATATATTAATTTTGCTGGTTTTGACTTTTGCTTGTCATACTAGGGTTATTAGGGAAATTCTCAGCCATGGAGCTAATATTTTTTGTTTTTTAAGTCAAAGAGTCTTATAAAACAAAGGAAGTTCCCATTGTTTTCATAACCCTTATCTGGTAAAACGACGTCATCAAAGGATGTAGAAGGCACATCCTTTTATTAAACAATACATCCGACTTGTATGTCATTTGCAAGTACCCTGCAGTGCAAGTATGGCACTTTATTTCATGGGCTTAAAACCAGTGCCATTTATTTTTGTTCCTTACACATTTGCAACTTCCTTAGAGAGTCACATTGGCCTTATATTAGCAAAGGCCATGTTATCAGAACAGCTAAGCCTGTCAAAAGTTTTTATGCAGTTAATGGACATGTATTCTTCTATGTCAAAGGCAATCACCCCTTACTGTCTTACCTAACCAAGTTAGGTAATATATATTTTAATATCTATTAATAATATATATAAAAATAATATTTTCAATTATTTATTCCATCACATTTAATGAAAACTTTTGCATAACCTATTATACTCACAACTGAAGATGAAAAGATTAGGGCAAACTCTCTACAATGGAAGGCTGGGCTAAATAGCTGGTTGATAGAAGATAGTGACTGTATCACCTCATACCCTCGTTCCTCCCTACTTCTAGATATGTGTTGCAAGCTACTAGCATTTTACCCCTTTTATGAGTTATATTTTTGAAATTATTACTTCAGTTTTCTCTGTGTGATCTTTTAAATAAAAAGAAGTGTTTATACAGCTTTTATGTAACAGTTCATCCGGGTAGATTAAATAGTAGAAAACATGTACTCTATTTGTCAAAACCGTTTTTGAAAACCTCATTTGACTAAGTAAAGAAGGATTTAATGATTAATTATGACTGCAAAAGCACTTTGATTGGTTTCACTTGTTATTTGAACAACCTGAGTATTTGTGTATATGTTTTTCCAGTCTTTTTAGATATCTCCTAAAAAGAAATTCAGTTACAAATAAACCATCAAGTCACATTATATTCAGCAATAGCAATTTTCCTATTGACAAGTTTTGAGTCAATAGTAAAGATTAGTCTACATTGAGATCTCATTGACATTTTTCAATATTATTTTGGAGGATGAAGTGGAGGTCATTCTTAAAGGAAATTCAGTGGTACTACTGAAAATAGCACAGAAAAAAAGAAACTTCTTGAAGCACTGCTTAATGGCAAGTTAAATTTGTGCTTTTCAGGCATTTCATGGAAATGGAATCACCTCCAAAACCTACAATTCACTGCCAATCAGACACTACTCTCCAATAATGTAGTAACATTTACCTAAGTGCTTCATCCAACTATGCACAACTATGCATTTTCCCTGTCTTTAGGCACATTTGCAACTCTATTTTTCAGCCAAGGATTCAGAGCAGCTGTTTCACTGGTGTAAAGCAGCAGAATCAAGAGCAAAAGCCTATTGGCACAATGCCTTCCCCCTAAGTAACAACTAATTTTCCTTCTCTCCCTCCCTTCCCCCCCCTTCATTCCATTGTTTTTTTCTTTAAAAAGCTAGTTATTTAGCAAATCGTCTTTCTTTCCCAACATACTGCAAAAAGATTTTCAGTACCAATTGCAAGTTTTTGTGAGTATTTTTTATCCTAGCTTATATTAAAAAGTTGCAACATTTAACACATTGCTGACACTTCCTCAAGGACACACAGTCTATCCCACAAAAACAGGGTAATGAATCACAAATACTTAATGACTGCTTAATTTTTAAGAAATGTGACCGACTTCCATTAGGTGCATGCAGCTTTCAGTTTCAAGTCAAAAGTATCCAAATCAATATTGCAAAGAACTTCCATTTAAGCCTATAATCAATGCTTGCCAATGCTGAATGAACATCAATTATTAATAATGGATGTGGTTTGGGTTGTTTGACTTACGTTTGCTTTTAGAGGATTATAAAGGATTGCTCCTGCCATGTGCATCCTTTACAGAGGTATCACAGCCCTGAACATAAGAAAAAAAAAGATTCAAAATTACTGACAGGTAATGTTTATTAGACACACATAGCCCTGGCTGGGTTCTAAATTTTTACCTAACCTGCTACGTCTTCTGTTAAATCTGAGCATCATAGTCATTGAATGTATGTACCACGGGAGAGAGGGAGTAAGCCTTGCTGCAATAAATGGACTGATCACAAAAATAAATACCAGGATCCTGAGAAAGCTGTAAAGCAGCATGGCTTCATTTGCCCCAGTGACTACATCTACATAGAAGGGGAGTGTCTGCTTTCTGATTTTGAGCCTCCACATTGCTTTGCTGTGCCATGATGTCAGGGACTTTTGGTCTGATCACTTAATACAGCAGCACGGAAAACTTGGTACCTAGGTCAGCCAGGAGGGAATGGATGTTACTATACAATATCCCAAAAGGAAGCCTTAGCATAAGTTTGCCTCCTGTGGCCCAGATCTCACCACACTTGTAAAACTTAGCAGATCTGCAGAATAAAACATCAATAGGAATGGAATTAATCTCATTTAGCCATCTATGAATTAGGCATATGGTATCAGTATGGAATTTAAGCTCTTTTAGCAGGCAAAGGGGAGAGAAACACCCAAAGACAATTCAACCCACTGTTGTTAGTCACCCACATTAACATGGTACAAAATACCCTCACAAAGTTCTATTTTCTCCCTTAATTGAGAAGAGAAATCATAAAATAAGGACTGTAAAAGACCAAGCAAAATTCAAGGTTGTTAAAGCTGTGAGAAGAATATAGTTTGGTGTAAGAAGAATTGAGGATTTGATACATAAAAGGAATACAAGTAATTTACTGTATTAATATTGAAATTGCTTTCAGAATATTTTAAAAATGAAAATCAGTTTTAGAATTCTAGTTTTAAAACACAGACTGACCTTGCCTAGCTTCCAGTTTTGCCTCCCTGACATCTGTCCCAACATCCTGCCTCTAATTTCCCTTCTCCTTTTGCCTCCAACTTGGTCTCAAATTCTAGTTTCCAACACTGTTGCAATATGCTTATCCTCTGGTCTTTCTTTTGGCTCCATTCAAATAGATCATCCCTCCATCTCTTATAGGTGGGGCACCAGCAAATGTATCAATGCAGGACAGAAAAGATACTTGCCTTCAGTTCAGTGACCTGGTTGTATACCCAAATCCAGTACACTGTAGAAATGTAATTGCAGAAAAGTTGCAGAAAGTTCATAGAATAGAATAGTTTGGGGACCTTTAAAGGTTCTGTCCAGTGTCTTTCTTCTTTGAGGTTGCATGTTCTCAGGAGGACATAATGTGGCAGAAAGACAGAAGATATATTTCTAATAAAAATATTCTGTTGCAAAACTTTGAGACTTAATTTAAAAACATTGAAAACTGATTGAGGAAAAGTTTACCAAAATAGTCAATCTAGGCAGAATGGTGTTTCAAAAACATTTGAGTTGTTTAGGTTGGGATAGTGAAAGATCAGCCTAAGCTAAACATCCCAAATTGCAAATAATACCAAAGCTAATTTAATAACTTATTTTGATGAACAATATAGCCAGATCTCAAAGCTGGTCATTGAGAATAGATGTTGAATATCTTTAATGAAACATGACCAAATATGTAATGAAAAATGGAGATGTTGTCTCTGCCCATGGCAGAGGGGTGCAACTAGATGATCTTTAGGGTTTCTTCCAACCTAAACCATTCTATGATTCTATGATCTTGCTCCATATGAACAGAATAACTTTAGATTTAATGTAAATAACCATCAGTTAGAGGCCATAGATACTGAATAAATTTCCTGCAATATCCCAATGTCCCAAGACAAATGAAGTTGTCACTACAAGATACCAGTAGGTGTGAGGTAAATGCCTCTCTCAGTGGTTGAGGCAGAGCTTATTTCTTCCTGTAGAGTATCAATGCCTTCTCAGGAGAGCAGTGGGATTGTATTCAGCCACACACTGCCCACAGTGGTCCACGAACGTCACAAAAAATGGCAGTTGCTTTTAAGATTTTTACTTATCTCTGTCTGGGAAGCTATGCCTTATAAAAAAAGGTGATCACTAAGCTGGGGAGAGAGATGACATAACTAATGACATAAGTGTTTATAAAATTATCACATACAGCTTCAATGGGGAAGGAGAAGATCCTCACCCAAACACTGCAGTCCCTGATTTGGTGCCTTGTTCTCCACTCTTCTTTCCAAGCAGATATCACAAGCCTGGCAGCTACGCAGAGCCATGGCTTCTCTCCAGGGTGACCAAAGCCCCACATCAGCTGTAGCCCTGCACAGTGTTAGTAAGTGTACTGTTTTTCTTAATCTGGTAATTACAGAAAATTTGCCATGATCACATTATTAGAAGGAGCTGAATTACACGGTATGAGATTTTATATAGACACTTTATTTATTTATTGAAATAACAGCTGGAGAACAGAATACTCATTTCCAAGCTGTCTTCTTTTCCACAATTAAATATATCCTTTTCTTTCTTGATTGGCTTCTGTAAACAGTGTCTCAATATGTTCTTCTCAACAGGGATACCAATGGTATTCTAACTCCAAATGTGAGAGGGATGTTATGTTGCTTTCACTATATGAAAAGCATATGTTTGTGTTTTTTTTTTACAGTAAACATTTGACGTATAGTGTTTCACTTCATTCTTTTAATGTCATTCTGTCTGGACTGACTTCTCATTGCTTCCACTTAAGAACACCTGCAACACTTCTGTGTCAAATTGTCCCTTGATCATAAAACAAAGGATAGTTTAATTCTGTTTTAACATTCTGAGTAGAAATATCAGATGCTATTGCGGTCCTTAAGATACGAGTAGATCAACGCAGAAAAATGATAACAAGTGGGCAGTGAAAGATTCTGTGTTCAGATTAACTTGAGGAGGTTTTAATTAGCATAATATATGTAAGATTTGCCAGGAGACATCAGCACACAAAATACAGAATTCAGATGAAATTAGGTCACACTGGAATAACAATTCCACTTTTAGAAGAAGTTCTATTCATTCATGTCTAAATTCTTTCTTAACACAAGCAGTCTCTAGTGATTATGAAGAAAACTTGAAAATATGAAGTAATCAAAAAACACTGTAGAGGACAAGAATAAAAAAGCCAACAACCAATCCAAGAGGGAAGAAGAGAGCTCAAATAACTTCCATTCTCCAGGCAAAAGATTTTGACTGTCATTTCCTCTTCTCCTGCCTTTGTGACAAGAATGACATGATTGTATGGAGTAATGAGTAGTCCCACAGAGACAAGCAGTCTAGTCAAGCTCTGCTTAGGAAGCTAATTCTACCATCCTTAGTGGACAACGGACCTGCAGCTCAACAAGGCTGTGTTCCCCTTACTGTCTCCTGCACCCAGCCTCCTGTGAATGAGTCTATACTATTCATCTGGCCTATTAGATGTTATGTCCATAAGAGAGTATATGATTTATGTCAATAGTTATAAACTGAGTGGACGTTATGTTGGCTGAGCTTGCATGTAAGCAAATCTCTGGGCGACTTCAACCCTCTCCCAAGTCATGCATACAGACAGTTTGGACATTAGTGGAGCTCGAGATGAAGTTTGAAATATAGTCATAAGAAAGAGCTCAGCAGAACTGGATATCACCTACTCACTACAAAGTAATGGAAGTTATATTTTCTTTATCGTTTGACGTGTGAATCATATGGCTGTGCTTTTAACGTCTACCTCTCCTCCCTTACTGAGGATTTCTGCCACAAGCTCTCCCTACTCCAAGGACTCTGATTCTTTTTTCAATTTTTTCACTGTGCTATACAGATTAGGAATGCTTTTTACCTCAGTATATCAAAGACCATTAAAGGCAAGGGTACTTGGGGACCTGCTGGTGTAGCTACTTAGTACTAAGACACCAAGCTTCTCTTGGGTCCCTATGGATTGAAACTAGGCTTAAGGTGTCCACTTGGTCATATTTTTTAATATTTGTAAATTTACTGTTAGTGTATATAATACCTTAGATCATCAGAATTCACAATGTGGATGGGACTGGGATAACAACAGATTTTGGTTCTGGGTTGGGGGCCTCTTCTTGCACTTTTGCCCGTTTAGAGAGGGAGAAATTTTATTGCGCCAGTATTTCTCTTGTAGCTTCAGACCCATAAGATTGTTATGCGATATCAAGTATAATTTAGAAAAAAAGAAAAGTCAGTGCATCATGTACCTATATTCAACAGTGACCAAGAAGACATGAATGAAGGTAGTCAAAGGGAACTACTTTTCATGCAATTGGATAAATGCTACACAAGAAATGAAGATAAAGAAGGAGCTGTAACAAATTTCTGCTTTTCTTGAAAGCAGAAAATATTTTTTTGTTATTATATTTGAGGATTTTTTGTTTTGTTGTTTTTTCTACATTTTGAGCAAAGAAGGAAAATGCAAACTATCCTACAAGATTTCCCATTAAACATTTCTTAAAAAGGAAAAAGAACAAAGTGCAGGTATTATATACCCAAGATAAGCACGAGAGGAGTACAAAGAGAGAAGTCTTTTTAACAGTTTTTTCTGATCAGACAGTAATGAAAGACTTTCTATTAGATCGCTTGACCTGAGATAGTATAACTTATAGGTTATTCCTACTTTACCTAAGCCTGAGACGACAGTACCGGAGTTAAGATGGGGAGTTATTATGTCACTGCAATGCAATCTGATCAAAAGAATTCATGTAGAATTGTAGAATCATAAAATAGTTTGGGTTGGAAAGGACCTTTAAAGGTCACCTAGCGCAACCCCCCTGCAATAAGCAGGGACATCTTCAACTCGATCAGGTTGCTCAGAGCCCTGTCCAACCTGACCTTGAATGTTTCCAAGGATGGGGCTTCTACCACCTCTCTGGGCAACATTATTTCTGAATGAAGACAATCCCTGTCATACATCAGATCAATGTAACAAGGTAAAGAGAAGTCCTCTGGCGCTTAAATGATGTTCAATTGCATTTTTTAAAATAATACCTTTTTTTTTTAATTCATTATAATTTAAAACAAAACAGATATAAATTTCTTACCTTGCTTCAGTTCATTCAGTTCATTAACAGTATCTCACGTACCTACAGAAAGGTAGTCCTGAAAATATTTGGGCTTGATTCTATAGCTAATGGTTCTCTGCTGACCGGCTGAGCTCTAAGAGCTTTGCAGCCTGTCAAGTGTCACAAATCTTGACAAGTACAAGAACAATTTAAATGAAAAATTTATTGAACCAGGATGCTTTATTTTTAGATAGGAAATTTCCAAGTTTCAGATTAGTATCCAAACAAACAAAAATAGTCAAATCTTGTTACAGTAATCTGTTGGGAATCCAGAAAAAAACCCAAAAGATTTGTGCTTTGATAAATCTGTCATTCTGAGATCATAGATAAATAAATTCTAACTGCTTTTGCACAGATTTTTTTCCCAAATTTCTTCATAATCCTAAACAGCACTGTAACTGCTCATATAGAACAATATATTTTATAGGGTCAAGAAAACACTCTTCCTGATTCACTTTGAGCTTGAATCAGTGAAAGATTCAGTAAGCTCCAGACCACCAGCATGGGACTTTGGTAGAATTTATGTGCCTTCTTCACAACACTGGGACTATCAAGGTACACTGAGCATCTGCCTTCCTGAAAGTTTTTGTAAGTTTCTAATTTTAAGGACACGCATTTTTAAGACACTTCTTGTATGGAAAGATATACACCAAGATATGCACTTGCTGCAGGTCTACTACAATTCTTAAGTACGTACGTGCCTCTTTCATATATGTGTAAGACCTCAGAGTAACCCAGTCTGGTAGAATGCTTTGAGAGCACATTTGGCATTCATTCAGAGACTGATAGAAAAGAAGGCGGAGACCACTTCTTCCTTTAATGGTTCTAAGATCAAAAACATTGCTAAGGAAGGGGAAATGTGAACTCTGGGATCTCTCAGTTACCATGTTTCAGGAAGGCACTTCAACGCTCTAGCATTTTCACCCTAACAGAAAATAATTTTTACTTCTCTTATTGAAGTATGGCTATAACAGAGGCATAGTTCTGGGTTCAAAAGAATAAGAAACAATATAGTTAGACTCAGCTAGTCAGTTCAGGTAATACTGATGTGTTTGCTACAGTATTTATAGATTTTAAATTAGAATTTTAAAGACACAAACACACAAGAAAACCCAAACCAAACAGCTAGAAGCACCCCAGTTGATCTGAATCCCTCATCCATTTGAGTCATCTCAAATAACTGGAAAACACTGGGAAATGTGATCACTCAGTAGCTAGAAAAATTCTGATGACCTAAACTATTTTTTTGTAATTAACATTTTTTTTCTATGTGGTTTCTTTTGATAAGATCATGTGAAGGTGTTATGCTTATCTTTTATACAAGATACACCCAGTTTTCACGCTTTTTTTCAGATTTCTCATTTCCAAATCTGTTGCTGAATAATTTTTTTCATTTTCTTTAATTCATGCAATGTAATTAGTGTCTTTAATCAAACTGTATCAGATTTTTTTGTCTAGAAAAGGAAGTCTTTTGTGCCCTAAAGCAATACACATGTTTTTACTAATCTTCCATAGTTCTGGGTTTGGTTTTTTTAAATGTTTTGATTGGTCTTCAGGAGTTTTCTCTGCCTGTTTATCTGTTATCTTTTACTGTTTTTTCTAAATTGCAGTAATGTGTTATTCTTGTATGGCTGTTTAAGTTCCTCAGCTTTGATCTATTTCTTCAATATTTTTGTCTTGCTTTTGATGTCATTCCCTTAACCTCTCTGTTTTCTAAGATGTAACCTCAATGTTTTCTAAGAATTTTGACTCAGTCTTCCTGCTCCAGGGACATAGAAAATTTTTTCTGAAGGCGTGCTCAGGCATCAATCTGTATTCATTACTGTGCCTCACTGATGTCACAGATTTGGAGTAGAACTGACTGATTTTTATTATTGGATTTCTTAACATAGTTTAAAGTTCTAAATTCTATACTCTCAAAAATATCCTTTCTGATATACACACTTTTCTTTGATCTTCTGAAATACCCCTTGCAGTAATAATAAACCCTTTTCTTCAAGGTTGTCAATGGAAGAACAGTTCTAGGGAGCAGGCTTGTTGAGCTCTGTTTTTTGTTTTGTGTTGTTTTGTAAGAGAATTTAAAACTAGATTCTTTATTAATACAGCCATAATCCCAGATGGATTTTTATATATATATATACACATTTTGCTCAAGTGCTTTGATATTAATGACCTCAATTACTTTACAAGTAAAAGGTAATAGACCTTCAATGGGAAGTCTATGGCTTGCTAACCTAGTTGCACCTATGCTTTATGAGGTCGTAAATTGAGCAAAAGGAAGCAGGATTATTCTGCACTACTTCAGTATCGATCAGATATGCAGTAGCAGAGAATAGCTCGTTTTCCTCTATCATCTGTCAGAATGGTTTTTGTGGTGGTTTCTATCCTGCTGCCTGGGAAGACATCCTACCTTCCATTTGACCAGTAACATATGCAGCCCGTTTCTTGTCCAATATCCCCAATGACATGCTTAGAGTTCAATCTCCCAGTCACCCTGTTTTCAACTATGATTGCTGTTTTTCCTTACTAGCTGTATTCTGGACAGGGCTATATTTCTTTTCGTTCCTCACTTTTCATCCTTAGTAATAATGATAATAACAGTAACTGCTACTAATACACTATGACCAGTCTTGGTGGTTGAGAATATCTTGCTCTAACTTGATTTTGGCATGTGAACATTCTACGAGAAAAAAAAAAAAGTGTGTTATTCTTCACAATATAAGTACTACTCCATGCAAGAATTTGATAAGCATGGAATAGACTCTTCGCACAACTTTCTTAAATATATGTTTGTGCACATAATCATATTCTGTCATTACTATGTGAAAGGGTTTGAACAAGAAAACATAGTTAATTCCTCTTAGAGTTCAATCCCTTCCTCTTCCTGGCAAGTTATATCTTATTTAGGATTTAGAGGAGCATAATTCTGTGTATATTTTTTTAAAGGCAAGAAAAAACAGAAACCAAAGTAAGAATGATCCACTAATTTATTTAATTATATGTGTCTAGATACACTAAAAAGAGGAAAGCATAATCAGTGCTTTAGGAGTATGAGTTATTTCACTGTATTAGTTGTCCAACGTGATGAAGTACTGAACCTAGGCCCCATTTGTCCGCACTGTGAAGTGAAACATTTTTGTTGTGTTTAAGGAACAGGTCTACCATAGATTTCCCTTGTGGAGAAGATCAGTTTTCAATGAAAGCTGAGTAATCTGTATTTATTGACTGCGGGATTCACCTACTTAAGCTTCTTTGGAATATAGAATAAAACATAATCAAGATAAAGCACCAGTTAATTTATCCAGGAGATAGCCATCTCTAAAGCAGTTTCTTTCCAAACTTTGACTGCTACATTGACCTTTGTAGAGGATACAATTAATCCTCTGACATAACGAAGAGTAACAGCTGATATCTTGAGAACACAGTCTTGTGTTTAAAACTCTCTGCTCTCCCTGAAGTATGTGTTCTGTAATATGTATGTACATACAGATATGCATCTAAGCTAGCAATGTTTTCAGTCACTTTGGGGAGAGGGGAGTCTTTCTGGTTGCAAAGTAAATTGCAGAGTATGTCAGCCCACAACATGTGTGATGAATGTTTATGTAAGTTTTAAAGATAGCACTGGTTGAAAGAGTGCTCTCTATTTTATGCACAAAGAATCTCTTTGAATCTGTATTTCATTAATCAATGCTGTCAAAAAACATTTGGTGATTCTGAGTAGTTCAGCTTCCGAGTGCTTAATTTAACTTGCACTCACATTCAGAAGATGGAGGCACCCTCTTTTCTAAAAATCAAGCCTTCCTTAGAGTCTCAGTTTAGGAATCAAAAGTATTAGGGGTGTGAAGTATCTTCTTTCAAGTTTAGCTGCTTAAAAGCTAAGTATCTAGTTCGAAGCAGTCAACCAGCTCCCTCTGTAGCTGGCAGGGAGAGATAAGTGCAAGCTAAAGCAGTGATATGAAAGCTCAAAAAACACAAAATCTAATTAATGTAGCTGTTCAAGTGACATAATGAAGAACCTGAGAGTGTGATTGACAAGCTGACAGGAAGTAGACTAAAAAGCCCATCAAAGGTCTGAAAAGGTCTACTCAGACACCTGTGCTGTAATACTGTAAGTAGGAAGATGCACAGAACCAGAAATGTGTATATGTGATCATTAAAGATACAGTGTGAGCTAAACATATTGTGCTGCTAATTGCTAATGTTTGTGTGTGTATGGATAAAGTGACATTAACAAATTAAAAGTATGTCCAGATTGATAATCAGTAGGACAATGTATGCTACAATAGAGGTGAATCATTACAGTGAAGTTCCTCTGGGGAGATGGAGGACCTGGTGTACCCAGAGAGCCCGTTTACTCCAGGGAGCTGAGAGCGGTCAGTGGAAGAAAACAGCTGAGAGTCTGCAGAAGATAGAAGGCAAGAACAGCCGGTCCAAAACACCTCAGAAAGCTGGTTCATCTGAAATAGCTGGGAAAATTACTCCATGTAATTGGTGATCTTCCACTGATTAGAAACCCAGGCTAATTGGTCAGTTTCAATTAGAATCTTCGCTTTTGGGGAGTTTTAGTGCAGCCCATCCCAAGTGCACTGGAGTAAACTTTTGATGCCAGCAGAATTTGCATTAACATCAGCAGAGCTGTGACATTAACCATACAGCTGAAGACACAGCTTTAAAACTGAAATCAACACTTAAATTGGGCACATGCACCTCTAATGATCATAATTAGTGCTGCAGGACAGATACCTGGCCCTTCAGTCACTAGTCACCTACAGATGGTAGTATCTGTGAAGGAACAAATTGTGCTTTGAAGAAAACTAGAGACTTCTTTTGATATTTTGGTCATATGCATTGTACTACATGGAACTTACGCTGGAGGTGAATTCATTATTCAGTCTTTCAATGATTACTGCATAAAATCAAAAGAGAAGGAAAGAAAAAGAGTATTATAATTACCCTTCTGGGAATATTAGACATTTAATAGATATCGCGTATTTATCAGATGGACAATAATTTGACCTTATACTTTATAATGGAATGCTTTCTGACTTTCACAGGCTTGTTTAACCAGTGTATTTCCTTAATTACCTTTCAGTTCACTGACACCTCAATCATCCCATAGCTGGTCCATCTGCTCTTTCCTATGTTACTTGTGAGATGAAGTGGAATAATTTATTTCAAACAGAACTACAGAGTAAATCATTTGATGGGCTTCTAGTGGACTTGAAGGTCAAATCTGAAAATCTCTGAAGAAATTTAAATGAAATGAAAGTAAGTTCTTATCATTATTTGGATACTCAGTGCAATTTCAAGACTTAATTAAAAAAATAAAAAAGCTCCCACCACTATCAGGAATTTTTTATGCAGTGTCTGGCTTTCACTTTTTATATTTAACGAATGCAGACTATACAAACTCTGAGATGTCAATGCAGAAAGAAGAACAATGCTGTTCCATAGCACAGCAAAACTGAATACAGTTCGGTATACAAAAGGACAGCAATGGTTGTGTTGCCAGGATAATATATTTTAAAAGGTATAATATAAACCATAAAAGAAATTGGTTTGTGTCCCAGCTTTTGATATATCCCTTAATTTTAAACAAAAGGCAAGGGCTGAAGTTCACAGCCATTATTACTGTCATATTTCCATTAGTTTCCTCAAAACCCAGCCATCCTTGAACCAATTCTCTACTGTCACTCCTGGTTTAGAATGGTGTATTCTCTTAGAATAAGCAGAGTTATTCAGTGGTGAAATAATGGTGAATGAGGCACTTTTAGTGGTGTTTAATTTATTTACCTCTGGATGACAGTTTACAAAGGAGACAAGCTCTAGTACATGCCATCAGTGTCATTCCTGCCAGGCTTCTCTGTTGTGTGAATTTGACTTCTCCATTGAAGCCTGCTAGTAGGAAACAGGGAAATTGAGGGAAACAAACTGAAAAACATTTCTTTCAACAGTATCATAAAAAAATATGTTTTTGTAAATAGACAAAATGATACTGATGTGGAGTCATGATTCATACACTTGTCTTTTCAACAGAACTGTGTCAGGTGGCGTAGAGATGGGCTGTTGGCTGTCTTACAAGTGAGTTTGGTTTGAGAGAAAGGTATTATTCTTCTGTAGTGTTTATGCAAGAAGTGACTAATCTGAGTGACTATTTCAGATTTAGATGCGTACTTTGTATATATCGCTAGATGATATGCAGCCCACTCCAAAACATTGCATTTATATACAGCACTCGTTTTACTAGTATGCATTTTACTTTCTAATTATAAAGAGGAGATAATGTGAAATGAATCCTGTAAGGTTAGATGGTTAAAGGCTCATCTTCATGAACATGAAAGATCACAGAGGCATGATGGTGGGCAGCGAACCCACAACACTTCAGTCAGAAAAAGGAGCCGCTGCCCCAGCCCCAGGGCTGTCCCAAGGCAGCCCCAGACCCACAGGACAGGGATCACCCTGCACCAGGAGTCAGTGCGGAGGCTCTCTGGGTCATCCCACAGACAGGGGGCATTGCCGAGGGGTACAGGGCTTGCTGTAGAAAGCAGAAAAGAGCATTTCAGGATCACAGAGGATGTATTATGGGATATTTAGGTATGGAAATGGAAAGATCAAGATATTTTGGGCAGGGGCGAGTGTTGTGTTCACACCAATACCTGGCACATGCCATGTGTTGAAACTGTTCTACTAATGTGCACTTTACCAGGAGGATATATCCCAATCTCCCTGATTGCTTCATTTTTTTAACAGGGACTATTCCTCAGCTCGTCAAAAAGAAATAAGGTTGACCTAAGCTGTCTCTCACTTATCCATAGTTCCAGGTGGGGAATAATGTCTGTCCTGTCATCTCTCTGCCCTCTCAAGTATTTCAGATCATTATGGAGGACTCCATAGACAGAAATGCCATAAGGACAGCAGACCTTGGGCTTCTCTTGCATGAGTCAGATCTTTACATTCACCTGGAGTTTGGTATTCTGAGTGTTGGTAAGGTTACATTCAACTTGGGTGAGGGAGAAGGGGGGAAAATATGTTCAGGTTTAATCTATGTCACCCAGACATCGAAGAAGATCATGCAGTCTTAGAAATCACACACAAACAGCATCAACTCTTTACAGAATGTCTTTTGTGTTGTATTGCTAAACTTTTTTTTTCTGGTCACTTAGTGCAGTGCGAATATGGTGACCATTCCCTGCAGGATTGCAACAGTTTTAAACATAGGTTAAATTTTAAGCCCTGAACTACTTTGAAGTGTCCTTTCAAGTCACAGCGGCATGAAACACTACTGGAGGAAAGCAAAAGAGCTGAAGGTAAGGGTCGCTACATTTCTAAAACTGGAAAACACAGGAATTCACAGAGCTGCAGCTTGGCTTTTCAATTTCACCAGGGAGCAAGTTCACAACATTCCAACCTGTCACTTGCCTTTGCAATTCGTCAGACACCTCACACTGCCGGAACTGTCACATGGACTTTCTGAGAAGTTCCAGAGAGAGAGAAAGGAAGGAAAAAAAAGGTTTTAGTTGTGAGATAGATGTGCCCTTTGACCTGAGTGGTTAGCAAAGGAAACTTGAGGTTGCTCTGGTTAGGAGAAACTGGTAATGGAGTTTTTGCTTCCTTACAAAGAATTCCTAAAGAACTATTCTCTGGACACAATAAGAATCACACAGTAGCAGCATAGATTAAGAGTTATAAGCAAAGAGACCTTCAGAAAATATTTGCTTCATAAACTGATTGTTGCACAGACAGTTTCACAGCTGAGAATTCAACTAAGGAAAGTTCAAATATGTTTGTAGGGTGCCTAACAATTTTCAGATTGCTCAAACATCCTATAACCCACCAGAAATCAGTCAAAAGAAAATCCAAAACAAAACAAACAGGAAAAAAAAAATCATTTAAATAAAATTTTATTTAGAAGGAAAAAAAATACCCTCAAGTTCATTCCATTTATCTTTATATACATAACTGAACACTTACTTGGTTCATCATTTCTGTCTTTGGGCTCCCTCTATAATCAAGGCAGAGAGAATGTATGACATTTATACTGTCTTTGCAATTTACTCTAGGGTACCCAAGGGTCCTTGTATGCTCTGTCATGGCCACAGGATGGCTTCTTGCTCTGCTGGAGGCTAAGGGGGGATAGTCTACTTTAAAGCAGATCAACGACTTCACGTCCAAACTTACGCTACGAGTGCATAGCCCTAACTTCGTACATACTTGCCTACATGCTGCCCTACATGCATTTTTTCCTGCTCTGCACCTCTCATGTGACTACAGCACAACTGTGTCTCATCCCCTCACCATGACATTGCCTTGTCACATCCCATTAGACATCTAGACAGATTGTGTTGCTTAGAGCGTGTGCTGAATTCACAGCGGCTCAGTATGAACATTTTGCCATGCTGGAGATTTTGGGAGCTGGAGCAGGTGACACACGGCCCCAGATGGATTGCTGAGTGAAGTGGGCACTGGGCTGCTCAGAGAGTTTCATATCAGTGAGACTTTCAGGTGCTCCAGAGAGATCCCAGGAGCAATCTCATGTGCACACAATGTAGACAGTGAGAACAGGCAATGGGGTGCAATTAAAAATTAAATGTGACACGGTAATATACTCCTAAACTTTTGTGATATGCGAGGCAGATTTTGGGCCAAACACATTGTCTCCTGGCTGTGAAGCCACATATCTATTAATAAGTACAAAGGAGGTACTTACATAATAATATTCGGTGTCATTTCTTTAGCACTTTTGAGGAAGTATTGCCTTGTCCCCAGAAACAGGAGTCTTCAACAAACATCTAACATGACTGAACATTGCATAATAGTACACCGGACTTCACTGTGTCTTGCTGTATCCTTATTCACCTATAATTTGTGTGTATTTTGATTTAAATAAAATACTTAAACAATGTAACTTTACAGAGTGTGTATTTTCCATGTATATACATATGCACTAACAATTAATTTAAGGGCATTTAAATCTATGCTATCTAAAGGGAAAATGACATTCAAATACAATGTCCTTGTGATCCAAATGAAATCTTGTGTTAATCTTTGAACAAAGTGAAAAGCATGTCAACCTTGTCCTTTACACCTGCGGTATGCCACTGCTGGCTGTAGTATGATCTTCTGTGTCATGGCAGTGTCAGATTACACACTTTATCTTTTTTCTTTTTTTCAAAATCTTGGTCTCCATACCGGAAATCACAATCTGGAAAACTTACTGTAGCATAATATAGATTTAGAATGGATTAGAATGGAATGGAATGGAATGGAATAGAATAGAATAGAATAGAATAGAATAGAATAGAATAGAATAGAATAGAATTTAACCAATTTATCATTTACTTTTCTATTTGGGAATCCAAAAGGATGCACCATTTATCTAAAACATTAATAACATTTGTCATCATTCTCTCTATGAATGACAAACTCAGTATAATGCAACTGAAACTTTTCCTGTTTTACCAAGATGGCAACATCGACCTGTTTTTTGGTTTGTTTGGGGTTTTTTTTCATCTTTAGAGCAAGCAGCATGAATGTACAGTATTCTAAAAATGGCCCTAAAAGCATACACTGACTTAGCCAAGCTAGACAGAAATTTTGCAACTGCTCCTACTTGATTTGGATCAAAAGTAAATTTAAAAAAAAAAAAAAAAGAGTTTTTGCTGGCTTTTTTTTCCCCTGGAAAATCGGAAAACCTTGGGTTTTCATTTCAATGGGACAAATCTATTTATAAATAATTTCTACAGACAAACTAGATCAACATTTTAAACCAGCAAATTTAGTATACCATTTTTTATCCTCATTACAATCTATAAACCTAAAGGATTCTAGAAATGCTAGATATTAGATACATAGATTAATTTTGTCAGAAGAATCCCTGATGCTAGTCTTCTGAAACAGAGAAGAAACAGTTACCATATCACAGGTAAAGACCTTGTGCTTGTGTGAGGCTAGCAGATGTCCTTAGCTAGTATATTACTTTTTAGTCATGTCATACCTAACAGCCTGGTGAGGCAAAACCAGTTTATTTCTACAGACCTCAAAATACCAACCAAATCAGAAAGGGCAGGGGAATTACACCATCTTTTAACAATCCAGCTGACACTGCCATTGCTCCTTATATTTAAATTGGTATCTAATCCATTCCTAAATGCTACATCTACTTGTTAAAGTTCTAAATCAAACAGGTTCAATGCCAGCCCAACCGAGTCTTGCTTAACCTTACACGCTGCACAGCAATACAACAGTACAGGCAGGTAGATAGGTGCGGTGCCTGCTCTGAAGAATACCTCAGATTAGAAACCAACTCAGGATGTCTTTCAGTTCATGCTGGTTTCTGCTTCTCTAATTTTTCATTCATATAATGTTTATTCTTATGAGACACAATATGCAAAATGTAACATTAATTCACTGCCAAACTGAACGATTTACAAAATGATTGGTGGAGACATGGTAGAGTAAATGTATTCACATTGAGGGAAACAATCCCAAAGCACAGGACTGTTGATGTGGAATTTAAAGATCCTACCATATGCTGCAAAGGTCATGTTACCAGTGGTTTCATGAGCAGTTGCAAAGGCATGCACAGGTAAGATATCTATCTCAATCAGATAGCAGAACTGCTTTTACACCGACTGTTGCCGTCAAGCTTAACATTAACCAAATATGTTTTGGCAGTCAGGGGCCAACGACATGGTCTTGTATGTGAGGAGGTGGAACTAAATATTCTTATACTGAAAAAAACTCCAGGGCAACTTTACCTCACAGCTGTATTGCTGGAATAAGTTTATAGCTGGCTGTGGAGAATTCAGATAGTACCGTGATGAAAACCCTAGGGCTATGAGAAAATTAATAATTTTGACATGAGAAAAGGATTTGTATGATATGCAATAAATAAGACACAGGACTCTACACTAAACAAGCAAAAAAGAATATATTGAATAGCCTTTCATTGTCTGAACTCTGTTCTAGTTAACTCATTGAATCAGCTACAGGACCTATAGGAAAAAGGGAACTTCATTGTATAACAAGGAATATTGTAGTATGAGAATTAAAAACAATCTTAATTATGCCAGCCTTAATCCTGCACTTCCAGTGCTTCTGATGTTAGATTTGCGGGCTCAATAATGTTCTTTTCAAATTTACCTTTATGTTCTATGTAAAATGTAGGATGGGAGTTAATGGTGTAATTGCCTAACAACCACTTTACAAAGTGAACACAATAAATGATCTCTCCAAATATTTTATTATTCCTTAATAATCTAAGCACAGTATATAAACTTGATTGTCATATTGATTCTTGGTAATTTAATATTTCAATTAGTAATGAATGTGACAGGTTTAAAATATTAATGCATTAATACAATACAAAATATTACTACTTTGGCCTCCCTGACCAATGTATTGCAACATGTAAAATAAAGCTGAAATCTAGTAATGGATACTTACACATTTTATTCTTTTATGTGAAGTATGATAGAAACAACAGCACAATTCAGTTCTTCCATCTCAGAGATGGATGTAAGCATGGGCTAAATACTTTATAGCTTAACTGACCCATTGTATTCTCACCTTTTGATGTTTTCTGTTAGTGATGTAAAAATCAATTATGAACATTAGTTCTGATGTCATCTTTTCAGTCTAGAATTTTGTGATATAAGTTGTAGTAGGATCCATCTACATATATTTGTCAAAAGGAATTCCATATCTGCACAACAGATATATGAGGGAATTTGAAAATAAACCCCAGTAAATTTGAAATGTATAAAAAGAATTTTATAGGGTGCTATGTTTAAAGATCAGTCACCAAAGTAAATAAATAAATAAAATCCTTTAGCAGTATTCAATTTTGTCCTCAGTGTTGCTTTTTATGGGTATCCCTGCTGAGTTTTAATATTTTGCTTGATTTTGAAAGTCTTGTCATATTCATTACTAATAGTAATATTAAAAGTGTCTTAAAATGCGTCCTGAATAGAAATGGCCTTCTGAATTGCACTTGGGCTTCATCAGGGACTAATCACATATAGAAACTTATCTACATAGGCAATTTCTTCTTAAGTCCTGAATTCTTTTTGAATCTATTTTCTTTTTTTTTTTTTCCTGTGGAATAGAAACCTGCAATTCATTATTCTCTTTTATGTTTTTTATTTCTTAAAGTAATCAAGTCAGACACCTATTTCAGCAAAGGTTAACATCCTACCTATTCATGCTGATAAGATCAGCAGATGAAAAAAACTTAGCCTAATCAGTTTTAAATTTTAAGCGTTCCCATTGGATGTCATTTTTGTATTTTTTTATTATTAATTCTTTGAGGTTATTTGGGTAGAAAGTAATTTAAGTGTTTTATTTCTATCACCTTATGTATCACTTTGCCTTTTCCTGCATTGTAAATGTTCCTGATTTTGGAATAAAATATTTAATAAGTATAGTGACTACCACTAATACTTCTGTAGTGTTATGTAATGTTTCATCTCACTTGCTTTGGCATTCTTCTATTGTGTGTTGAATACATAATATTCTATTTTCCACTAATGGACCATCTTGAAAAGTAGTAACAGTCTAAGACTTCTGAAAATACTAATTAACATTCTTGGCAAGATGCAAAAATTTACATACATACACACATACACATATAAATATAAGTATACATTTCTAGCTGTATATGTAGTAAATATATAAATATTCTTTATAATGTGCATTTTAAAAATAATATCCAGTATGTGATAATATATGATACTGTAATATGATACAATAACTATACATAATATTGTATAATGCATTATAATATATTTATATAATTATGATGAGGATGTTATATAATGTGTTATATTTATATAGCTATGATTCATATAAATACTGAATGTACTAACATTTATTTATTGCAAAAACCTGAATTAAACATTAAATAAGTATTTGGAGCCCAAGATGTAAACTTGAATAAGAATGTAAGGCTCTAGAAGGCTATAATTGTTCTTGAAAATTTTGATCCCCATGTGATAAAATTAGCTTTTGATCAGTTTATTATTGCAGTACTTCTGCTTCCAAGATGTTATTGATCTGTAGAACTATGAGAAACATTATTGATATGTATTTCTGTGGTAATCAAATTCTTTTATCCAGTATTATTTCACATCAAGATCTCTCCCTGCAGGTGCAGTGCAATTGTGCAACAAAATCTCTCAATTCTGTATTTTAACTTATTCACATATTAAGAAAGCTCAATTGCCTTTTAAAAGAAAGCATAACAATTTCTATTTCAAACTGTCCATCTCTGGAATTATACATAAGAGCAAAAATATTTAGTAAATATGAACAATTCTGCTAGTTTTACATTTTATTTTATTTTGATAAAAGCAGAAGAACACTGTTAAACAGGAATATTTTTAGTTAAACTTTCATATATTTAGCTGATATGTGTTTCAATATAGACACGTTCCCGTCAAAACCATGCAATAATACTTGCATAGGTGATCAGGTTTTCACGCCTAATTGCCCACTGATGGCTGTGGCCGAAGAAGTGTAAGAATACACTACAGAAGTCCATCTCAGGCAGTCAGGTGTAATTTTCCCATGTGATGTTGTTATATTAGGAATAGCTCATATACAAACAAAAAATCAAGCAAAATATTTAAATTTATTCCAGCTTTACTACTCCTGACCAGTTTGAGCGACACAGGACTAAATTCTCTTCTAAAACTTCAGAAGCCTACACTTTTAGAAGACTCTAATGTTTGAATTTGTGAAAATACTTACTTCATAGCCAGCTATGGTGTGTGGGTTTCAAGGTCTCAGTGTTTTCAAGCTTGCCAGGTGCAGGGATGAGGAGGAGCGAGACCCGGGTACATGACCCAAGCTGGCCAGCAGGATTATTTGATACCATGAACGTCACATTCAATATAAATTAGAAAGTTTGCTGTGAAGTGCTCACTATCCCTTGATGGCAGCAATCCAGAGAACTTCTTGCCTTGGTGCTGGACCCCTGAGGCCTTTCCTTCCTCCTGAAGCCGTAGCGCTCTCAGTGTCCGACATTTGCTGTCCACTGCTGGGAGCGCACAGCTTCCTACAGATAGAATTGGCTGAGTATAATCCTTGTATTTTATATTGCTGTT
The DNA here is from genome assembly GCA_003993805.1 of Himantopus leucocephalus. Lineage (NCBI taxonomy): Eukaryota > Metazoa > Chordata > Aves > Charadriiformes > Recurvirostridae > Himantopus > Himantopus leucocephalus. Next base: position 37,606,704 of record RSEF01000001.1, read on the forward strand.
GAGATCAATATTGGGTCTTTAGTGTTATTAATGTTAACTATCTAACCTTATTCTATTAAATCTGTTTACATTTCAGCCACTGGGTTTCCTTGTTTTTTTCCCAATTCCCCTTCCTGGGTGGGGAAGGGTCATCGGGTGATAGAATAATTGTCTAAACGACAACAAATTGTTGTGGTTTTTCTTAAACCATAACACCAGTGCATTCAGAATATTACGCCACATCTTTTAAATACGTCCAGGGATGGCAACTCAACCACTTCCCTGGGCAGCCTGTTCC
>RSEF01000001.1:37607080-37707583 GCA_003993805.1 Himantopus leucocephalus
AGCCAGCTGTTGACCAACACCCCCAGGTCCTTTTCTGCTGGGCTGCTTTCCAGCCACTGCTCCCCAAGCCTGTAGCGTTACATGAGGTTGTTGTGACCCAAGTGAAGGACCTGGCACTTTGCCCCGTTGAACCTCATAACATTGGCTTCGGCCCATCGATCCAGCCTGTCCAGATCCTTCTGTAGAGCCTTCCTACCCTCAAGCAGATCAACACCTCAACCTTCAACCACCCAACTTGGTGTTGTCTACAAACTTACTGAGGGTGCACTTGATCCCCTTGTCTAGATCATTGATAAAGATATCAAACAGAACCAGCCCCAATACTAATTCCTGGGGAACACCACTCATGACTGGCCACCAGCTGAATTTAACCCCATTCACCACAACTCTTTGGGCATGGACATCCAGCCAGTTTTTTACTCAGTGAAGCGTATGCCTGTCCAAGCCATCGGCAGTCAGTTTTCCTGGAGAATGTTGTGGGAAACGGTGTCAAAGGCTTTGCTAAAGTCCAGGTAAACAACATGCACAGCCTTTACCTAGTTATTGAATATAACTAGTAGCACCTTTTGAATGTTTCTGGGATGAAGGAGGAAAGTGGGGTTTGGAATAGTGAAAAGAAAAAGTATTCCTGCATCCACAGGTATTTTCCTAATGGATAAACAGCAAAAAGTTGAATGTAAGGAATGAAGTTGTAAAGAGAAGAGGCAAAATATCAAAAATGGCATGTTGCACTGAACATTCCTCCGAGGACTGCAGGTCAATGTTAATTTTTAAAAACAATATTTCCAAACTTACCACAAGTTTCTCCTGGTCACTTTTTATGAAACCACACAGTTTCAAAAGGCCAGGCTGGTCACCGTTACAAATTATGAGAGACCCCTGGAAGATCAGGAACTCTTCTCCAATGCTCAGCTGTGTGTCAAGGATAAACCTACTGGAGTGTGTTTTTTCGATCTTATTATCTCATGTTATCAGCCCTAAACCAAATCAAATATACCATGCAGCTCATTATCAAACCTCCTGCATACTGAGTACCTTAAAACTCTCATGTGCTGATGAATGTGTGAGAATGATTCGCTATCTGGGTTCATTGCTTGTTGAGGTCTTGGGAAGAGAATACATCGTATTCTGATGGTTATTCTGATCTCTCTTGTCACTGCAGTTCCATGTTAAAATTAAAAAAAAAACAAAAAACAAACAAAAGATAAAGTATTTACCAATAGCAAACTATGCATCACACTTGCTACCTATTAGTTCAAGAAGGTTCTTTCCTGTTTCAGCTAACAGCTGTGAGGATGGTTATACAGTTTGATCCAAGATCTTCATCTGAGTTATTGTTATCATCAAAGGGAATGATGGTGTGATGATGTATGCAACCTTACATTTGAAACTCTCCCTATGGTAGTTTTCAGATTCAGACAGTTTTGCTAGAGTTTTCTGTTCCCCAGAACCTAAATATAAGAGATCTGTTTTAATACTTTTAGTCTAGAATTGCTGACTGTTCCACTAACTTTAAAAATGCTAATATCCTTTTAGATTAGCAGATGAAATTTCCTCTTTTCTGGAACCCAAAAGAAGCTGTCAAAGGGTCAATGACTGTGCTGGCACTTAACCGTAAGCATTAATCCATTGTGAAAGAAATACTCTCATTTGCTGGAGGGGCAAGATCCAAGTCTCAATATACAGCTTATGTGTTCTTTGAATTGTATAAACATGTAAATTTGTAAGTTCTTGTGCTAGATGAGTGAGAATAATACATGTGTTTCATTGTCTTGGTGCTCTTCAGATGACAGGGACACTCCACTCTGCATCCATTATTCATCCCAGAGCTGACTCGCAGACCCAAAGTGTTGAGGAATACTATGGTATTCATTATTGTGGAATATTTTTAAATGTTGACCTCCTAATTGAAATGCAAAGCTTTCTCAATACCAGATCTTTGTATTCTTATTCCCAATGAATATTACTTTGTTCCACTAGCAATCACATACTTTCTGACAGACTATTTCTGTGGTAGGGTACTATTTGGTAGAAGTAGAAGTCAACTTATACATTCTTCATAAGAATTTATCAGCGATTTCTGTTAAGTTATATAGAAGAGACCAATATAGCTTTAAATGTGGTACACTCAGTGCTTTTTCCAAATGTAAGATTATATGAAGTTCTTTGTAATTTTCCAGCCTTAGCTAGAGGTGAAGTGCATTTTTGCACTGGCAATAATGTTCTTCATAGAAAGGATTATACGGCTGCATAAATCTTTGTAAAAGCCCATTAGTGGTATTTTCAGGAATAATCTAAGTAGAAAAGCATCTGGAGTAAGTGGAAGCATTAGTCCAGCTATATCTAAAAATTATTCTATTGATCATGAGCCAAAATTGAGCAACACGATAATGCCACCACATATGGATGAGAAATACTTTTTTTCTTGGCAGACTATCCAAGAGTTTGTGGAAATAAAGTCATTAATCTCATTTAATCTTGCTGGTGTAATATACATGCCCAAAATATTTTCACTTTTTTTTTATGGGGATAAGAAGCCAGAACAGTGGGACACATAATTCTAGGCCATTGAACAATTCTTATCTGGTACATTGTGGCACAGTTCTTTATGCCAGAATTTAATATATAAAACTTATACTGAAGTAAAAAGTTGTGGGAACCTCGGTTCAACAGTTTGGCAGGTTTGCATAGTGAAAAGGGAAGAGGCCAGAAACTATGTGATCTGTGAGGTGAAGGATGTTATTGTTAGAATTTTTTCTCAATAAAAGCATCAACATCTGGTTCAGAGACATTGTTACCCTTATCTATTTGTGTCATCAGCAATAGGCAGTCTGCCAGGAGACTGAATAACTAAGAGGGTTGGACACTTGAAAAGTCAGTAAAAAAGTGAAGATATTAAATAATGTAGTAGGTACATGTATAGAGAGACAATGTCTTTGCCAGTGGAATTCATTAGGCAGAACGAGGTCTCTTCCGGAGGAAATTCCTTTAGGGACTCTGGTTTGAGGAAGTTTTCTATGACTGTGGTAAAGGGATCCAAAAAATCAATGAGGCTGAATCAGACTTAGAGATTCATGGGACACTGAGGGTCTTTTCTGCATAGTAAGATCACCGTAAGATTGTAGGAATGTTGATTTGAAAGCACCTCTGGAGACTCTCTAGTCCACACTCCTGATCAGTGCAGGACTGTCTCCAGTTCTAGACCAGTCAGCTATAGCTTTGTCTAGCGAAATGTTAAAGCCTCCAGGAATGGAGATCCACAGCCTTTCTGAGAAACCTCTTCTGGTTACAGCCTGCACTAACTTCCTAGTGAAGAATATTTTCTTTCTATCTAATCTAAACTTCGCAAGATGCAATGTGTCTCTTGTCCCTGGTTGTATTGTCTAGCACAACTGAGAAGGGTCTGGATGCCTCAGTTCTGAAATAATCTTCAGGTAACCATAGGCTGCTATTGAATTATGTCTTAGACACAGCGTTGCGAGGCTAATCAAACACAGCTACCTCAACCACTCCTCAAGTGCCCCAACGAGTATGGGAGCCTTCTCTCCACTTTCTCCACAGACCTCTGGGGGATGCAAAACTGGACTCAATATTCAGTGTGCAGCCTTACAAGCTCTGAGTAGAGAGGGATGATAACTTCACTGGGTCTGCCAGTCATGCTGTTTCTTTTGTAGCTCAGTGTGAGGCTTTGTTTGTTTGCCGTGGAAGTGTATTGCTGAATATAAATTCAACCTGCCTTCACTGTAATCCCCAGGTCCTTTCCAGCAAGGCAGCTGCCCTGCCAATCACTTCCCCACCTGTACTGATGCCCCGAGTTGTTCTGCATTGTCTTTGTTTGAAGAGACCATGAAGATATGAACAGCAATAACTGTACAAATGTTTCCCATTTACAAAGGGGAGACATTTCCATTCCTTTTAGATATGTGAATTATTTAATTCCACAGATTTTTAAAAAGCCTAATAATTAATTTCCTGTGAATAGGAAAACCCAATTTGTTCAGAGTCTGAGACCATGGCTTTGACTGAAGCAAATCATAAATCTTAGTTTAAAGTGAGTATCAAAGGTTCTTCTTCCTTTCATTTGTATGAGTATTGCACTTAGGGAAAGTTAAGCCAGAGAGTACTACTATAGCCCAGAAGGAAAAATCAGCAACAACCAGCAACAGGAGTTGTAAGCCATTGTATTTCACTCAGTTATATGCCACTTAGAAGGTATTTCATTATTTTGTGGTTTGGGGTTTTTTTTATTTTTTTTTTTTATTTTTTTCAGGTGGTTTTAGAGTTATTGTTTCTTTTGAAGACTTGTTCTTTTTCTTTCTTTTTATTCATACATTCCCCTGTAAAATATATTGGGTTTGACTGATTATATATAAACTAAATGGGATATAGACAACAGTCTGATTTAATCAGCTCTAAATGTTGCTGTTGAATATTATGGACAGATTCATGGAAGTGTTCATATACTTGCTAAATTTGGACCCTGGAAACAACAGGTTAATTTAATGTCCTCCCTTCCTACTATGGGAAAGCCCCATCAAATTACATTTAGCATTTCAGTGGTTGAATTGTGAACTGGAGCTCATCAGAAATTGGTAGTACAATACTGTAATTATACATACACTCACAGGTACACACAGGTGCACACACAGACCCGTCCATGCACTGTAGTTTGTGCTACAGTATTTCTGCTTATGGAAGTGAAATCAGCAGAAGTCTTCCCCATCAATTCCAAAGAGTAAGCACTTGGCTTAACAGTTTTCCATTAAACATTTTATTCATGTAAGGACTAAGAGCATCATCATTTGTGATGCTAACCCTCAGACTGGTATTTCTCTCTCATAAGGACTTAACAATGAGAAAATGAAAAGAAAAATGTATCTGGTCACAGTGTCTGGACTTTTCCTCCAAGACAAGTAAAACACAGTACTTTAAAAAGGAATCCCATGTACCCTTTTGGTGTGAAACGTGAGATACTTTACACAGAATAACTCCTGGCTGTCTCAGCAGAAAAACTGAATACAAAAGAGATATTGATATAAAGTCTTTAAAAACATAGTTGTCCGGCTCACTAGAACTGCAGTTTGCAAATAGTGCTTTCTAATTCTGTAGTAATTAAAAAAGAAAAAAACAAAACCCAAAGCAAAACAAACAACCCTCATAAATTTCAGTGTGGCAAAATTATTAAACTGTTAATATTTATGGTTATGTAAGTAAATCTAATCACTGTTTTCTTAGACAGTTCTTTAGCAACAAGTTAGTTTCCAAAATATCCAAAGTATATAAGTTTATAATTTCTTTCCTTTAGTAGCAGTTGTCTTGCTCCTAAATATCTTTATTCATATTATGGCATATATTTTCCCTTTTTTAGAAAAAATATGCAGATAATAAATGACATTTACATCATGATTTCTCAAACCACAATGCATTCATTCTTTTTTAAATCAGGTATATTGTACATTACTAAAAGCCATGGTTTAAAAATTATAATTGGAATTGTTAGTATAAGTATCTCCATACAGTCCTAAAAGATATGTGTTTTGCTAAAACAGAAAATCTGAAAAATTATCTACTATCTGAATTCCAAAGTTTTATATTTGTATTACAGGATTTTAAGCTGCAATCAAGAATTAAACAGGGCATATATATGAGGGTTATGAGTAGATGATAAGTAAATTTAAATGACTAATGTGGACAGCAATGCAATAGTAAATGTAGCAGAATGGACTACACCCCTTGCCTTGCCTTGCCTTCCCTTGCCTTGCCTTCCCTTCCCTTTTCACCACTACACTCTTGCAAAGACAAAGGTCAAGAGATTTGCTCCTTGAAGTTAATTCTCGGTCAAACAATCATGTGTTATGGCTATATTACAGTATACTATTGTGCTCATATTTGGCTTTCAGTATTCAACTTTTGATCTACTCTTTTTCTATGCTTTCTTGCTCACCCTTAAGTGCGGTTTCTAGAAACCTAGTAAGTGGAGATTTCAGAAATGGATGTTGGGATTCTCTGTTGGGGTCCAAATAAAGTAGGTTCATTGTTCCTCAAGGACAGAATTTACATGTTACTTTATTGATGAACAATTTAAGACCCTGGTTGGATGCCACTGGGCATCAATTACAATTCTTGCAAGGACCTGGCATGAATTTACTCACGATTAATGAGATGTCAGCAAAGTTGAAAGAAATGTATTGATGTCCAATAGCAAAGTAATCAGACCCTCACAAGGCCAGGTAATATGAACATCTTTCAGAGAGATTTCATCTATCTTAAATGCCATGAACAGATTCACTACACTTCACAAAGAGAAAGAAGTGTGCAAGAAAGAAGTACAATACTGGGAGATCCAAATGTTAAATTAAATGTAAATATAGTAAATTTATGAAAGTGAAAGTGTAAGTTTGGGGTATGCTTTTGTAGTTGTGTATATATATATGCATAGATATATATAAACTCAAATCTAAAAATGTCAACTTTGAAGATTTTTTTTTCTCACTTTTTGTCTGGGCCAGGCAGAAGGGAAGCTTTAAAAGTCCAGGCTTTGGGCTTTGTGCTCTTCCATTTTAGACTTTTCCTCTCTATTGCAGAATCTAGTGCTGACAGTTAAGTGCATGGGTTTCACTGGGTATTTGTGAGGAGGGAAAGCAACAAAACAAGACAAACAACATGAACATTTGGACGAGAATTATTCCAAAATTTCAAATGTAAATATGCTTCTGAAGTACTACTTTTCTCCAGAGTATGAACCTGTGACTCTGGGCTTTACAATGGCTTTGCTATGTAAAAGTGACAGAGCCTAGGTTCTGTAATCCATTCATAAATTATGTATAAACCTTTCATCTGAGAAAACTGCGACATTGTCAGATTTTAACCAATGAAGCATTGGTAATGGTATGCAACTTTATATTACAACCTAGGAGTGAGACTAGGCTTTTAAGTCCTTTTCAACCCAGAGGATCTGGATCCTCTTCCACAAGAGCCTGGTCAGAGACATTTGCACACATTCTCCTGCCCCATGACTCTGAGGGAGGATTCCAGTCACCGTGTTTCTAACGTACTCCTAACTATAGGAATGAGAATTGAACCACTGACATTCTTCCTATTGCGACTGTCTGACCAAACTCGACTGAGAGAAATTATGTAAATTTTTAGAGCCAGACAGTGGAGCACATGTGTGCTGCTACATCAAACACACGATCAGTTTGGAGGTATTACTACTGTTAAAATTTTGCAAGCAGAGAAACTTGAGCCAACTATTACCTGCTATGAGCAGATAAGAGAGATTCTAGATAAATTAATGGTTACAATTATTTTTTAGTTATAATCACAGTCATGTTCTTATAATTGAAACTCATTTCTCAGAGAGAGATTTTTATTTGCACTTAAGTGAGCTAGTTGAAAAAGAATGTGACTTTGTTGAAGGAACTGCTTAGAAACACTCATCAAGAAAAAATATTGCTCTATCCTAGAAGACTTACTAAACAAAGTTGAGGGAACAAAAGTGCATAAGTAATTAGGTCCATCAAGCCACATTCTTAATATAAGGGCCAAATATATTTAATATAATATAATTTCACTGTGGGTAATGATAATAATAGGAATATTAAATTGTGAACGTTATTGAAGTGTTTACAAAAATGAGGGGCGGTTAGAAACCAAAGCAATATCTCTCCATTGCAAGTGTTCAAATGCATCAAAAGTGCCCATTTGTCTAAAACTGAAACTCAGTAATGGTGCATGAAAATTTCCTGATGAACTGCAGCTTTTATTTTTCTCCAATTGAAGTGGAAATAAGGAAGAGATTCTTTGCATATGCTGGAACATCAGCTTATGATGATTTCCCCAAATTTCTTAAGCCGCTGGATACAATGATTGGTTTTAAAAAGCAAATATGTAATTGATTAGACTAGAGTATGTATCACATTGTGGAGCATCATGTAAAAATTCTTTGATATTCAGGATTCCTATAATGAAATTTTAACTAACTCTCACTGCCTCAGGATAATAATAAGAATATCATAGTAGGTCTCAATAGGATTTTCCTAGCAAACAATTTTTGATGACATATTAAATTAAATGTCTTAAATAAGGATTTGATTGCTCTAAAATTAACATAGCTTTTTAATTTATAGTAATTTGATATCAATTAAGACACATGCTTGACAATTTAGATACACAACCACTGATGTATAGCACAGTTAAATAAATAAATGTTTTCATAAGGAATGGTTTGAGGTAACTGGTTATATTTGGATAATAAATACAGAAAGACATAGCTTTTGAGATTAAAAAAATGAACATGTAATTTTTCCTTTCAGAAATGTACATGGATCAAAATATTTCAAATAATCACTTCAAAGATTTAAAAGTTGGTCATGGACCCAAACTGAGAAACTCCAGGGAAGTGTAAAACATTTTATTTGAGCAAAACAAAAATCAAATTATTTCTGTAGTCTTTGTTTCCCAGGTATTACTGATAAGCAAATCGATGGTACATCAACTGGGCTTTCTTTACTGTTATGATCAGTGAAGACCTGGCAGACCAGTGTTCAAAGACTTTTTCTTCATGGCCATTACAAATTTGAATTCAAAAGGGGAATAAATCTGCTCCTGCAGTCCAGGTGAACATTTACAAAATCCCCTTATGTTCAAAATATACTGCACATCAAATAGCCTGATATCATGCTGGCTACGGCCATTGAAGATGAGTGCAAATGCAATCCAGCATTATGCCATTTAATCCCTAACTTAAAATCCTTCCAAGGAGACAACTAAACCCCTCCAACCCAAAACATCCTTGGGCACACGTTTCCTTAATTATTGATATTTTTTTAAAATTCTCCGTTACATATTTTCTCTATGGACTTGTTAAAATGTGATGAAATAAAATGTGCTTGCGCTCTTGCCCGAGAGAAGAAAAAACATTCAGCAACATGCTGCAAAGTTATTGTCAATGCAACTCAGATAACCAGCAGCTGTGGGCAAAGGAAGTGAGAGCACAAAGATGTCTGAGCAGGAATTATTGCTTCTTGTGATGAGAATTAAGGGAAAAAGCTGGGAAAAATATAAATAAAGAATAACAAAACCCCTGAAACCCTCTTCTGCCCATATCTCCAGGAATCACTTGCAGAATGTATATGATTATATCACAGGAATTAATTAGCCTGATGGACCCAATAGGAAGTAATAAAAAAGCCCATGATATCAGCGATACTTGTCTGGTTTATTTTATTGGACTTCACACTCTAAGCAGAAGGCATAAAGAGAGAAAATGTATCTCCTGAAATATACAGAGCTCGAGAAGAGTAGCAATCACATGGATAATTGGTGCTGTTAATATGTATGCTACGGATCCTGCATTCTGCTCCTCTAGAAACTTTGAAAATAAAGCTAATTTTGGGCATTTGGGTGCATCGCTACCAGTGCATTCAGTTAAAAAATAATCATTTCCTCTTCTGTGCCGCCTCACTGGATACCTGAATAAAAACCATTAGTGTCCTCCCTCCCTCCTCACAAGTCTAGACAACTCATGCCTAAAGAGGAGCATAATCAGAGGAAAAGGATGTTATTTCATAGTGATATAGCAGAGAGAGATAACTTACATGTAATAAATCATTTTTAAATGCTCCCCAAATATTTAAAGTTTCTAATTGTAACTTTACTAGATATTATTAGTAACTGCTTCTACTAGCCTTAAACTTTGAAGTCCATTATCGTTTAAAACACATTTACTCTTCTTGAAGAATTCAGCTTTTCATATGAGGCTATTTCAGTCGATGTTCCTAATCTGCATCCAAGACAGCTTCCTTGTTTATCTAAATTGCCTTTTGAAGATCTGTTCTTCAGATTAACATAGAACCTCTGTGTGATACTTGCTTTTCCATTGGTGGAATAACACAGTTGCAGATATTCAGAAGTTCAAAATACATAGGCCAAGAAAAATACTCCTGAAAGAATTCAGGTGGCAAATGTAACATCTGAAGGAAAAGGTGTCTGAACACAGTTAAAATCTCTCAAGTATTTTTGGAGAAAAATATGGAGAAGAAAACGTAGAATGAAACAAAACTTTGTGCTCCTGGTACAAATGTTTTATTCTTATCAACGTTTCCTTATTCAAGAGAAATGAGCAGCATATTTATTCATACAGTCTGACTAACACCCAAAAATCTCTTGTAAGAAGTGTGTCTTCATTTATATTTCCCCAGATAATGAGGGAACAGCACAGGTAATCCAGGCTGTTTCTGAGGGCACATGCACTGAGAAAGGACATTTAATACAACAAGGTAAGAGTCAGCATTCCTTATCAGCAAGACCTAAAGAGAGCAGAAAACCAAAGTGAGAAGACTTAGGTCAGTCTCACGCTCACCTAGAGCATCACTTTAGGCAGTATTTTTAGCCAATTGTCTCATGTTCCTCTCCCATACAATTTCTGCTGTTTTGCCATTGACTTGTTCAACCACAGTGGAAGAATGAATACAATTTTTAATCATCTGTTTTTTCACCACATACTTACATTTCTTTTTCTGCATTTTAAATGCACTTCTGCAACAACCTGGTGGACTTGGCAGTGTTAGGTTTACAGTTGGAGTCAATGATCTTAAAGGTCTTTTCCAACCTAAATGATTCCATGGTTCTGTGAACCTCCTAATACTCATGAATGTTTGGGCAGTGCATATGTAACATTAGCAAAAACATTGCTGAAGCAAATGATGTAACACAAACATTTGTACTTCAATAGATGGTCCACAACTTTGAATTTGAAAGAGTTACCCTGACTTGCAATGTCTTTTAGAGGACTACTGTAAACACCAGCAGGTGGTCTTAACAGCAATTACCTTTGATGCAGTTTGTTAACAAGCCATAACACTTAAACCTGTTTTTCTACTTGCCCATTGAGTTTTAGAGGTGATGAAAAGTGTTAACTGATGTTCAGAAACTCTTTGAGACAGAAATTTGATCATGCTATGTATCTGTAAAACAACAATAACATTTAGAGTATTGCTAAATAAATAAACATTATTATTATTAATAATACTTGCAGCTATGAATAATAATTATTCTTTTTTATTATTATTATAAAAAGTTTCTGGGTGCTTATTCAATAAACCACCACTTTTCTTGCTGTATCTTGGGGAAATGAATTGAACAGACTTCACGACATGAAAAATTTTGCCTTTGATATTGTCTTATAGGTGATAAGTACTTGTTCTTATCAAGTTTCCCATTGTGACATCAAGTTATATTTGCTATGGGGTTCTGAAAGATTTCTGGTGTGTGATTAAAATATTCTGTTATTTTTTCTGGTACAAACAGCTGGCTGCAATGTTAGAGGAAAGGACTTGATGGCTTCTTCTGCTCATGTTATCCTATTCCAAATTAAATTGATCTAATTCAATGAGACTTTTCCTGAATATAAAGATTCAGAAACAGACAAACCAAAAACCTAGAGGCTCAGAATTTAAAGTCATAAATTGAATGCTGAGTGGATATTGTCCTAACAGCTGTGAGAAGGAAAGAGAGGGAAGGTCCAATAAAACATGAATTAAGATATTTCAGGCAGGCTTAAATGAAGGAATTGCATTTGAAAAATATGTATGCAGTAAAAAAATATGAAATCAGAATTTATTTGTTTACTTCTATGATATCTGGTAGGAGAATTACATGCATTCCTCTGCAAAAATATCAGCCATCCCACTTCCCTAATGCATATGCATTATGTTTCTTAAATAAACAACCATCTGATCCAACCATCTGAATGTGATTTAGCCCCAATAGACTTTCTAGGCACTCTGACACATATTTTCTGTTATGTTTGATAGAATTCAAGATGACTGTTCTTTTGGCAGTGACCTTTAATTTAAATGTGTCTACCATAGGCATGCTGTTCCATAATCATTGTATGTTTCCAAGCTAACTAGGTATTCTTATTTCCATCTTTCAATAAAATGAGGCAAAAAAAAAAATAGTCTCTGAAATATTAACACGTCTCTTCATGTTTTTATCACCTGAGGTATTACTGCACTTTAATTACCAAGCTGAGAGCAATGGGATTTTGTCACATTAGGAGAGCAGCAGCTACGTATTTAAGACCGAAGATAGAGAAAGCAACATAACTGGAAAATGTCACAACATATTTATCCTTTCTAATACTCCCACAAACCAGGCTGAAACTTCCTTTTCTGGGGTGAACAGATTCTCAGAAAAGGGAATCTTTTTTGTTTCTTCCCTTCTCCTCTCTTTAATCATTGCATTATCACTTTTTCTACTTTTCAGAATGTATGTGTTTAATGCTTCTGAGAGTCTGGAAATAATTTCTCCAATAACTCATTTATAGAAGTTGAATACCACTTCCAAGTCAAAGTAAATTGGTTCTCAAAATCACCACATATGAAGGGTAAAATTCTGGCCCCTGGAAAAGCTTTTATGAAGTTTGTTGGATCAATTTTGCACCATTAAAAGATCTAATTTCAGAGAGCAGATGCTCAGTTGTTTCTGAAAATGATCCTAACTGTCACTTTTGAAAAGCTTGTTCTTAATATGCAGTATATTATGAGGAAAAAAAAAAGAGGACTGCAAACTCATTTTACCCGCAATAAATACACACTTCCATGAGCTTTTGGAAACCTATTATACTCTAAACTAAGCCAGGCCAATAGGTCTGATTTCCTGCTTGTGGCTCTGAATTCTTCCTGTGAAATATTTTATGTTTATTGGGTTTGCCTGTTTCCACAAAGTAAGAGAATTTTGAAACAGAATTGAATGGGATAAAGATAATGTTTCTTTTTTAAAATTTTACTAGGATGAGAATAAGAACATGACATTCTGCCTTTTCTATTAGTGGTGATGATCATATAAGAAATTAGTTTTTCAAGAAGAAGAATTTACCTTAAGTCTAGATTTAAAACAAACAAACAAAGAAAACGAAAAATCAATCCAAAAACCCCAACAGATTACAAAATCTGTTGATTTTTGAGGGGAATTGGGAAAGACTAGTGAAGTTTCTATTGCTGGAAATTTTTCCAGTGGAAGGTTTGCTATCAATTTTAGTGTAAGTTGGAAAACCACAAATATTAAATTTCACTAAATGGTATAAGTTTTTCAGAAAAATTTGTAGAAAGTACTGTTTTTCTGGATTCTAAGTTACTTATTCATACACAACATGATTTTGGAGAAGCTGCACCGTTTCCACTGAATTTGTTCTGAACTTTATTATTCTCTGAGGCAATTTACATGATGGCCTTTTACCTTACTGGGTAGGAAGACATTGCTGAAGCCAGAAGTGCTTTCTATGGGTAGATTTGGCCTCAACTGACTAAACAGCTGTACTTTAGTGATGCGGCACATGGAGGGAGAATTCTTCACGACAGTGGCTCAAATGCGATGAATTGTGATTCATTCGAAGTTGTGCAGATTTTTTTCAGCCTGTATGGAGTTTAGTATTGTGTTCTGCAATAAAGAAGAAGTTTGATATCATAGGTTCACAGAGTAGTTGAGGTTGGAAGACACATCTGAAGATTGTTTAGTCCAACCCCCTGCTCAAGCAGGGTCAGCTAGAACAGGTTGCCCAGGACTGTGTTCAGTCAGGTCTTGAGTATTTTCACAGAGGAAGACTCCACAACCTCTCCGGGCAACGTGTGCTCGTGTTTGACCACCTTCAGAGTAAAAAAGTTTTCTTATGTCTTTCACTGGACTTACTTCGATAAGTCCCTATTTTTCTTGTACGGGGGGGGCCAGGATTAAACACCGTTAAAATAAAATACATTAAAATAAGGTATGTGGGCACGGAATCTGGTTCCATTCCACTTAAAAGGAGTGAGTTACTTAGCACAAAATGTTACTTCAGACTGAAAATATGGGAGTAGGGAGGTCTTTGGAGATAGGATCATTGACTCATAGCAGTGAGGTTTGCAGCAAGAGTGTAGCTAGTAAGCATCTGCCTAGCTTGATGTCATGAGTCACTGCATCCAGGATGGTAGAACGGATCCAGGCAAACTGTTTGGATCCTATTCTGGAGAGTGCAAGGCAAGACTACGAGACTAAGGACAGATATGACACTCAGCTATATTAAAATCATAGCATGGTACTTTTAGGATCAGGAATTTTGATGATCCCATTCTGGTGAATATTACTGAAGTTTTCATGAACACTACCAAAAAGGAACTATTTGAATAATATTTGTGTAGGAAGTGTTTCAGGAGGTAATTATGAGTCTGAGAGAATAACCATATAACGTGCCTTATTACAACAGCCATGACTGATATTGATATTTCTATTCCCAAATGCTGGATCATGTTAGAGAAATACAGTGCTACATACTGTGGTTTAACAATTGAACTTGGCAATACTTTTGAAATAATAAGCATACTCATACAGAACAGAACTGAATTCCTGAAAGGCTTCATGTTCACAAACCACCCTAGGAAACAGTATTATAAACTTTCCGTATCCCAAACAGAATACAATTAAGCAGACAAAGAAAAGGCTGGTAGGGGAATCATGCCTAACCAAGATCAGAAGCACGAACATAGTCAGCCCTCTTTTTTATCACCTGATTCAGGTCATTAGCCACAGTATAGCACCATCTCCTGCTGACCATAAACAACAGATGAACAGACTACATTATCTAATGGCTTAATAGAATCTAAAGTTTTGTAATCTTACCTGAGAAATTGAAAAGCATCAATGTTGTGTGAAATCTTTATTTTAAAAAAGCCTTACATGAAAAAGGTTGAGCGACATTAGCTGCCTTCTCTATTGTTTGTTTACCATATCTTAGAGCAGATACAAAAACTTTAACTCTCTGGTTTACAATATTAAAAAATCCTCCTGCGTCCTTTTCACTTTCAGTAACACCTTCCTGCCTGCTTTTGGATGTCACAGGCAAGGACTTTGCCGATGGAGTGATTAAATGATGTGCAGTCTGTCCTTAGCAGTGAAGGTGATAATTACACAGAGAACAGCAACTAAGGAGTAAGGATGTTCCCCTGGAACAGGTCTCAGAATAAAAACATCAGATGCGTGCTGCTTTCAATAGCACTGGGCCTCTCTTCATTACTGCCCCATCACTCTTCTGAAATTGATCTCATTTCATCCACTTTAATGAAGTTTAACAAAAAATATCGCTGAAGAATTTCAATGTCGTCTTCTCTCTCAGTAGCTGACTTTCTCCAGAGCACTGAAAATTGCACCTTCTGTTCAACAAAGTATGCAAAGTGAAACAGCTACCAAAAGTTAAGTTCTAGAGTTTTCTTCTATTAACCAAAATGTTTACAAAGAATTTTTTTTTAAATGCATTCTCTTTTGTGAGACAAATTTTTTATTCCACTTCGTAATTCTAAGAATGTATCTCATACTGTATAATATGAAATAACATTTATGGCCCAGTCACATGCTTCATTGAGCATAGGATGTTTTATCTTTTCCTATGTTGATTATCTTTGCTCTAGGAGAGGTAACGTTATTTGCATGTCAAAAAGGAAAAGCAACGTTACTCTGGAGCAAACTGTTTATTCTTTTATTTGAAGTTGCATTTTTGAGCCCTCTGTTTCAGAATAGAAGAAATAAAATGCAAGAAAACCTCAAAATCTCACAGGAACATCCTCAGAAAGCTAGGAATTCTCAAGGAGTATATGTTAAGTCAGGAAAGGGGAATAACCCCAAAGATTTGACCTGTTTTTTCTCAAATGATAATGTTATCCTTAATGTCATCTACCTAATGTTTGCCTATTGACAAACTGTTAGTTTGGAAATTTCTTGCAGATAGAAACCCAGTATCTGCAAGAACCACAGTCCAGTCTGCAGGGCAGAATACTACACATTGTTCAATGCAGTACAAATGCATCTATTCTCAAAGCAAAATCACTTTAGTGGTTCCCAGTGATTATTCAGTTTATCTGCTACAGTACCATGTGCATCTGTTAAATCATATGTCACTACCAGCTATGTCTTCCCCACTCCTCATACAGAATGAATGCTATTATACATAGCTGCTATTTTTTGGTGCAATTGTAGTAGATCATATATTTGTGTCACAAATCTAAAACTGGATATGGAAATGCTAAAACTGGTGAAATATCTCTATTAGTTATCAAGAAAAATATAGTAATACACTACTTATGTCCACATATTTTTATACCACAAATGAGAAAACCAAGAAATAAGAGTTAATGTGTAATTTCTGAACTCCTAAACACTTGCTAATGAACTGAAGAACCCTACAAACCATGTAAGCAAGCTACAGTTTTTCATGCATTTCTTTACGAAACCTTAATTTTTTAGCAACACCAGTAGTAATTTCTTGCAGCAGAAAAGAGGGAGAAGAAAAAATCTTGCTAGTTCTTTCTTTTTTTTTGTTTCCCCTTACTGTACTTGAAACCCTAGAAATAGGATAGGTGCTTTATAAAGAGATAAGATACAAGTGTTCTTTTGAAAAGCATAAACAAACAACTTTGTTGGTGTGCTTAAATAGTTAAGAAACAAGGATAAACTTATCCTAGAAAATCTTGTTTTATGTAAAATCTGGCTGGTGAGGGAAATTTTCAAAACCAAATGGTCTCATGCTGATTTTCCATTACCTGTGTTGTGTTGTAGAGAAAAAGAAAAAAAAGTAGAAGAGAGAAATGAAGGCCTCTTGTTCACAGTAAATCTGATCCATCCATTAGACATCTATCTCATAAAATATTTATAATCAGTTCTGTCTTGGGATCTTGAAGTTTGCTCTCTCCCAGTGATATTTGATAAGAGCTATTGTAGCATTTCAGCGTTATCTCCAAGGATCAGTTTGGGATAGTAGTATTTGCACAAATACACTTTAAGCATCTACAAATCATTTTACACCAGAAATCCACCACAGAATTGATATAGAACAGAACAAATGAGCCTGAGTAAACACAGAAATACACATCAAGCATGATCTTCCCTCCCTGGCATTGCTGAATATTTGCTTTACTGTCTGGAATTATGTGGAGCATACCTCTCCCCTCTCACTGTAAAATTGTGCCCACGGGGGTTTGCAATAATTACAACTACCTTTGAAAGAAAACCTGTTGCATTACTTTATAATACTAAAATCAGTTTATGACAAAGAAATAGTGCATGTGTTTAACAGTCCCAGCAACAGCCGTGGGCAACAGCCCAGCAACCCACTACACAGTGCAGTTAAGTGCACTTCTCTGGCCAGGTTAAAATTTTAGTCCCACTAGTAACAATAAATCATGGTTTAGACATGCAACAGCTAAACCAAAAGTCATCTAAGCTGTGACAGAAACTCGCTGTACATGTACATGTACACAGAGGAGAACTTGAGTTAGCTTGACTTTCTGACGGTATTCTGGATTTAAATTAAATCAGTTGGGAGCAGTTCTGTCGTAAAAGTTTCTGACTTTGGTCATTTAGTCTGTTGGTCATTTAGTCTGTTATTTCAGCAGACAAAAAATGAAGGAACATGCACACAAATGCATATCTGTTTTGATTGCAAAACTCAACAATAATAAAATTTATTATTACACAAATCCCATAAAATTCATCCTGGATTTGGGCTCCAATTTTTTAAAATGAAACTGATAATCTTCATGGTATGTCTTAAATTGAAATTCCTGGTTTAGCTTTACAAATACGATAACTCTAACAACAACTGGAATAACAAATTATATAATTGAAGTTGGTGGGTATGACCTGTGAAGAGCCAGTACGATGAAATTTTGTTATTAGTGAAATTTCTAGGTCATTTGTCTGGATTATCTGTCTGTCCTCACCACTACAAAGATTTTAGTTTCAGTGGGAATCTGAAAAATCTTAGCATTCAAATTTTAATTTTATGGCCTCAAAAGTTTTCTTAGAATCAAAGATATTCTATCCTGATAATTCCCTGAAGTACTTTCAATTATTCTGAATATTCTTTATTTACCATTTTTGAGTAATTTTTTCTGAAGACTTTAACCAACCTACAAAGTATGAGACATTATCCTTAATCAAGGGAAATGTTAAAAGCTTTAGAATGTCTCAGGCCTCCATATTGGTCATGCCAGAGTTTTATTGCTCCTTTGGATGTATCCTTTTCTAAATCCAAATGCGGAGATACAGGGTCCATTTCCAATTCTGACTCTAATACAAGAACTTTAATAGTCTGAATAAATATTCCATAAAGTCACAGCACAGCTATATTTAAGCAAAGAAATTCCTAGCTGCTGTGCAGCCCTCTCTACCTCGTAGCACAACCCACATTTCCATGCAGCGTTATTGTCTTTTCCAGTTTGAAGTGACATCCTCCGAGGGCTGTGTTAGAAAGCAGCAGCAGAAGCAAACGTCATTATGAGAGAAACTCTGCCCTGAATTGGGTTGACACCATCTGAAGCAGGCAGCAGGCAGGCAGTCCCCCACCCTTAGGTGAAAGTCCCAGCTTTCGCCCATTCCTGAAGTACAGGCAGCCACATAAGCTGAAGCCGTCCAAACCAGAAATACACATTTTGAAAATGAAACAGTAAGGAGTTTCTCAGATAACTAGGACAGAATCAGTCTTTCTTAATGCTATTCCTGATTTTCTAATATGATTTATATCCCACTTTTAGGTTTCAGAAAGCTCTTTATGAAAAATGTTTGTCAGACACAGCAGCCCTTGGTAGCCTCTGAGTGGTTTCTGTCTTTTGGCCTTGGCGCTGGAGACCTCAGAGAGAGACTCTTAACTGGGTCTTAGTCCAGAACACATTTAAATTGCCTCCATGTCCTGGGATATTTTTTGAACCACAGCTGAAAATAAACAAAATAGCCCTCCCTATTTCCCAACCTTTCCCACGCGCTGAGCCATTGCTGAAGGATTCTGCAGGTGTTTATGCAGTAGAAATTTGCAGATATCTTTCAGGATGAAAAAGAGCAAACTCAGGAGGACAGAACTAAATTTCTAAATGACCTGGTGAGTTTACAGCACTGGAGACTGTAAGTTACTGAGTATAATCTGTACCAAAAAAAAAAAAGTGCAATACCAATAGTACAGAAACAATGAATTATCTTTGATTTTAAAAACATCTATTTTTTTTTTATCTGAGTAGAATAGTGATATTTTCCTCCTTAATAATCACCTGTCACACAGAGGATGTCAAAGAAAAGCTTAAAGATCTTTCATATCAAAAACTTGATTTCCTTCAGTCTGAACAGGTCTATCTTCAATGCTTTTGTTATTTTTTAACTAGTTGGCTGAGAGACAAAGACATTTTAGCAGTTAGCTAAAAGCAAAAAAAAAAGCAAACCGATCTACACACAAAAATACAGATATTAAAGAATTTGAAAACAAATTTAATTATCACTGGTCTGAATTTCATTATTTTGATTCAGGCTTATGCTCTTGTCTGAGTCTAAAATTCATATTTGTGTTTAGAGGAAAGAAAATCCTGATATTTCCTAGTTTTCTGCCCAAAAGCATTTTTTTGAGTATTTTGAACTGTCTTTGACTAACATTTCCTTCTAGAAGAAAACAA
Organism: Himantopus leucocephalus; assembly: GCA_003993805.1. Lineage (NCBI taxonomy): Eukaryota > Metazoa > Chordata > Aves > Charadriiformes > Recurvirostridae > Himantopus > Himantopus leucocephalus. Next base: position 37,626,547 of record RSEF01000001.1, read on the forward strand.
TTTTATTGGCCCACCCTCCCCCTTTCAAAATCAATCTTCAACTGAAAATCCCTGTTAAATAAACAAAGTTAAAACTGGGCTCTTGACTTTAATATCTTCATAATTTTGAGAGTCAGAAGGCTGTGTCAGAATTAGAGGGCCTGTTTGGCCTCTTTCTTAATATGAATTTATAAATTTAGATCTAGAAGAGATTTTTCACTGGACCATCTTAATAAAAAAAGTCCAATAAACAGAGCAAATTCCTGAGTAAGTTAGCAAGAAGACGAGCAAAGACATTGCAGTTTCCATTTTATTCCGTGTTTTTGCAAACATAAAATCCTTCTGCCATTGTTAATAGTATCAAGGAATAGGCTCAAATTTTTTTTTTTTTTTACATAGCCTGCCACAATGCTGTAGTCCTCTGTTAAAACGCTGAGATCACTAAAAACCACCCTTCTGTGGGATGTTCATTCCCCTTTGCATCTATATAAGAAACGAACAAACAAGAATTTCAGTAAAAGAAAAGAGAGCACAGTGTCAATGTGGTAAAGCAGAATAGCAAGGAGTCTATGCAAACAATACATGAAAAATTACCCTTGAGGTCCCACTCTGGTTTTCAGAAATCACTCAGATCCAGCAGTGCACCAGGGTCTGCTTTACTGTCCTATTTTGGACTGTGGAAGCAACCAACCCCTAGTTAAAGACAGGCCTGTGAGACACTGCAGTTCCTTCCACAAACACTTTTCTGTTTGCATTATTTTGAGCAGCTCAGATATATTCCAACTTGAGCCTTAAAGCTAGAAATATTTAAGTGTGCATTTTTCATATACAATCTATCCCAGGTTCCAAGTTTTATTGCTGTAACGTGTTTACAGAGACCTTTATCTGCCTCACAGATGGTGTCCAAGCCAGTGTTTCCGTCTGCAGACCTTTTCTGAATCCTTTTAAGCTGTGACAAATTAAAGCAATGTAAGATTTCAGTCTGTTAGGGTTATCATTCTCCAGAATGGGAAAATGGACATAGTTTATTGTTTTTCTTTTTTTTTAACCATTCATTGGATTTTAAAAGAAGTATGTTAAAATACACCCAAAAGAGATTAAGATAACACTGGGAAATCTGCCAGCTTCGTTTTATTGTTTGCGTTACAGTAGCACTTAAAAGCTTTAATGGCAATGCCTGTACTAGTAAATTAATCTGCACAGGGGTATGGGAACGGGCACTGCCACACAGTCATTGTTACTACTACCTTGTTAACATGGGTGTTAACATGGTTGTCACCTGGGGCAGCTACCGTTTGCACAGACAATTCCTGGTCACAGTTCAGGGGACAGCACTGACCAAGTCAATCCCAAAAGGCAGTCTGAAGGCACTGGGTTTTGAAGGGGTAAGAGATTTAGCCGTCTGGATACGAGCTGTGCCATGACACTTGTTCTCAGAGCTAGAGAGTGGTCCCTGGTTTGTTTCCTTTAATAATGTAAGTGTAATTGTTACAGAGTTGTGTCTTGGTACAGCTAAAATAAATTGTACCTATCTCAAGAAGCCAAAGGCTCCAATGTAAAAGGAGAGCAATAAAAGGAGTCTCAGAAAACATCATTGGAATTCATGCCAACACAGCAGGGTCCTGCTGCCTCCTGTTGTCTGGACCTGGTAGAGATTTATGGCAATACTAATGTTAATAGTGGGCCATTAGCTTAAATATCCTTTAGCCTAAATATGCTTATATCCTCTGGTTCACTTTACATAACTGATCTAACTGGGGGTATTGTTACATAGCATTTTTTTCACAATGTGTTTTTCTCTTTTTCACATTTGCACTATGAAGGATAGGCACGGTGCACATAACAAAAAAAAAACAAAAACAAAAACAAACCAAAAACCACAAAACAACCCACAATAAAGAAGTAGGATGTGAAGTAGGAAAAGCTTGTTCTGAGGAAAGAAGAAAGGAGAAGAGAAAGAAAAAACAAGGGAGAATTGACAAGACAAGGCACTGGACCAAAAGCCAAATACCATTGAACTGCATCTGGCGAAAGGAAAAAAATCTCTTAATATCCTGTTTTTGGAAGGGGTTTATAACCATTTGCTTTTCCTACTGGAGACTGTACAGCAGCAAAGTATGTGTGAACAGATCTCTACTCCTAGGGAAGTCCTTCTGTCAAAAGATTCTTGCCCTTCTGAATGTTTTCCTTGATGGAGTGGGAAATGGCATGGGGAGCTATATCTGCCAAAGTACGTGTATAACACTTCCAGAGAAAAGCACACAGGACAGTCCATAAAAAGAGAAATTGAAGATTTATATAAGGTATACTTCAAGATTCGCTGAAAAAAAGTCTGTTTTAAAAATACAGACACTCTCAATTCCCTTGTTATCCTGGTTATTTAAGATGTCTACAGTTTTTCTGCTATGGTTTATACTTACGGTTCACCTTTAAATCCCCTAAGTAACAAATATTCCATCATGCCCTTCCATGCGGATGTGAAGTTTCTTGGGAAAATGTAAAAAAAAAATTAGAAAGTGAATCCACCAAACTGAAAGCTTTCTCTCTGTTTTCTTTTCCTTCTTATTCTTCATTATTCCCATCACTGTTCTATTTCACGTACTTTCCTTCCCCCGTCTTGTTTGATTTTTGGTTTCTCTTCCCTCACTGTCTCTGTGTATCACCAGTGACAACACAATATTTCTTTTTTCCAGTTTTATTTCTTTTCCTGGACTCCCATAATAACTAGTTTCCTATAGTTGCTCTTCCCTGAATATTATACTTCTCATATTGGTATATATCCCTCTCTGTCTTTATACTCTGCTTGATACTTCTCTCTACTGTTTCTGTTTGATATTTCTCTCTACTTTTTTTTCACTTAGCTTTCTCTTCTCCCCTCTCAGTGCTTAAAGCATCACTTCCATCTAATGGATCATATCTTTTTAGTAACAAAAGAGAATATTCAGTCTTTCAGGATATTTTGTAGTCCAGGGCTGCATCTCTGGGATTTTTTGTGGTTTGTGTTTACTTAAGGTAAATCTACCGTTTACTATGAGTGAGATGACAATATTACATCAGACATATTAGAGCACATTCTGCTGTTACAGGTCCATTTCCAGTTACCTCCTCTAGCATGCTTCCCTTCATATCTTTTTCTTCTTTTCTTTTTGTTTGGTGTATTGTTCATACAAAGGATTCTGTGATTTCATTTACTACCTGTTTGATATTCAAATATTAAGTAGACTTGTATTTGCCGGACTTTCAGCTTAATAAGAATGTCAAGTCTTATGTCAAATTCTTCTAGAACTGCAAAAAAGTAAAACTCAAGGAGTATTAGTAAAGGCAAAAGAAAGAGGTTTTTGAAATCTTTACCCCTTAGTAGGATAAAGCTTATTTTTCAGTGAGAACAGGATTTCTCTCAGTATCAGATGTGACACCAGAAATCATGTCAGTGCAGTTTTTTGCTACATTAGCACACTGACCTCCTAATGGACAAGAAATTTGCCTTTGACGTTTAAAGGTCATTTGTTTCCTTCTAAGTTTCTATTTTTTTCCAAGCTGCTCTTTTACATAAATGTTTAACCTTGAATTCATAGGTTGCTTTTTCGTCCCGCATAAATGTTTAACATTGAATTCAGCATTTGTCATTTAATAATTGGAGGAAAGACTTTCAGCTATCAACTTCACCTAATGGGAGGACAATTTTTGTCTTCATCTATCAAAGGTTCTATGATCCCCTGCCCCTCCCACTTTAATTGGGAAACTGTAATTTATTGATAAACACAAATATAGGTATAAAGTACCTGAATAGTACAGATTAAAAGAAAAAGGCAAATTGGCTCCCTGTTGTGCAACTTGGCAAACCTTTCCAGCAATATACTTTTACTCAGATCTCAAATAAAACAACAATAGTCAGCACTTAATGAATTTATATCACATTTTATATCTTTCTACACATCACTTGATGTTTTGTTGTCTGCTGGTGCTTTTAGAGATTTCCCTTGTTGATAATGTATTTGTGTTGCTACCAGGTCTAATTTGGCTTTCAGCTAAGCCTTTGAATTTTTTATAATAAAGTAATTTACAGATGCTAGAAGATAAATTAGCACTGCAAATGCAGTTAAATTGCATAATCACACAGATTGATTTTGTGTTAGCCTTTGAGATGTATAGATACCTTGTGGCATCTCTGTCAAGAAAAGGCAGTGAAAGCAAAAACCTTTTAATTTCTCTGCAAAACAAGGAAAAACATGTCAAAGGACTGGAGAAAAAATACAGCTGTTTGACTGAAATGCCTGGTTGTTTATAAATATTCAATATACAGGTAGCATTCAATATTGACTTTAACTGTCCCCCCACATTTAGCATACACCATGAAGTACTCTTTTACATAAAGCACAATTTGTATGTACAGCAAAGAGTGGGATTTGTTTTGTTTTGTTTTGTTTTGTTTTGGCATTGTCATTGATTTGGTAGGAAAAAAAAACAATTTAAAGTTCAGCGACTTTTGCAGATTTGTTGTGTTCAGAGGAGACTTCTTGAAACAATTAGGGCATCCCAGGATTAATGTGATCAAGAGAATGTGTCCAAGAACAGATGCAGAATGTAAAATTTTCCTCTTGTGGATAAAAACGTTTCAGTTAATGTAAGGAGTCGTGAAGTTTTGCGTGAGAGTGAATGCAACTTGGCTGCTAGCATTTTAAGAGCAGAACACTGTCACTTGCAGGGATACTCCGTGGTAACCACAGCTTTGTCTCAGGATGTTCTGTGTTGCAGTCACAGAGATAGATGTGCCAATAATTAAATGCATGAGATGGGACTTTTACAGATTCTAGGTCCCAAATCTAGGATCCAAACACATTGTCCTCAGCTGCTGGCTAAGGCTGTAGGCACCCCTGTATTTTTCTCTGGAGTCAGGAGAATAAACTATCTCAACCTGCCAGGAAAAATTTTGAAATAATTTATTTTCCTGCATTCAGAAAAGCAGGGATTTTTGTTGCATAATCACAGTCATAAAGCCATGAAAATAAATGCAGGGCAAGCCCTGGCAATGTAGATAATTGAACAATGCATAAGTGATCTGGAAACAGTCTGCAATTAATAATTCTCTAATGCTCACTCTAAGTCACAATCACTGGTGACACTTACATGCAGTCATCTATTGAGCTTATGATTTTCATGTTTTCCTTTCAAAAGACAACGCAAGGGTTCATCAGCAAAAGCAGGTAAATCACAACCTGATGTAGAATGCATAACAATAAAGAACAGAAAAAAAGGATAAGAAAAGTGGGGAAAAGGGTTTTCAGGGCAAATATATAGGACTGACCAAAAAACTTGTAAAAAAATAAATCCAAAAGAAATAGTATGGTAAATAAAGAACAGGGAAGTGGAGGCAATGAAATGAATGAGGCAATGCATGGGAAATGAGGAAAATGCCTATGTTAGTGTGACTTGCATATTTTGGTTAATTCATTTTTCCTGGAACTATAATATAATTTCTATAGGGAAATAACATTTTTAGGTGGATATTTCATGGTTGGATGAGAATTTGATGTTGTCACATACTTATGTTGTTTTATTTTCTGTTTTTTTTAAGATTGTCTTCACTTTTTCGTCTTATACTTAGTTCACTAACAGTTATGGAGCAGAAATTGAGTTAAAAAGCTATAAACATTCGGCGTCAACATATGCTTTTATGGATGATTGCCAGCAGTATGCTTTGTGTGAGATGTGTTGACAAGTTTCTATAAAACTCACCTCAGAATAAAGAAACAAGAAGCAACGTGACATTTGTATTTTTTACATTCTTATGTTAAATATGTTGATGAATATGATGAATGCTGTGGGTGTTTTCTGAGAACACACTGAGAAATAATTTAGTTATAATTGAAACTACAGGGCAAAAGGAACATATTCTCTGTCATGCTATGTGGAAAACAGTTCAAAAAAAAAATCTGAAATGTTAATATTTCCTCTCCAAAAACAGTTTAAAGAAACGAAGAGTAATTTATCTAACTTCACTACTTTTTCCATTAAAAAAGGAAGCAAGAATTAATAAAATACTGTGGAGATATGAACTAGGTGAATCACTAGTTAACCTAGTGAAACCACCATTTTAGGTCTCATTAAGGCATGAAGACAGGCATATATTAATATTCTGACTTAGAGCTTGAAATCTAATTGGAGAATTTGCTGCATGTTCAAGAGCATGTTTAAGAGGATTCCTTCTGAGTCAGAATGTGTGCTGGGCAGATTGTTGCATTTGGGGCAAAGTACAATTGAAAATTAAGGGAAACAAACAGTTTACATGAAAGGTGTTTTGAAAATATATGAATGTAAGTTAGGGAGACGTATTGTTTTCAGTCAACAGGAAACTCAGCATTTGAAAAGGAAAGTCAGAGATTTTTATTGTTTTTTTTTTCTGTATATAACAATCTATTTAATCTAATGCACTTACCCTTGCTAAAACAGTTACAAATTGGGGTTGGATTGTTGCTATGCTACAGGGAAATACTGACACAGACAAAACTGAACACACCCAGAAAAAGGGAAAGTCAGCCAAAGCCTCTCTGTGTGAAAACAACAATGCAAGGAAAAATAAAAAACAGAGAGAGAAAAAAATATGTCCTAATGTTATTCTTTCATTGTTTCCCTAGGCAGTGTGATTGTGCAAATGAAGAAACTCTAAAAAGAGAAAGGAAACTGAAAAGGCAATTGAAGTTAAGGTAGAGTGAAGAATCATAGAATGGTTTGGGTTGGAAGGGACCTTCAAATATCACCTAGTTCAAACACCTCTGCCATGGGCAGAGACACCTTCATTAGATCAGGTCACTAAAAGCCCGGTCCAACCTGTCCTTGAATGCTACCAACGATGTGGCATCCACAATTTCTCTGGGCAACGTGTTCCAGTGTCTCATCCCCCTCATTGTAAAAACCTTTTGTAAAACCTACCCTCTTTCAATTTAAAACCATTGCCCCTCACCCTGTCACTAGAGGCCTTTGTAAAAAGTCTCTCTCTGTCTTTCTTATGAGCCCCATTTATATACTGAAGGGCCGCAATAAGATCTCTACTTCTTCTCCCCAGATCTCTCAGCCTTTTGTCATAGGAGAGGTGTTCCAGCCTTCTGATCCTTTTTGTGGCCATCCTCTGGATCTGCTCTAACAGGTCCGTGTCTGTCTTGTATTGGGGGCCCCAGAGCGGGATGCAATACTGCAGGTGGAGTCTCACCAGAGCAGAGTAGAGGGGCAGAATCACCACTCGCAACCTGCTAGCCACGTTTCTTTTTGTTCAGCCCAAAATATGATTGGCTTTCTGGGCTGTAGCTGCAGTGTGCATCAACAAGGAAGAGTCAGACTTTGAACAGAGGATGAAAATTGTTCTTGAAAGAAAGCTAGAAAAGGAAATTTTTAAAAAAAGTAAGGAGCTAAAAAGAGAGAAAAATATATTGCTGTTTTTGAGGCAGGAAGGAAACACCTCTTCAGGCTTTGGATATCCAGGAGTTAACTGTCCAGGGCTAAGCAGCTATGACTATTGGTTCTCTTTTGTAAGTGCAGATTGGCAGGCATCCTCCAGAGAGCTCATTATTCCTTTCATCTTGACCAGTTTTCTTAGGCTGGCATGAACTGCTTTCCAGAAAGGCCTCTCTTGACTGATTGTACAAGGAGATTGGATAACTAAGGTTAGCTAAGAAGAAACTCATGTTTACGTTAGATTGCCCCCTGCACTCTTCATGTCTGACAAAGCAAGAATCCTATATAAACTTGATATAGCTTGCCCTTGTGCTGGGCTAGACTCATGTTCTCATCTTGAAGGGCATGGCGTTAAGGCACTTTATAACACCATGCCCTGTCACTGACAGCATATTCTACTTTATTTGGAAAGAGTTCCCAACTCAAGGTATTGACAAAATATGCTTGTTAGTGAATATGCAATTGCAAAGAAATTTCCTAGAGTACACAAGGGGATAAGATTCTGAAATAAGATGCCAAAAAAAGTTGTTCTCTATAACCCTGCTAGTCCTGACAAGAGTCCATTAAGACATTTGGAAAAGCAGGTCTCCTTAGAAATACTTCATATCAGAAGACAGAGTGGTTTTGTAATATATTTAACAGTTTGTAGACTTATAAGAAAACAAAACTATAGAGACTTGTTTACTATTAGTCCTTGACGTATCAAGAAAACATTGGTAGAATTATGTAATGTGCCTATTTAAAACAACTATATCGTAAATTGAGACCATTTTGGAATTGAGTCTATGATACAATCTCTTTGAAACAAACTATGCTCTACAGTAATTAATTAGGGTGCTCTTTCTGTTTGTTCCATACACTAGAATTTTCTATCTCAGTGCTGAAATAAACACAAGTTACTATACATAAAATTTTGCTAGTAGAACTTTTTTTTTAATATTCAATAAACACTAATCCATCATTTCTGAAAGAAATTTTTTTCACTAGCCTGTTGCTTATGCTCTGCTAGTCTGTAAATTTGATAATGGCTCAGAGTGAAGAATATCTAGATAAATCAACAGCACCAGCTCCCATACAACCTTGCATTTTCCTTGGAAGAATCTTATGCAAGAACTGACCAGGTTGAGACTGGATTACATGATAAAATCTGACATTACCGCTACACAAGGTGTGATGAATGAGGTACTACTACAGCTCCAAAGTTCCATCATAATCCAGTTGCATTCCACACTCTTCCATCAAATAAATTTGTGTATTAGAGATGCTTTCCTATGGTAAAGTTGCAGTCTTCTGCTAGATGAGGTATTTTTAGTTGCAATATCATTTTGCTGGTTCAGTTTTAAAAAGGCAGGTTTCTGTGCATAAGAGGACCCTCCTGTCTATCATACCACTGAACAAATATATTTGCTTCAAAACTAATCTTACTGGAAGAAAGACAAGCATTTCAGGCGTCTGGAAGGGGAAAAAAAATATGTTTGGATGACCCAAAAAGTATAAGGAAACTATGAAAGATATAAACACCCATTAAAGAAAATGAAAGGAAATTAAAGATACCTATATCTTCAAGGAATCCTTCGTAAATACAAAAGGAAGTAGAAGTAGGAAGATAAACATCGAAGTATAACTCCTTATTAGTGTCTGAGGGGTTCACACAAAGCAAAGGATTCAAACATAAAGATAACATAAAGCTTAATTTTGAACTTCCTTACATTTAAGCTGGCATGTTCCAGACTTGTTCCTTCCAGCTAAACTTGGTGTGCTCTGTTGTTTATAGCTGTGGCCAGGTCAATCCAGTAATCAGAGATCAAACGCTGAGACTGTGGTTCTTTGTATCAGCCCAAATCCCCATGTAGCAATTTAATAATATTTCTATAAATTCAGATGTAAAAATACTTATGTAATTTCACATAGGTAAGCTATGCTAATTTTACATTTCCTCAGGTTCATATAATTTTTCTTATTATTTCTCATATTAAGCAATGTGATGGCTTGAAACAAGAGATTTTGGTAATGAAGGATGATGAAAGGAAACATAACAATGAAAATAATTTGGCTTCCTAAAAGAGGTTTGTCTTTCAGCCCACACAGCCCATCAAAACTGTGATCGCTGGAATGAACGATTCTGTAAATGCCTCTTTTTTATTCTGTTGGTTTAGCATCTTGCTAAATAGAAGAAGGTAACAGTTTAACTTTTAAGTGGAAACCTGCAGGGATCATTTAGCTTCCAAACAAGTGCTTTTATGCTAAATTGTAGTATAGCTGATGTACCTTGAATTTCTTGAAATTACAGGTACTTGTTATTTTTAATTTTGGGGGCATGTGCGTAAGTGACATTGTTTATTGTTAGCTTTTATTTCAGACATGGTAGACTTTCTTATAAGTGACTGTATGAATAAATAGCTTTTCCTCATAGATCATAGTAAACATACTGTCAAATAATACATTATGCACACTATTGTATCAGAAATGTTGCATCTCACTGTAGCAGGCTACAAACTGCTTAAATATAAATCAAGCACTTACTGAAAAATAATGGAGAAAACCCGATTAATGTATGTAAATAAAAACTCCAAACACCATTTTATTTCATGTCCTTTGTACAGAGCATATGACATCACAGATATGTGTACTGTTTTATTACAGGTTAGTTTTTAAAGCTCATTTAATTAACAAATTTCATGAAGAGTATGACATTTGAGAAAAAAGAATCGGGTTTTTTGTTTTGTTTTTGTCTCATGCTAATCACCATGACCTGCCAGGCATAAAAGCAGCTTTGATTATTTAATCCACATTGGGAAGCATGCAGCTAGTTTTATGAAAAACTGACTGTAGCGTTTCATGAGGCAACAAGAAAAGCATACAAGAAGAGCTTGAGCAAAAAGCTGGATATTAAGACTAAAATATGAAGAACACGAGCAGGTTCACCAAGAGGAGAGAAAGGAGAGAAGAGAGTACAACCATTTAGCAGTAATGTGTAGAATATAAAAGGAAAATAGAAAAAGACCTCAGGACAACTGATGGCCTTCTTCCCTGTGTCCTACACAAGCCCTGAGTAGCTCCCCTTTGAGCTTACAGAAACAGATCAGTTATTTCCCAAAATGGCAGGGTATGAGCGGGAATAATATTATTATTTGTTACTCTATACTATTCTTAACACTGGAAAAGTAACACTTGCACTGTGAGCTGTGGGATTGTGCCATCAGTGTTGTATGAGATAGAGAACCCTTTGGCAAGCTACTTAGCACACTCTCCAACTTATCACTGAAGCTAGACTTCAATGCAAAATACATCAGGTTAGGATAAAACAAACACGATTTAATGGACAGCAAGAGAGGGGACATGTATGGGATACTCTGGAAGCATACAGGGAGACATTCAAGAAATTCAAAGGAAAATCTTGCAATTCTAGTTGGGATCTAAACTGGATAAAGAGCTCTTACTGCATGACAAGAAGGAAAACAGGGTGAGCAAGTAGAGAAAATTTAGCAGGCTCATGGAAAACTTAGAGGCTAATGGGAAAACATCAGAAATACCTGTTCTACTCTATTTCTTTATGAGGTATCCACTTATGGCCATTTTTGGAAACAGAATGCAAAACTTAATACCAAAATTTGAAAAAAGTTGCTGAATTAGCTGTCTTAAAAATCACTGAAAGACTTCTATGCATAACTAGGAATTTAAATTACAGCAATGATATCTTTAGCTGTAACTAAACACATCAAATATTGTATAACTTGCAGCAAAACTGCACGACTTAGCAGTGCGGTATCCTTCATATCAGGTCAGAACTTAATCCCTGCAATGTTAAGAGGATTAATTAGCTAGTGTTTAAAAAGTGATACAGATATTAGGATAAGAAAGCACATTGAAAGTGTCAAGAAATATTATACTTCCATGGAAAAATATTTGCATTCTGACAGAGCTGTAAGCTCAGAAAGATCTTTTTATCTGTTTTGCAAAGATCAGCATTGCATTGTTGACACTAGCAGAAAACCCTTGTTATCCTCTCTTTTACTTGCCCACTCTGAACAGTAGTTTGGAATTAACTTTTCATGTAGCAGGTAGCATTGCTTGTTCACACAGCATTTAGAAACTGTCTTGTCTAGTAGGTGACTAGAGATGAAAATACTCAACCTACCATTCAACAGACTTTTTTAGTCAAATTGGCTGAATATAAGAAAGAACATTAAAATGATCAGTAAACTCTCACTTTTCTGTCAAAAGATTGTCAGAGTCCAATACTATTTGATCAGGTTCTTTTTCAATATTCCACATAATGAGGGTTTAATGCTTAATACAAAGTTCACTTACTTGTAGATGTTTGACATTACACAGGATTTTGACTTGACATGTCAATATACTGAAATCACAAAGTTCACTTAGGAGAATATGGCAATTGCAATATACAGTTGGATTGCAATACAAATGTGATTTCTGTTAATGGTCTCTATATGACCACTGTCATGACACTGGGTGTCCCCAGCCACTAGGAAGAAGTTGAAGCCAGCTCAAGCCCGTTGCTCTCTTCAACGTTCATCCTATTGGTTGTTCGATTTTTACAATGGGTTGGGCTGAGCCATGTACACACTTCCCCCAGGCTGTTCTGGCTAGTTCAAGAAGACATTCATCACCTTTTGATTTACACTGGGAAAACCATTTACACAACTGGTAGATCTACTTAATTGATATGGCTATCTGATTCAGTCAACTGATACAGCCACCAGTCTAAAACAAAGGTCACCGTCTGGTTCCCTTTGGGCTGAGCTAAGTCCGGCTTTCCCTACAGTAGCTCTGATCACTTTCTATGGTTTTTTTGCTTGGGCTCAGCTTCATGAGAACATCTCCTCTGCCCATCTCCTCTGAGCTTTCTTCTATTGTAGGGGCTCATTGCTCAATCACAGAGACTTTTACGCTTAATATTCTAGAGAAGCAAGCAGAATCTACCTGAGTTATCAATAACCTACAACGTTAATTGAAAGCGTGGCTAATATAAGCCTGTCCATAATATGTGGAGGGGTGTAACCTCCACAAAAAAATCTAGAAATTAAGCAATAACTGGAGAAATAAAACCTTTAAATCCAACAGCTAACTCATACTTCTAAGTAGGCTCTGCATATTCTTTTTATTCTTGCCTTTTTTACCCACTTTTACTTTATTATTGAGAATGCACTCTGAGATTTTCCCGTGTTTCAACAGAAGGCGGCTTTGTTTTATTGCATTTGGTTAAAACAAAGAAGCTATCAACAGGACTATGGTCTACTATAATTAACTGGTTAAACTATGTAATTATATCAGAAAATGCCCTACAATATCATTTCTATTTCTGCATTATGCTATAGAGTTTCTCTAGTTTCTTTTTTCTAAGATAAACAAAGCTTTCCCATATGTCCTTACAAAGTCAAAGATTTGCTGAGAACTTCAGAATTGGGGAAAAATAACTTATCAGCATAAAATTTCTTGTTAATCACAAAGATGCAAACATAAACAACTTGTGGAGGGGAGGATTATAGAACCAAATTTTCATCAGTGTGACACCAAGTGACACCAATATAAATTAGAATAACTCCAAAGGTCCTCTGTGGAGTTGTGCCAGATGTTCACCAGAGTATCTGTGATCAGAATTCACTCTTAAGAGTTTAATAGTAATGTTAAGGGAATATATCACCTAACATCAAACATGCCATATAAAATGCATAGCCTTAGCTGCCTACAGAGGCAAAAAAACCTGCTCTTTACAAGGCCAGCACAATCCTCAAAAGCATTTAGAAATACACTACATAGACTGTCTTTTTTCATGCTTATTTTTGGTATTGCATGGCTATATTTCAGAGCTGTATTGATTTCTATTCTGCCTATTGTTGATTAATATTACAGGAAGGCATCAAGTGTATTAGTATAGAACTGAATAGAAATATCAGTGTTTTTTCACAGAAACAAACAAACAAATAAACAAGTCCTTTGTGATTTCATCTAGGAATATATGTATACAAAAATACCACTGAAATATCATAACCATACAGTTTGCTTGGTAGAATCCTTCGCACGTATCTGCACACCTGTTAAAGAACTGTCAGAAACTACTAGTACCCAATAAAATTGCAACTTTCCAGTTAGAGAATTAATAGACTGTTATTTTTTCCAGAGATTTTATCTCCAGGTTAAGTGTTTTCACCTTATAAACTTGTAATATGGAATTTATATTCCTTAGTAGTTGGGTTCAGTTTGACAGGAATTCTGTGCTCATTATAATCCGAGAATAGAAGAGTTAGTGAAGAGAAGATTCCTCAAGAGTAAGATTTTTCAACTGACCCAGTTCTCAAGGCACAAAAATTCTTAGGACATTAAAGTTTCCCCTGCCACCTGTGTTTTTTGGTGTTAGTAGCTCATTTTGAACCTTTTTGCTCACCATTACCTCAAACCCTACGAACAATATCAGTTCTGTTCTTCTTATAACATGCCAATAGTATGGCATGATAGATAATGCTGAAACTACCAACCTGCTCAGAGTATCAGTAACCAGAAAAATCACATCCAATTAAGGTAACTGCAGCTTTCAGGCTGTCGCAAGAATACCGCATGATGTCTAAAAATAAGCAGCCATTATTGTAACCCAATGCCTATCTTTCTGCCTAAATAGATTACATTTTATGAATAGCTGGTGTGTGAGTGAGAAATAGGAATGTTTAAATTATTTCTATCTGCTGGAATTTGTGAAATGAGGGCTTGTGTGACGGACTACAAGTCATCTCATATGAAATGTATGCAATTTAATATTGAAGTATGTTTTATTCCTCTATGGAGTGACTGTTTTGATTACCTGAATGAAGAACATCATGCAAGTTCTTGTGAAAAAATCAAAATTTCACTATTTCAGGATCCTGATTATTAGTAGGAGATGTGGGGAAAACCCACCAATTTGCCCAAGAAAAACCTTCTTGGTTGCATATTTAAATATTTTAAATGATGTTTTTTCGCTACACTGTGGTGGACAAAAAAAGTACTCTGAAGGAGCAATCTGTTGCTGAGGTCAGGAAAAGCAGGCTGCAAGGAATGATGTCTCCTTTGCTTGCTGACTATTTTGTTGTATGTTGCTACATAAAGAAGGCAGGGCTAGACAACAGAAAGGAGGATGCTTGTTTAGTTGGCGGCAGTTGCTGCCAGCCTTTTGGAAAGTTTTGATGAGAGAGGGTAGAAGATTTTCTCTTCTTTAGAGGCAAAAATCATCCACAAGAGAGAAACTTTCCTAGAGTGGGGCAAAGTTTGTAAGCAGGAATCCTACCACAGAGAAGAAAGACTGGGGCTTTTTTGGTGTACACAGTGAGGTCTCAAAGATGGCAGAAAAAAGGTTTCCTACAGACTTCAGTCGGGACAGGGAAATTGACTGTAACTTAACAGACTGCCAAAAATTGATGGCTGAGATCCAAATTCAAAGGAGGCCATTCTGTCAGGATACATGGACAAGGGGGAAGTCTGATTATAAGAACTTTTATTTTAATCTTTTTCATCCAATGGGACATTTTCTCAGTTTTTGGTCAAATATAAACTTGTTGCAGAGACTGAAAACTCTTTCAGGTTTTTCAAGTGTGCTCACTTTAAAGGAAAGGGGTAGAGGGATTTGCTTCAAAACTCTGGCCAAGTCAGGATTCTGTCTTCAGTGATGGTGAACTTTTCAACCTGGGTGAACCAAATCCACTGAGAAGAAGAAAATTATGGCACAGCAGTGTGCAACCTGCTTCTGGTTTCCAAGATTATAGACTTTGACACTGGTTTCTCCAAGGCAGCTGCTGGAGCCTGGAAATGGGGAATGAGCTCCTGTATTCACTGCTGAAAGCAAAGATGTGCAAAGTACCCAGAGCCCACAGGCTGCTGAAAAACTAGTTAGAATAATTAAAAAAAACTCGAGTGTTTTCTACATCAAAGCTCCATTGCAGCTTTAAGTTATGGGGACTTCGTCATTAACTCGAAGTACAGTTTTAAGGATTTGCAGAGTAGATTTTTTTCAGATTAAAGTTTGTGATAACATTATCTCTGTTTTCTGCTTTGGCTTTCTTTTTTTTCTCAGTGGTAGGTGATACTAGAATTTCCTTGCTTCCTGCCAGGAAATATAATGATTATAGGAAGTAAAAAGTCTCTTAATGAGATTTCAGAGAAAAGATAAACTGGAAAATGGAGGCCTCTGTGTGTGACAGAGGAATCAGAGTCAGTTGGTTTTCATTATATCAGAATTCCTGTTAAACAAATAAAACCAAATAACCATACTTCTCTATGCTTACTCCCAAAATATACCTGCTGCACTCACTGTTTCACTGTGAATATTTTGATGATAATATAGATATATTTTGATAACTAAATCAACAATAAAAATGCTGTGCCCCTGTTCTTGGGCATCACTGTTTCAGGTCACATGATGTCAACAATTGTGAACCTGAACACAGCCCTATGCCCACAGCTTTCAGAGCAGAGCTTTCTCCTAATAACTGGTACCATCTACATGGATACAGTTTTAGATCCTTTTCACGCTCCCATGAACACATGTTGGGGTATGGCCTTGCCTTCTCACGTACTCTTTTGCTCAGCTCTTACAAAGAATGTATGTGTTCAGTAATGGATTCAAGAGGAAATAATTCATCAGACATATAGGTCAGTTTTTGAGAGTATCTTGTTGGACATGCGCTGCACACAGAGGTAGGCATCTGGCAGGGAATCGATAGGTCTTTGGAACCATTGCCTGCTTTGACCATGCACAGACAGTTTGTATAACACGAATACGACTATTTGTATCTGTCCTACAAAAATAAATACAAAAATGAATGCCAGACACACAACCATTACATATCGTTTTAACAGCAATGATCCTTGAATTTCATTAGGTTTTTTACACATTCTTTGCACATCTCGTTCTCCATGCAACTTCATTCCACTGGCTGGAAAAAGAAGCCAGTTTATTGAAATTTCATAATAAATATATTTTGGCTTCATACAGCAACCGTAAGTCATTCCTGGAAGTAAATTATCAGTGAATGGTATTTTCAAATGGTTCATAGTGCCTGCATCTTGCTAAGAAAAATTATTGTCTTAATATCATTGCAAATTACAACAGAAATATTATGCATACTAGAATTGTGCTGAATGTTTTATTTAGGAAAACACTGATTCTAAAAACATATCATAATTTACAAATTTATACCAGAGTGTACCATACATTCTTAAAAATTAAAGCTGTCTGGCCTGGCTATATTTGCTTATGAAAAATAGCTCAGCTTTAAATAAAGCATAAAAATTGCATTCTTCTCATTTCTGGAGGTAATCAGCTATGACATTCAATGACATAAATCTTTGCTCTATTCATTTTCTTCTTCTTCTAGGAAAATAAAAATGAAATGTTTATAAAGGTGATGATCAGAGCAACTGTAATGCAACCTCCACCCTGTCTTTCAGCCATTTTAAAACTGAATGCATGCTGAGACAGTCTGGAGGTGTTTTATAAGATATTCTCAGAAATTTGTGAAAAATTATTTCACTCTGACTACCTTCATTTGTTAGTTGTTTCTTGTTTGTTTGTTTGCAGCTGTATTGAATGGACATCTGAAAAATATCTCAAGTTTTCATAACATTCATAAGGTCTTTGGAGCTCAATCCCTGCTCCAGCTGTAGCCTTTTTCTCTCAGTGGAGAGGATTTAGCCCACTGGCATTGACCTAATGAAATACTTAAGCATGAGAATAAAGACTATAAAATTATGTTTCTTACTTTGAGAGATGGGGATATTTCTATGCTTTGTATTGATAAATAAAGAACATATAATTTCTCAAAACACAGTCTAATCATAACAAAACATGTCCCTTCTAATGGAATGGTGATTAGTACCATCGACATTGTGGAAATTATACTACTTTTTAGCTTGTACTTTGCTGAGAGAATAAAAGGAACAGATTCATATCTTTCTTGTACAAGGTAAACAGTGGAAAGGAAATCCACATATAAAGCTTTGTTTAGTTCAATTTAAAAAGGCTCTGATGGGTTTTCATTCTGGAGGACAAATGGGTTATTATTTAACAAAAAAGGTTGTGGGTTTTTTTTTTTTCTGTATTGTTGCCAGTACAAATTTATTCCTAAGAACTTTTACGGAAGTTTTACAATGTAAAAGTTAGCTATCATCACTAGATTATGCTGCTTTCTTTGTCTTCAATAACAACTTCAATAACTTTGACCCCTTTGTGAAGATATGACAGCAAACTAAAATGAAATACCATTTATGAGTTTTCTTCCTCCAAAAAGGTACTTGACCTTGAAAACATGTAATGAACCATAAATACTTAAAAATATTGACCCTGCTGAGTAATTATGGGGAAAAACAGTTAAGGATATGGTAAGTTTACTTTAAAGCTACTTAAGAGTATGTAGAAAAAATGCGTCACATAAAGAAAGAGATTAAAAATTCACAATTTCAATGAAATCTCCAGGGAGATGTCTATTTGTGACATGCAGAAATCAAAAGATTCAAACTGGAATTCTTCATTTTTATAGTATAATTCTCCATACAATTTCATTTATTATTTCCTGTGAGTGTGGTAGAGGGAAGTCCTTTCAGTCTACCTGTTTGTCTATTTAGTCTGATAGTCAGCAACACCACCATCACCACCCCACTCCCCATTTTTGTTGTCACAAAGAGGACTAATAATGCCTGACATGCTTTAATGATTTACTGAATGATACCCATGTCACGTTTTTAACATTGTGGCTTGGTCTGCTTAAAGGAAGGGTTCTAAAACACAGCGCTAGTAGATTTGTCTCTGTTCCTTCTCCATATGCATTGAACAATTTGCTCATCATTAGTACAACTCATATGTCTTTAACCGTCTAAATCTTAGGCAGCTATTATCAAGCAACTCAACTACATTTCCTCAATGGTCAGAACAGACAGAAACCTTATATCTTAGATATATGTCTTAAAATGAAAAAATCCCCCAGAGAAGCTACCTTTATTATTGCCTAGATAGAAAAGCTAAATTGCATTTTAGATGCTTAATATAAGGGGCAATGAATCCCCCCCCATTTTGGGTTAAGTACTCAGGAGAGACTGATGATATGTTTCAAAAGACAGAGTCGAACTCTTCTGTCTGCGTTCCAGGCAAGTAATTTGTGAGATGGTTCCAGGTCAGAAATCTTATATGTGCTGTATAATAGTCCTGGGCCCCAGCTAACATGCATATGTAGCTTCCAGACTGAAAGCAGCTTTGCCCCCAGAGTGGGCAAAGCAGCTCAGCTCTGCCGATACTGTCCTTGCTGATACATTCATACAAAGCTGGTTAAGCACATTTAAAGATTATACCTGAACACCTCACTTCATTTGGCTTCAAAGAGTAAAAAAAGAAAAAAAAAAAAAAAGAAGAAAAAAAACCCCAACACGTAGCTGTACTTAAGTATTTCATCAATGAGCCCTGCCAGTTTCTCAGGCATAAAAATGGTCCGTAAATCAGCTTTTCCTGTCATTTGTGGAATTTAATTTCACTCTGTATGAGAATTCTACATGCAATATGAAGATTTATCATCATTCACAATTACAGAAGAAAGTATGAAAATGCTGATGAAATTCAAAAAATTCAGGGGAGTTCAAAAGCTATCACTGCAAGTAGGAACTGGCCCAGAAAAAGTTTCACCAGGTCCACCACATGTTGGTTGGACAACTACTGCACCTGCTCACGCTGGGGCACTTTCTTCTATGCACTGCTGATATGTCCATGTGGGAGACAAGGCAGCCAGTATGGGACTCCATGTTTGATTCATATTTCCACATATAAAGCAATACAAAACAGACAGTTGGATTACAGCAAAGAAAAACTTGATGAAACTTATACTCAGGTATCCGTGTCATAGACATTTCTGGCAAGAACCCTGTTCCAGCTATTGAAAGTGAAACAAAGAACTTTATGTAGGTGTAGCCCATGCATAGCGCCAAAAAAAAAAAAGGAAAAAAGGATATAATAATAATAATAATAATAATAATAATAACAACAACAAAAATAATAATAATAATGTGATGCTTTTTTTGAACTGCTGACATTGTTTCCTGCAGAACCACATTATCTAGGCTTGGGTGCAACAAATGTGACTCATTGAAATTTAAGGCAGGCACCTCACTTGAACCCTGACTGGATCAATAAATAGCATAAGGCTTTCCATACGGAATTAAGCCACACCCAGCATCTAAATATTGAGATCTTATGCATACTAATGTGAAACACCACAGTTTCAGCTTTATAAAAATGCAAGTATAAAAATGTACACCCCAAAATAATCACACTTTTCACTAACATTTCCTTTAGACTTGCTAAATGCTGCTGTAATTAAAAAATCTTTAAAGCTTGCATTTTGAGTGAGGTTTCTAACACAGCTTTTCCAACACACACAAGCATAAAATTTGCTATTCCTATATATACTAGTGTCATTTTCTATGTTGTCTTACATGTAGTCAGTCCCCTTGGCCTACCACTTTTCTAATAGTGTATAAGTTTGGGTCTAAAGATTGTTTTGCTAGAAAAAAATCAAAACTGAAAATTAAACAACTGTGAGACTGGAAGACATCAAGAGACATAGGAGCATATGGTGCAAGTAAGATACTTAGTCCTGAATCATCCACACAACACTTATCCTGATGACTACCATCTACGTTGCAATATGTCACATAATGCTCTTTGATAAATTTCAGCCTTCAGTACAATGATCAAAAGCCAGAGTAAATGTAGTGTACTACAGGAAAAGAATGGGAGAAAACCAAACATATTAGATAAAACAAAATAATTTTCCTTCCGTAGGTCATCAGTGTGGCTCTTTCCCATATCATTAGAATACTCTTCTAGCCAATACCAACATTGAGCAATCCCCAAATATACTAGGTGTTGTCTACAAAGAAGATTCAGAGCCTCTACAGCTTTTCTTGGTGATAGCTTCTTATGTGACAGTGAAGACATATAAAGAAATAAAGGCTTTCTGATCACAGCTAGCCACAAAAGAACTTCTCATTTCTTTATGAGCCTATGAGTTTGCACAAGAAGGGGAAATGTATGTGTACAATGGAAGAAGTATTTGTCTGAGTGTATTAGAGCATGTGGATGTGGTGTTAAGTCTCCCTTCAACCCAAGATTTCTCAGGGATGCATAAAATATCTGTTTTAATCTGGAAGACTTAAACACTTAAAGGTCAGTAAGGTGATCTTTATCTTTGATCTAATAAATATGGGAAACTGGAAAAGCCCATTTTAATATGATTTCAATGCTCCCAATTCATCTTACATATACATCCACTGTTTATTGTTCTTGTAATCATCTCTCCGTTAAGAATTATTCCCCAAAGTAACAGAACACAAGCAGGGTTTTTTTGTGCATACTGAAAAAGAAGGTCCCTAGGAGTTTGAACTCTGTAGGTTTTGGTGGTGCTGACTCAGCTGAATCATAATTTATATTTGTTGCTATCCTTTAATTTTTTTTCTCCAGTCTTGACCCACAACATGCTTTAATGTTCAAATTATGTTTGAATTATTAGCAGGTATTCTTATTCAGTGATAGCTTTGACTAATGCTCAGCAGGCAGCCTTAAACTTTAGCAAAGATTTATAGCATCTCTGAGAATATTAAAGAAATCTGTGGTACAGAAAGCAACAGATAATTAACATGAAAGTAGAATTTCTGAACATACATTTTCAGATTTTTTTCCCTAATTACAGATTAATAAGTGTACTGATTTCAGCATTCAGGGAATGCCTGGGATTCATCTCTGTCAACTTTACTGACCAGTGCAAAGACACTCTTTCTGTTAATAAGACTTTCCCAGCTGATGGGTAATTTATGAACAAGGGCCTTATCTGTGGTGGTTTAGGGTATATCTCTGACTCTGCTGCTTCTGGGTCATTTTTGCATTGTCTTGAATTCCTCCCACTCATTCAACTAGGGCTGACGCAAAATAAGGAACCCAGTTTATTTTCAATGACTCTAAAAAGGGTCACTGTTTTAGTAGTTTGTACAGATCTACAGATCACCCATCATGTTTGTTAACTATAAAGCTGATAGAGACATTCTGGAGCAGAAAAGAGAAAGAGAGCCTAGAACTAAACAAGAAATTGTTTAGAATGGCAAACTCCATGATCTCTTTCTGGATGGAGATAAGATGATAACAGAAGCCTTACAGATCCTTATTAAAGCACCTCAGAAAAAGTTGAATCTTTTTGTTCGCTCATAGCAAGTCATGCCAAATTAATCTACCTATAAATGCATACATTCTGAAGAAGGCTTAGAAGTACATTATAATAGTAATATTAGTGTCACCACATTTTTTGGTTCCACTGACCACAGGAATTACTTTAAAAGCATCAGCCTGGTGAACACCTGGAGTCAGAAAATGAAGGGACTCCCTTTGCTAACTTTGATTTACATCCAAGATACTCACCCTAAATGTCACACTTGAGTGCCAGAAGATTCAAATCACAATGCTGTAATCCATACTTTTCTTACTCAGTATTTTTTCCAAATAGTCTAAAGATCAAGAACACTTGAGATCCAAAGGCAGTTTATAGAAATTCATTGATTTAACAGAATGAAACTAATTTTCAAGCATGTCCAAAGTTATGTTTAGCATAACTGACAAGGACTCTGGGGAAACTTTAGCCTGTGTTTTCCCAGACTGAGGACTCTTTATCTGTCTTGGTTCCTAGCTACCAGACAGCACCAGGACAGGGTTTGTAGTAGAGCTAGAAAGTCTGGAATTTGTACAGGCTTTGAGGAAATCATATTTGACTTCTGTAAATCCATTCTTACAAAGAATTTAACTCATATGAAAATTTCCAGTACATGGCTGTCACCTCTATACAGCAACTGATTCCTCTTGGTAGAAAAGTGTCTGAATAGCAGCTATGGTCACCTCAGAGTCAAAAGGGGCAACTGGGTGAAATGATGCTGAGAGAGACAATACACAAAAGGACACTTTAAAAGGCAGCCAAAAGTTCTCTCAGGCACATCCAGTGGATATATGAGGATTTGAAACCTTGGAAATCTACAGGAAAAGACAGTCCTTTCCATATAAATGGTAATAGGAATATTGGGCATTTCAGTCACAATCAAGAGCAAATGAAAGAAGAAAGTAAGTCTCTTTAATGACATATTCATGCTGCTGTGCAGAAAGTATAAGAGAGTAAGATGGCCTGCAGATGGTGATATTAATGTTGTATGATAGACATGTTTTTCACTACACAGTACAGGTTAGCCTTTGATTCTTTTATGTACTGTTAAAAAATGTATATCTAGACATATCCTTCATGCTACTAATTGCTTATAGGCTGAGATGGGTAAAATGAGTCCTTTTATTTACCAGGGCTTTTTCTGTCATTTCTTAAAAATCCTCATCTCTCTTCCAGTGAAGTTGTGCTATCAACTGATATGTACTAAAAGCAAACACTTATTTTTCAGAAAATAGGATAGATGGAAGCACTGAAATGCCATAGTGATGTATAAAGGAATCTATAGATATCATAAAGTATAAATAAGATTAGATTATACCATGGAGGAATAACCCTTTTTACAAGGGTTAGTATATGTATTTAGAAAAAATACTGTCTCTTCTGAACGTAAGATGACTCCTTTTACAACAGCTAAATAGCTGTATATTTATTCTATATTTTCTAGAAATGTCATAACGGGGAACTTTCCTTAACTGAAGGCTAAGGGTAGGTGAGTAGTGCACAATAGTCTAAAGTATTTAACTTTTGCAAGAAAAGGCAGAGTTTATTCAATGTATAAATTGTAATTTACATGAAATTAATATACAAATTACTATTCCTTATTGCCTGCCAATTTCACACTAATGATTTGTGCCAGAAAGTTAGGTCAAATTATTTAGATCAGTTTTCCTGTGTTGCCTGAGGGTCACAGCTCAAAAATATGGAATCATGTTTGCTACTTTTACATTAAAACAGACTTCTTATGAGAAATAAAGAATGTACACCAGAAAGTATATGTGTTCGTATTTTATATATTGCAGTAAAATTTATCAACTGATTACCGTGCCTTGCCTCTTGGGACAGCTGAGGACAGCCATATTTCCTCACTCAAGAACAGATGCACTATGTGCTACTCCCATATGTAATAGGTGGGCAAGGGGGGGCTTAGAAAAGTAATGTGCATATATGAATGCTACATTGAAGGTAGGTCTGGTTAGAAGCAATGATCAGTTCAATTATCTGTACGGTGGAGCTTTTTAACTATTTCAGTGGCATTATCTCATGGTGGATTGTTGTCTGAGATTTACAGATCAAAAAGCACAAGTCTTTCTTGCTAGAAATAGCAATACCAAGTCCATCAGCTTGGCTGTAGCATCTTATCTGCCTCATTTCTGTGCTGAGACAGTTCTTTTAAGCCATTCAGGTTTTTGATCCGCACAGCTGCTGCTTCCCTTATTAGTATTCTACAAAGGTGGTCATTCTGGGATAGTTCACTCCAGGACTATTCTCAAAGGCAATATGGATAAAACTGCATACTGCACACTCCTTCTACATTATTCCAGTTGGCTTTGTACTTTCACATGCCCTCATGCACATAACACGGCATGTAAAACATACCTTTCATCTCATGCTACAAAAATACTTCTCTAGTGAGCTGAAACACAGTTTCATGACTGTGTTCACAGACAAAAAATTCATCACTGTGTTATCACCTGCAATCATTTGTGATCAACACTGTCTCTGTTGGTAATTTTGAAAGACTAAACTTCCCAGCCTTCATAGTTCCTCCCTTCATTTTGTCCTATCACTATTCTTTAGTTGGAAAAAAAACTACTTCAAAACTTTCACTGCCATCTCTGGATATTTGACTCTTCTTTTGACTCTTTCTCCCACCAGTAACAAAAGGGATCTTCTCCGGCTTTGAATGCTGGACAGTATCCCCATCATAAATGAGGTATTCATTTGAAGTTCACATTTAAAAGTCATCACTTTCCTTGCAAGTTAAGGTAACTGCAATTTTTAAAAAGAATATATTTTTTTGGCAGTATATTTGTTTAGAAATACATTGTGCAGTGAGTGGTGTTAACTAGATATACATATATATTGCCCAGATCAGTAAGACAAGATTTTGCAAGAAAATATATTTCTAAGTATTCCTAACCATCCTACACAATTAATTGTGCATTGGGGAAAAAAAAAATCTGGACACAAAGTCTGATTTATTTTTTCTCTTCTATATACTGATATACTTTAAAACCATGTTTTATCAGCTGTAATTAATGCTGGTGACACATCACAGAGAAAGCATCTTTGC
This sequence comes from Himantopus leucocephalus, assembly GCA_003993805.1. NCBI lineage: Eukaryota > Metazoa > Chordata > Aves > Charadriiformes > Recurvirostridae > Himantopus > Himantopus leucocephalus. Next base: position 37,651,276 of record RSEF01000001.1, read on the forward strand.
CTATGCTGAAACAAGTTTGTACAGTAGATATATATATATATATATATAAAATCAAATTTAAAACTCTAAAATTTCTACAACGTATTTTACCATATGTACTAATCTTTCCCTAGTTCTCTGGAATCCCAAATAGGCATTTGCTTAATGTCCTATGGATTGAAAAAGGCCTTGTTTTGGGCTTTAATTGCCAACTCTAGCCAGCATAGAAAATGTTCTAGTATCTCCAAAAGCATAGTTCCAAATTTCTATATGATGTGCCAAATATAAGGCAAAGAATTCTAAACCTTCCACCAGTAATGGAAATGAAAACTTTACCCAAAAAGGTCCAGGCAGTCTTCTGCTGGTGCAAATCAATAGTTCCAGTAAACCTATTTAGAGTGCATCACTGCCTGTATAAGTAGGTTGTTTTGCATACAATCTTCTTTCACAGAATTGTCTGTTTTATGAACCTGTCTGTATTTTTGTCATGTATAACATCCTGTAGCAACAAGTTTCACAATTTAGATGTTCTGTGTAAAAAATACTGCCTTTTGTTTCCTTCAAGATCTGCTCCCTATGAAGTTCATTTGACATGCTTATCCACATCTTCCAAACCATTCATGATTTTATTGACCTGTAACATTCCACAGTTACCTCTTTTTCTATCTGTATAGACTCGGTTTGCACAAGAACTACTCCAGAAGTTTCATTTTTCTTATTACTGTATTCTTTTTTCCCCCCATGTTCTTCCTGAGACTAGAAGGAGAGACAGAACTGCAAAGTGTTTGTGCATTGTCCTAAATATGTTCTTTATTTTGTTGTTTATTCATTTCCTAGTCATTTCAAATGCTAGTTTGGTTTTTTGAGCTAAATGCTAATAAATTATTTAGGGTGTCTGATTGTTTATATACATAGAGGTTATTCCGCTCATTATTCTACATTTATCACCACTGAATTTCATCTTTCAATATTGCTCATTCAATATTGTAAACCTCTGCAACTTTTCACGGCCAGATTTTACTTTTATTACTCTGAATAATTTTATACTACTAGAAAACATTGTCACCTCACTACTCACCTCTTTCCTGTATATCTTATGAATATGTGTGATATATGAGCAGGTGAGAAAATGCAACATGCAGTGAATTTGGAAAAGCATCTAGCTCTGGCTTCCTCTGTTTTTTTCCCCTTTTTCTATGGGACTGCAACTACTTCATCATCCAAGGACTCTATACCATTTACAGAGAGACAAAGGCTAATTATTCATCAATTTAGGGCTGGGATGGCAGTGCTAAAACCAAAATGAATATATGCAAGTCTTCCAGCATTTCTGGTGGAAATAGTTGCTCCTTAAAGCTAGGATTAGCTGGAGCCAATAACGTAGAAAAAATTTAGGTCAATGACTGTTTTAATATCCAGATGTATTTTTACAGAATTAATTTTGTTTCTTTCTATACCTTTTCTGTTTAACATCATGCCTGAAAGTTACCGTTTAATTTTCTTATTGTCCTGGCTAAAGCACTATCTGAGAGAGGTGAAGTGTGCTAGTATCTGCAAAATTCCATTTTTTCTTTTTTTTTTTTTGGATTGCTGATTGCTGGTTTTTTGAAATTTCCAGAACCTCAAAAAATTTACCAATGTCAGTGTAGTTGTTCCTGAATTGAACATCACGACCTTGGAAATGTCAGTGGATAAGAAGGGAGCCCTTGCAAACAATAAAACCCAGAGAAATGTTAATGGAAATACAGACAGGGCACTGGAAGGCAAACAGAAGAAAAATGTTTAGGAACTGCTGCCTAATGTGGTCTCAATTCAGTTACCTTTAAGTACCAACTACTACTTTAAAGGGGTACCTTGTTACTGGAAAGCTAAGCAAAACCACATCCATATTCACTCTGCTTTTAGTTACATTTACCTGTTGTAAGTTATGGCCTTGGTTTGTTGTCTTCTGTTGTGTTTTTTTTTCTTTAGCCCTTTGCTTTGTTTGTTATTGCACAGCTTTTTAATTTAATGTAGTGTATGATCAGTTTTATTGCCTATGTAGACACATGTACCTCTTTAAGAAAAGCAATTCAAATACATGAGGGAATAACATTTTTCATTTCTGTTTTTGATAAAGAGAAAAAAAAAATCATTTACTGCTCTCATCTGATGTAATGACAATTCAAGGTGGTATTAAACCATGGAGAATCTTTCAATCCGGAATTTTATATGGTCTTTTATGTAGCTTATTACTGAATGGAACTTATTGAGAATTTATCTTCAAAAATTCATCTGTTTCTACCTGCAGCTCAGTTAAAATCCTGTGTTGTAGTTCCTTCTCAGATATTTTTCCCATCACATTACCAAACTTCACTTTATAGTTTGCATTATAAAAAGTTCCCCAACCAGAAGTAACAGTGTTCTACTTGAGCTCAGCCAAGTGAGAGGCAGAGGAAGAACTTCCTCCTTTTTAAAACTGGGTATTGGTGATGGTGAGAAGACAACTGTTTATTAGGTCATTTATTCATTTACAGCAACAGTTAGATAATGAGAAAGCAGCTATTACTTAACTTGTTTTGGCTTTAGCTTAGCTTTATATGATTGGTGTAATGTCTGTTGTTACAATCATTTTGATATATTGCTGTAAGTGACAGTATTATGCAGTAGTTATCATTTGTAGACTGAACTATGTGTAATGCCAGACTGAAGATGTAGTGTAGATCTGCTGTGCAGATAGGTAATGATAACAGAGATCTCAACATTGTAGGCAGAGGATGAAAGCAGAAGCGTCAAGCCATAAGGCTTTAGGCAGACCTTCAGTGGAACATTTCTGATCATTGGAGAACTATAATTTTGAAAGCCTAGTAAAAAATGGTTTTAGGGAAAACAAAGAGAACAAAGAACAAGTATGCAACAAAGGTAAATTACAGTATACATTAAAGAAAAATGGATGTGATATGGAAAACATAAAAATAGCCAAGTGGATCCTAGAGTGAATTAAAAGGACGTAACAACAGTACCATGTTTCTGGTGAAGGACTTGGGATGCTGATGACACACCTTAAAGTCATACCACCTGCACCATTGACCTTAGGACCCACAGAAGTACTAGAAGAGTGAGCATACCACCAAAGAAATGATTAGATATTAAAAAGTTTGTGTATATCAACATTAAATGTTTTATTAAAGAAGCTTTTTCTCCTGCAATAATTACCCAATTTGGTTAGTGTCATTGTAAATTGAGTAATATTTTTTAATAGTTTAACTGTCTTTTCATTGGGCTAATAATAAATTATTGCCTTAAATATGAGGAGAGTTTCATTAGCCCATGGAAGTTGTAGAGCATGATTGATCTGGTGCCTTGTGCTGGAGTTCTGGTAGGATTTTGGAAGCAACCACTGAAGACAGTTCTGAATTTCACTGTAGAGACAGATCAAAGAGACCTTTTAAATTTGGTGTATCATATTGCTATTATTGCCTGTACCAGATACCTTTTCAATGGTACCTTTAGTGGCTCCATTGATCATATATGTAAAAAAATATATGAAGGAACTTGCTACAGAAACCTGAAAATGGTGCTGCCAATTTCTGTTGAAGAACATGATGGTGTGAAGAAGAGTTTTGACTTACATCAGTGGATAAAAAATTTTCACTATCAACTCTTCAATTTTTATTTTTAGGAAGGGTTATTCAAAAACTATTAGGAATGTGTGAGGTAAAATTCATGCTTTGGAGAACAGATGAAGTAGTTGGCTTTCACAACAAAAAGTTGCTCCTATTGTGGCTCAGGAACAGGACCTAATAAGAAGCTAGGGGGTGGGAGATAACGGTAGATTCTCGTTCTTCCATCCAGTTGCTCTGAGAACTAGCTGCAAGAAATGCAGATCTGCTGAGGCCAAATTCCGTCTCATAGTTTTTTTCTGTTTACATCTAGATTCCTACTGTCTAGCTGATTTCCCCAAAACAAATAATAGGCATTCAATGGGTGATGTTTGTCCTGGAGTCATGCTGCATTCTTACAACTGTTAGTGTTGGATGGGCACTCACAATCTCCTACAGGTCAAATGTGCTATGGATTTTAAGTTGAGGAAGTCTTAAAGCATATATAGACCTTGGCAGCAGTCCAGTTTGAGCAAGCTGAAGATATTAAGCTTAAGATACGAATATCTTATCTTGTTCTAATAAGAATGTGTTGTGGTTTAACCTGAGTAAGCAGCTAGGACCACGCAGCCACCTGCTCACTCCTGCCAGCTGCGGTGGGAGGAAAATCAGAAGAGTAAAAGTGAGGAAACTCGTGCGTTGAGAGAAAGACAGTTTAATAGGTAGAACAAAAACCGTGTGTGCAAGCAAAGCAAAACAAGGAACTCTTTCACTGCTTCCCATCGGCAAGCAGGTGTTCAGCCATCCCCAGGAAAGCAGAGATGCATCACATGTGACACTTACTTGGGAAGACAATGCCACAACTCTGAATGTCCCCCCCCTTCCTTCTTCCCTCAACTTTATATATTGAGCATGATGTCACATGGTATGGAATATTTCTTTGGTCAGTCGGGGTCAGCTGTCCTGGCTAGGTCTCCTCCCAATGTTTTGTGCACGCCCAGTCTACTCGCTGGCGGGGTGGTGCGAGGCGCAGAAAAGGCTTTGAGTGCTTAGCAACAACTAAAAACATCAGTGGTTTACCAACGCTGTTTTCATCCCAAATCCACAACATAGCACTATACCAGCTGCCAGTAAGAAAGTTGACTCTACCCCAGCTGAAACCAGGACCGAAGGAATTGTTTTAGCTATAGTAAATTTCTGTGTTTGCCGAAACACAGTATGACCATGATTTAAAGATACCACTAATTATTTTTTTTAGTTTTGAGAAAAATAAATACATTTTTATGATGCTTAAAAAATTTACTTCATTGTGAAGTAAAATAGCTGTTGTACAGCTGATGGGGAAGAAAAGAAGAAAAAGAAAAACATTTAAGAGCCTTTGTGTACTTGCCAACATCAACATCAGAGGGTGGTATTATTATCCTGAGCTCTCTTATGACAGTTGGGCACCAGTGAAGATGATTGGGAGAGGTGGTGGCAGGAACAGCAGCTGGAGTGACACAAACTCCGAGATGTTTCTTGGTACCCCAAAGGCATTACAATATGGAGTCAGTAATCAAGTTTTAGTTTCACCGTAATCCTCATCACTACTGTTTATGTACCATTTTTACACATTATTTTGTCTATCTGTTCTCTTTAGTACTAAGAAAACATCTGAAGGACATCTGAAAAGGATATATTAAATTAATCTCATTTATCAAAAGCACAATAAGCTGTTCTAGGCTTCACTGCTTGGAATTAAAGCTCTTCACCTGATTTCTGCAACACTCTATGTCCTGTGCAGTCCTTCAAAGAAGGAAGAAAGAAAGAAATTAGTTTTCCTTTGTTACGTATTCAACTTATTAAAAGAAACATGAAGAAACTGTGAGTCACACTGTGACATGAATGGGGAGGAAATTGTCTGAAAAGAACTCACTTGTAATGAAATAAACTCACCTAAGATAAAATAAGAACCCTAATGTACTTCAGGGTATTTCTAAAGATCTATATTCTATTGATAGCAAAGAAGAAATCAATCTATGGTACAAAGATTTGCATACAGAAACTGCTCAGGAAAGACAATTTGCGTTACATTTCCTGCCACCTTCTAATATCCCTCTTTCTGTTCGCAGTACAAACTTTTATGCCACTCTTAAGGCTTGTAAAAGTTGCCTTCTCAGTGATGTATTCTTATCTGAAATAAAGACTTGGTGGTCGAGAACTGTCCAAACCTGGGAAGAGGTTACCAAGAATTGAATCAGATCTCATTCTAACAAAAGTCTACAGTTTCTTAATCTTTGCAATATGCCAATGGAGAGAAAAATTTCAAGTTGGTGTTATTTGTGTGCACAGCACTGTAGGAATGACAAAATCCACAGAGGATTTAAATTGCTACATTGTGCTCCTAGTGAATTTCTGCAATCAGAGTAACAAGGATGGAGGAAGAAGTTGCTTAAAAAGAACTCACTTATAACGAAATGGCACTTAAATAAAAGTCTTAATTTTTTCACCATTTTTCTAAGGTATTCTATTATTCTGATTACAATGAGCAGCTCAGGTACAGAGTACTGTTATCACAGTTAGAAGCTGATATCTAACATTAAAATGTAATGAACTGTTCCTGTACATAGAGAAGACATGTACAAGATATAAAAGTTATATTAATCCAAATAAAAGAAAATGAATTTGTTATATTAAAAAGTGCTGCAAGAAAGGCATAGAAATTAAAACATATAAAAACACCATATATACTCGTGAAAACCCTTTATTAGTAATTTTAACGCAGTATCAGTAACCACAATTGTTTCACCTTCAGTTGTGAGAGAAATTAAAAAACCCATAACAAAAATCAAGTTTCTTTATTTTCCTTTTCAAAAGAATTCCTTGTTGCCATTTGTGATCGAAACACATATTTTATTAAAGCAATTATTTTCTTAAAGTCTTTAAAACAAACACATTTAATATGTAAAATATTCAGAGAATTGTGTATTTAAAAAACATCATACCTAATGTTAGAGTAGTTTGCTAATATTTAGGAAGAAAAGGTTGCAGCTGGGGAAAATTGTAAATCAGAACTGATTTTGGTATTGGATCTCTTTTCTTTCCTGTTTCTTTTGCTCAGAGGCTCTATATACAGCCTTAAAGCCATTAAAAAGAGGGTACAAGATTGCAACACGATGGTGCTGTGGGAATTAAAAGCCCCTTAGTTTGTGCAGCCTACAGGTTTTGACTCCTTTACAAGTAGCTGTTCCACCTGTCTGTGCCCTGAAAATGACGCAGGACATGAAAAGCAAAGATGTGGAGCCTGGAAACAAAAAGTCTGAGCTTCATGGGACCAGCTAACATCCATAGTATTATTTCCGCCTGATTCGAGCATGATAGCATAAGGCTGGGGCAAAGAATAAGGGAGTACATCCATGGGTGGAATGCCCTTCTGCTGCAACAATCCAAGCACATAACGTACTTCCATCTGCTGTTTTGGATAAACATTAGTAGTAGGGATAACCTTAGAAGAGGTAAAAAGATTTCAGAGTAAAGTACTCCAGCAAATAAGCCTGAAGTGTACGTCATAGTAAAAACTTCCCTGAAGGCTAGGAGAATGCAGAAACCAATGGGATGCGAAAATTAATTTGCTATTTGATATTAAAATTATCTGTCTGGCCAGTGCATCTGATACTTAAGTCCTCATAGACATTGTTAGGACTCCCCCTTTCACATGTAAATCTTCTCTAAACCTCTAAGCCCCTTGCAATGTCTTAAAAATTTAGAAAGCAAAACCAGTGGTTTCTTGTTATCTGTATCAGCCTCACACAGCACAGCACAGTTCCCATCGACATTCATACAATTGATGTGGATGTAACCAACCTTCTGCGGTGCTGCTTGCCTTTGTCATGGTTAAAATTGAGGTAATTGTTTTTCTTGCTCCCCTCTGATGAATTTGACACAAAGGCAGTGATTCTAAAATATCTCCAACTTCTAAAATATTATGCCCGCATGTGTGAAGAGCTATTTTCTCAGGAGGAATGAATATGCTCCTTAATACTTAGTCCTCTTGTCTTGGATCTGTATTTGTGAGTGGTTTGAAGACTGTGATTAGTTTAAGTACTTTAGAGAAAGTCTGTCATGATCTAATTTGTCCCATTATTCACTTGGCCTAACATTTTCACAAGCACTCAGTCTCCTCACATTTGTGCAAATCTGGTTGACTTCAGATGTCTGCACGCTTTTGAGAATTGCAGCCTTCTTCATTAGGCTAAAAATAAAATAATCATAAAGCAAACTATTCATTTATCTTTTTGGTTTTGGAGATAAACTTGTGTATACTCAAATAATTGAATAGTTGTCACTGTCTAACCCAATATAAAAGACATAAAAACGGAATCAAAATTGGGAACGGGCTAAAACTGTAAATAAGCTTGAAGTATCAGTCTTTTGAAACCTGTGAATAATTTAAAATGTCATTACAGAACACTTTAAACTGCATCTTTGTTATCTTAAGATGGAAAAGTGCAGTGTCTTTGAAAGAAAGTTTGCAGTGGAGGAAGCATTCAATGAAATTTATAAATACTTAAATTAAAGTAATTTAATTAAAGTAATACTTAATATTAAAGTGTATAAATACACTTTAATAAAGCTCTCACCAGGCTCAAAAGTTTTTGGAGATTTAAAAAACAGGTAAAGTTTTCCGACTGCGGATTTTTAATTTTATTTTTGCCAGCTCTTTCAGGTTTATTAATTAACTCTTAGATGCACATACACATTCACATAATGTGAGGGTCCTATTAAACCAGCCTGAAACCAAAATATATGCAAATCCTAATCCCCAAGTATTCCATCAAATAATTCTCAAATCTGTCTTGCCAAACTTTACAAACCACAGTACTTCTAAATATGAATAACCAGCTAATGGCTAGACATCACACTTTGAGTTTTGCAGGTCCTCAACATTTCTATTATGTTGTCATGAATCTGCACATTCAGATGTATTTGTGATTTATTATGCACTCCTCATTGTTCTGCAGTTTAAAATGATCCAGAGCCTAAGAACGGAATATCTCCGTGAAATTTGGTGGCCAGCTCAGCTCTGATAACAAGCAATATTTTGAACATAACTGAAGCCAAAATCTCAAGACGATGCACCACCTACATCACAGCATTCCAATTGGGATTCTTGTAGAACACTAGTATTTAATTCCAAGGGTTCCTAAGGCTGGTGTGTGTGCTGTGTGAGCACAGGGAATACAGTCTCACCTTGGGTCTACACAGTTACTCAGAGACTTGTGATGAGAAGAGAGCTGCCATGTCAAAAAAAAAAAAAAAAAANAAAAAAAAGAGAAAAAATGCAACGGCAAAACTCATCCTCCACACCTCCTAACAGGAAAACTCACTTTTCCAGTAAAAAGAAGGGTGAAGGTGAGAGAAAAATAGACAAATGAGAGTGAATGAGAGATGTTATTGTGTTTTCAGCAGGGAATAGATGTTGCTTATGAAGGGATGGAAAGGGGAGATAACAATGCAATGAAAATGTTATCATCGATCTATGAGTGAAAAAGAAAAACAACCCATGGGTGCCTGATGGAGAAGCTGATATTCTGCATTTGTGTTCTGACAGAAGTACTGTAGTGTGATTTGAGCTGGGGTCCCAGAGAAGAGTAGCAACAGTGTTGGACAACTAACTTTGTATCTGAAGAAACCTAACATTAGTTATGATCACAGCTGGTCCAAATATTATATATTTTTTTAAAATCCATATATTTTAGAATTTTGTGTGGGAACAACTCTGTCTGCCACCGGCTGTGCTAGCTTGAATGAGAGAGAGCAGTCATATCAATATGAAGCTGTGGGGATGAAGGAAATAGAGAACAAGATCTCTCAGCAAAATTCTAGGCTCAATAAAAATAGAAAACCAAATCTTCTAACAAGGCATTTTCCAGTTTTTTATGTAAAAAAAATTTGTGATTTATTTATTTCACATCATAAGAGTTTTTTGAACCTCTCTAAGAAATTCAGTAAAACATATTATAGAGATGGAAATTTTAGTCAACTCTGGGCTGTCTCTGTTTTCAGGACTGTGCTTTGTACTGTTCTGCTGGTTTTGAGCATTTCAAAAGCAAAATTTGGAAATTTGTCAGGTTTCATTTAGTAATAATTCTATATTCTGGGTACAGATGAATGCCTGTTTATCATTCCATTATGAAATAAAATGTCTGTACAGTTTCATTCTTACAGCTGTTTTACTACTACAAGTGTCTCTAAAAGTGTCACAAGAAAAATATACAGGGAATAAATGATTTTATGGGATTTTTAAAGTAGATATTCACTCATATAGTTAGCAGAATATGCCTGTAGGAAAAAATAAGAAAGTAATTCCCAAGTTCTGCTTTACAAATGATATAAAAAAACCCCTGTGTGATTGAAATCCTTTTCAGCAGCACCTTATTGTATTGTTCAAATCCAAACCTCCTGGGAGCTGGGGCAATAGAACACGTGTGGGTGGTTTGCATGTCTTCTGAATGGCACAAATGAATATGTTGACAGAAGAACTAATTAATGCTTAGAAACATTTCAAAGTAAATAACGAGATGCACAGACAATCTGTAATGCTTTTCCTTGTGAAATGAACTGCATTATGGGAGGAAAAAACAAAGTGGGTAGTATTTCAGTCTTCAAGAAATTATATGGGTAGTTCTGTGAACTGAAAGGTATGAAATCACTTTCCAGTCTCACTTTGTCTTAAAATGAATAATGGAGTAAAAGGTGGGATATTTTCTTGATGCCTTTTTCATATTCAATTTTCAGAAAATGTGAATTGAAAAATTTTCCTGTTATACCTACTGCTTGTCAAAGATGTCAGAAGTATGGAGCTGGCAGAGTTTGTGGGAGGAAAAAGACATTACATCCTTAAGCATCTCAACAGTCTGCAGTTCTGGACAGAAAGAAGAAGCCCTCATTCAATAAAAACATATCCTGAAATATGTTGTTCTTAAGAGTTAGTTAACTGTGACTTTATGCAGTTTGTCATAATCCTTTGGGACTTTGCTATTTTCCACAAAAACTTTGTCCCAAGCTGTAAACCAACCCAATCAGATGCATGGAAGATCCAATGTGATCATGATATTTAAGTATTTCCTGTCTCTCATGCATAATGTACCACTTATAAGATCTAGTCCTTCATAGCATAAGAAAGTTTTTTTTCCACAGTTTGAACATTTCAGATCTGGCTTTTCTTCATTCTGATTTATGATTAAAATTCCTCAAAGCATGCTGTTTTGGTGTTTACGGTCTACTAACAGGAAAGGAGCTTGTCAATGTGAAAGGAAAGAGAAGAAGAAAAGAATGCCGCATGAAGAAGTCTTTTGGAAGTGGTTGGACTAAGAGGGTTGTGAACTGAACTGGAAAACAAAAAACAGTGATAAATGCAGTGTTAGAGTTGAGGTTTTCTGAATGTGACATTATTATGGCTTGCCAGGAGCGGAATAGAACACACAAGTCGTAGGGGACTGTCCCAGAAGATGTATCAGCTATGACAGGTTACCTTAAAGAGAAAAGGCCGCTGCCTTAGTATGAATCAAACCCAGAAAAATAAAAGCATTTAGGACTCCTTAGTTTGTAAGCATTTAAAATAACTTTTTTCCTTGTCTATTTGAATACATAGCACTAAGTGAAAAAGAAACTCATTTATGATACAACTCATACAAAGTCTGTGGGTCTTTGTCTCCATCAATAGGCATGTTTAATAGTAAGTTTGTTTTTTTCTATCAAAACTTCAAATTACAGGCTGTAAATTGTAAATATGCTGAGTTTATGTCAAGAAATATCTGTGACCTCTATTAATGTCATAAAAATGCCTTATTTTTCAAAGGCTTGCCAGTTCATATGTATAATTCTTCCAATCTACATGAAGAACGTTTCCTCATGTCTCCCCAATCTGTAATGCAATTAATTAGTTTTAAGGCACCTAACTCTCTCGCTACATCAGATACAACTGTCTCCTTCAGCTGCTTCCAGGGGTTTTTTTTGAGCTAGAATTAGATTTAAACTATTGCTTGAGAAATATTTCTTTCATGTCTTGTCCAGAAGCTCTGAAATGGAAATACTCAGTCTTACACTTGTGACATGGTTAAGGTAGGACATCTTGCAGTTTTTTATATTTGGAAAAAGCATCATGCGGTATAGCGTTCAAATATATCAATGAGTTTGAAAATATGCCACAACTATAACATGGAAAAAATTTGCTAGGTCAAATTTTTGAGTCCAATATTTCACAGTCTTCCAAGATGTGAGAAAGTATCAGTGTTCTTTAGTCCTTCTTACTGCTTCTATTAGAGCTCCCAATGTTTCTTAAGTAGTATTCTGATTTACAAAACATTCATCTAAATTATGCAATTTTTCAAAAGTTCTTCCTGATCTGAAATGGAATATCTTTTATTTGCAGAACTGACATTTAGAGACAGAGACAAAGAGTATTATTTGATACCTGGAATACAAAACACCGTAAAGAAAACATAGCAATTTTGGAATGAATTGAAACTTGTATGAATTAAACAATATAAGATTTTTAACAAATTTATTTATCAAATATTTGTTGCAAGGAGCTACAGAAATGTAAAATAACTCTAAGCATTTCAAAATCACAGTCATACTCCCAACATTACAAGATCTGATACCATCCATAAAATAACTTTAGATGTTGGAGGTTCCTTTAGCTTGATTTTTGAGGTTTTTGAACTTATCTGTGTTATCAATATATCCAGGAAACTACTTGATCAGAATCCCAAAAATTATTTTTTATCAATCACCTGACTCCAGGAGCTGAAATTACAAGAATAATATTATGTATCACAATTATTTACAAAACTATTTTTTTAGCGGTGTTCCTGGAAATCTTTTTGTTTTACTTTAGAAAGTGTAAGAGTATGGAAATTCAGATTAACTATCTGCTAATAGTAATTGATTCATAATAGCTAGCTTTCAACATTGACTATGTGACTATAAAAAATTTTCATTGTATTGAAAATGTGTGTATCAAATATGACGCTCTTTCTTAATTTCTAGATATCTTTCTAAATAAAGAGAAATTTGATTAATGTCTAGTCCTAGTCCATCTTTAGGCAACAGCAAAGTTTCTATTCACAGTAGGTCCATAGTCACTGTTTTTACAATTACAGACAATAGTCAATTATATTCGGTCTTTTAAAATTTCAGTTGAAAAGTTACCTTTTTTCCTCTTACCTTCAATATATACACATGTTCACACACAACTGTAGAAGTGCTCTCCAACATAATCTTCATATGCAGCACAAAAATCATTCTACAAAAGGTAATCAGAGAAAAATATGGTCTCAGCTAGAAACAGTAAGGGTGGACTCTGGTAACTGATAGCAGGGATCAACATTGGCAGTTGGTTTTAAGATAACACTGTGGCTTATGTTACTAGAAGTTCATAACAGCATACAGAGAAACCAAAAGTCTCAGGAGAAGGATTATTTTAAGACTTAATAATAGGAATTGGACCAAAGAATCAGCAGATTTTTTTGTTTCAGGTCATATTTGATGAATTTTGATGGCACAGTTTTCCAAATGTAGCAGCATCCTTAGCCTGCTGACAGATATTTAAACAAGAATTTTGGTATCAGTACCACGTCCTCTTAATTTCTTGCCTATGTCTGCACTCCTAATCAACTGCACTTTAAAGAAAAACAACCACCTTCGACTGAACTAGTATACATATACACCCATTTATTTAAGTACTTAGTATAAAAAACAGTGGAAGCTGGATAATCCTTTTTAACCCCAACCTGCAAACAACAGAATAACAGCAAGCAAATGGGTCCAATCTCACAGTCACTATTTCCAACGTAAGAAAGAATCACTACAGTAGCAGGTACGTTATATAGTGGTGCTTAGGAAGCTCTAATTAAAATAGATCCCAGGCCATTGTCACATTTAATGTGATTTGCTAGGAAAATGTGTTTTCCTATAATTTTTTGTGTTCTGTAAGATTCATGATAACTGTCATGGGAGTTTCCAGACCGAGATAGCTACTAAAGTCACCAAGCTCACTCCATAAAGAAGTGAACAGAAATATTCAGTACTTGTTTACTGTACAGTTTCATCACTTTCAAGTAAACAAACACACACAGAAGAAGACTGGACTACAAGACACAAGATGATGCCAAAGAGGATATTACCTTTTTTCTCAGTTTTTCAGTAGTTGTGGGAGCACTAGCACCTTTGCTCCTGAAGTAATGAACCTCAGCCTGCATGAGGATTCTTTTCCAGTGAAACTGAGTAATAAATGCAGTGTGGACTTCATGTATCAGAGTAGCTCCAAACAACTTTCTAGCCAGTGGCAGAGCACAATGTCTACTGAGACGCAGCCCAGACCCTCCTCAGGAGGCTGTGCCACCCCAAAAGAGGATTTGCAGCCAACTCCAAAGGGCTTCAGGTATGGTCTTCAGACTTGTCTCTTAGGTTATCTTAACTCCCCCAATGAGAAAACTCACTGTTCTCTGCCTGTGTTGCAGTCTCACAAATGCTGCCTACTTTATTTCTTCTGACCTACAAGTGTAGTTCTTAATTACACAGTCTTCCAGAGCACAGAATGAAGAGCGGATATCCAAGAAAACAGTCTGCTTAAAGCTCCTCTTCTTCCAGTATTGCTGTTGCTCGTGCGCATCAGGGGAAGGATAAGATTACAAGAACGAACTATGGTGCTGCTATGAGTAGACTTCTTGCTCATGAAGCCAGCAGAGCAGAAGCAAAATTACTCAGTTTCTCTATCTATAAAGCAGTGATTATGGTTCTCCTTAGTGTGTAAGGTACCTTGCGATCTACCAATTTTGTGCATTAATGTCGTTTCCAAAATGTGTTAGGAGAATTAAGGATGCGTCTCTACAAGTTAGAGTAGTATGAAGCTGTTTTAAAGCCATAGAGCTTATTAGTATAAAGGGCAAACTTTACTCAAAGAAATAATAATGATGATGATGATGATGATAATAATAATAATAATAATAAAGAAATAATCTTTACATAGGGATTTTTATTTCTTATTTATTCTACATAAATACATTGTATATGTGATTCCATTTACATTTTGTATGAACTGCCTGTTTGCAGACAGGAGCAGCTACATCATAACTATCACTATCCTATAGCATACTGGTGCTTTAGTTCCTAACATTAAAAGCATTTCTAAATGGTTCAGTTTGTAAAATGTTATTTTCATTAATGTAACAGTGCCCTCTATGTGCCAGAGATTGCACTGAGGGTAAAATCATTCTTTGTATACTTAATAAATCTTCCTTTTTTATTTCAATTCCATTTTAAGAAAGGGTGAATTTACCATGTTAATTTTTTTTACTGTCAAGTTCCACAAAAAAAAAAAAAAAAAACACAAGTTTTCATAAGCAAGGAATGAAAGGAAATTTAAATTTGAAGCTTTTAATCTCATTGTAAATACCTAGTCACATATCATTTTCTGACATTAAAAAGAAAGAAAAACAGATTTTTTTTTGTGGGAAAATGGCTGTACAAATATTTTTCAAACCCTACAATTAACATTTAAAAAGTCTCAGAAGTAATAGCATATTTGCTTTCAGCAAAAGATCGTAACGGCTGAGTTATGGGTTTATTGCACACATGAAAACCTTCAAGAGGCTTCATGGTGAAGGGCAAGCACATCTGAACTATGAGGCACTGAAATGTATATGCCCTCATGTCCACTGAATCTTTATTTTACACAGCTGACCAGATTTTCTTAATACATTTGTAAGATAAAAATGGGAAATATTTCTTCATATTGTGTACAAAATTCTCATAAATAAACTGTAAACCAAAGGAACTCTATCTGATTCTTCTCTAATGTTAAGAAGAAGAGCTCTTGAGGACATAACTTCTTTATTGAGAATTTTTCTAAAAAAGAAAAGAAGGAAAAAAATAAAAGGAAAAAGTCTTTCACTTATAATGTACGCAGTGGGACTAAGCTAGTAACTACAAGTCATAAGCAGTTATTTTGGCACCATGAAACCACAGCTCATTATTAAGTCTAGAGGGAAGAATAATTGCAATGAAGCCATTAAACACAGAGAGGATAGCCTGAGTCCAGGTGTAAAGCATGTTGAAAATAAAGATTATTTTAAACTTTTTCACCTTACTTTGAAATATTTCCGTTCTGCACTCTCTCTCCATTAGCTTTCAGTGTCTACACACCTTGATAGGAAAGAATGGGAGAACAACAGGGTACTAACCCCAATTTCTTTTTTTCTCAACTCCTGCTACTATTTAGTGCTTAGAAGGCTTCTGAACTTCTAGGAGAATATTTCTTGCTTGGAGGTGAGCTGAAATGAGCCCACAGTAAACTGAGCTGTTTTAAATATTCCATGGCAACATTTTCCTGAAGCTTATGAAGAGAAAGAAGAGAGGGTTGGAAAGGTTAATATATTTTACTTCAGGTGAAATGTGGCTATAAAGGAAATCACTTTGCTGGAAATCAAGGCTTTTTGAATTAATAGATGTCTTACTGTTTTCCAGAAGGAAGGTTCCTGAAATGGTGAAAAATATTTAACAGACAAAGCAAAAGGCAGCTACTAGCTACATTATAATAGAAACTCATTGCAACTGACTCTATTTCTCTCTTACAAATGGCAATGTTCCATGAATTCTATGAATCCTTTAGAAATAATGCAGTTCCAGTACTGAGTGTGGGACCTTCTCACTGTCCAAAGTAATTTATTCTTTGTGCTGTATATGCTTACAGAAATGCAAGATGTTGTAGAACAACAGCCTGTTATGCATGCCATTTCCCCAGGAACCTCAGGGGTTTTTTCATAACAGCTGAGGCAAAGATAGTTTGATATATTATACCTGTGGCCTTTCATTAAGACAATGATGATGCTTTGTGTGGCAGTGCACGTACATAGACAACCACATACTTTTATTATCTCTGTATTCTTTCCCTACTCTCAGATTTTAAGTGTCAGGGAAACTTGACTTTGTTGGCTATCTTCTTTTCCATATTAGCACCAAGTAGCTTCAGCACTGTTTCCATTCTGAAGCCAGCTGTATGAGATTCAACAAGGGTAAGTGCCGGGTCCCGTACTTGGGTCACAACAACCCCATGCAACACACTACAGGCTTGGGGAAGAGTGGCTGGAAAGCAGCCCAGCAGAAAAGGGTGTTGGTCGACAGCCAGCTGTATATGAGCCAGCAGTGTGCCCAGGTGGCCAAGAAGGCCAATAGGATCCTGGCTTGTGTCAGAAAAGTGTGACGAACAGGACCAGGGAAGTGATTGTTCCCCTGTACTTGGCACTGGTGAGACCCCACCTCGAGTACTGTGTTCGGTTTTGAGCCCCTCACTACAAGAAAAACATTGAGTGATGGAGTGTTTCCAAAGAAGAGCAATGAAGCTGGTGAGGGGTCTAAAGCACAAGGACCAGCTGAGGGAACTGGGGTTGTTTAGCCTGGAGAAAAAAAGGCTGAGGGGACACCTCATCACTCTCTATAACTACGTGAAAGGAGGTTGTAGTGAGGTGGATGTCAGTCTCTTCTCCCAAGTAATAAGTGGTAGGACAAGAGGAAATGGTCTCAAGTTGTGCCAGGGGAGGTTTAGATTGGATATTAGGAAAAAAAATCTTCACTGAAAGGGTTATTAAGCATTGGAACAGGCTTCCCAAGGAAGTGGTTGAGTCCCCATCCCTGGAGGTATTTAAAAGACGTGTAGATGTGGTGCTTAGGGACATGGTTTTGTGGTGGACTTGGCGGTGCTAGGTTAACGATTGGACTCTATGATCTTAAAAGTCTTTTCCAACCTAAGCAATTCCATGACTCTGATTCTGTAATATCTTCCTTCTTTCTCTTATTATCTATCTGTCTACACATAAGACAAAGACTTGTGTCAGGCATCAGGGGTAAATCAAATATGAGCCTTCACCTTTCCAATTTTTAAATTATGCTCACATCATGTAGAAGACAGCTCCTTCTACTCAACTTTTTATGGAGAGAGATGCTGTGATACAGACACATTTTTCAAGGAGGTGAAGTTACAAAAACAGCTAAACAACAAAAAAAAAAGGGCATACCACTGTAATTCAAGAAATATACAAGACACCAGAATTAAATTAATCATCCTGATGACAAAGGCTGTAACAAGTGCAAGAAATACAGAAAAAATGCTTCCTTGTGACAGTGATTGCAATAGCTCTGAGAAATGTAAAGAAGTTGCTGCTCTAATAGCTTGAAATCTCATGAACTTACTATGTTACTCTTTTCCTCCATTATCTTAATCCCACTGCTTTATTTGTCTAAAAAATATGCTTTTCGGGGAGCAGGGAGTTCATGAAACTAGGATTTCTGATGAATCAGTCAACCTTTGTTGGCAGAGGACAGACCTAAAATACATAAATTACTCTCCCTTTTCCAGTTCTTACTTAAATTGATTTCAAAACAGGAACTGCAAACGAAGACTGGAAAATGTTCTCTAACTTATTAGTATGAAAATCAGCAAATGAATATCATTTTAAGGAAACAGTTAAGTACACAGTACATAAAAATGGCAGTGACAATTTATCCAACCATGTGGAAGCATGTTTCAAGTAGGTAAAGTCACGGCAAGAGTTAAACAAAAAAAAACAACCAAAGAACAGAATTGAACTAGAAAAAATACAGAAAGAATATGACAAGGACAGCTTCTGTAAAAGAAACAGACTCTGCAGCCTCAGAATGAGACAGTCCAAACAAATACGATGGAGGTCTCAAAAAACATCAATGGCAATGGTTGTTCACTCCCTCTGTGAAATAGGGGCATAAAATGAAAACAGTATGGCACATGTAAATGAGAAAAATTTAATGATTCTGTACATTACACAAACTATAGATCCCCAGCTTAAAACATTTTCAATTTACTACAAGTCCACAGTACTTCAAAAGGTGATTGGACAAAACTACCACCTCTGGCTCAGTCACTGACTGAACTACAAATCACTAGAGGCTGTAAAATGTGCCAGCAAATGTTACTCTGTCCTGTTGTTGGACAGTCTCTGTGAATCTTGCAGCACCACTGTCATATGGAGCACTGAATAGCTGGACTGTACTGTAACCCTACATGACTATTCTTCCCTTGATGAAAGGGGTTTCTAAAACCTGAATATTCACGCCTGTAGCACCTGAACAAGTCTAAGCCTAAAAATATCATCCAACCTCTAACTGTATGATTCTTATTCCTTTTGATATCAACAGGACACTGATTTTTTAAATTCTTACTTCTACTTTTAGGTTTAAGAACAGATTTTTAATTTTCTCTTCGGTCCCTTTTTTTCCTTAGTGTTTCCTTCACTTACAAATTTGAAGGACAATGCATTTCTGAGAAGTTGCATTGGTAGGTGATCTTCCTTATGCTACTCGCTACCACTTGAAGTACAGTTACTCCAAAAGAACTCGAAGATGGGGTGGGATTCTGTCTTCTGTGCATCCTTGTTGCTGAGAGACAGAGGAACTCTCTGGTACATTGATCACAGTACATTGTTTTCCTCAATCAAAAATAGAGGAGATGTACTTGCAAGACTGATAAGAATTGCAAGGTGGTTTAGAAAATCACTGGTAATAATCTGTTGGAACAGATAAAAGTAATATGACGTCAGAATGCTAAGACAATTCTAAATTTTCAAGATGTTGGAAGAATTTTTAGGTAGAAAGTTAGAAGTTGTTTTCATCCCATGAAGGAAAAAGCAGGAAAGCCTGAATGTAAATTGCCCTCTGTGTTGGTAGTGTCAACCTGTTTGGCTGAAAACAAGTTATTATGGAGTTGTAATGATAGATTACCTTCCAGTGCAGAAGGAGACCACATAAGCATGATTTCTGATGTCTCCTTAATAAAAAGACCAGTCTTTGCTGAAGCCAGGCTAGAGCAATCTGAAGCTGAAAGAACTTTTAAGAAGATTTCCAGGCCATTAATTTTCACTGTTTAATAAATCTAGGTAGTAGGCACAGTACAGTATCATAAAGTATAATATACTGAATGGATCAAGAACTGGTTAACTGACTTCTTAAAGATAAGCCATCAGTGGTTAATCATTACTATATGGGAGAATGGGGTTCCATGGGGAACAGGACACTGTGAGACAATAATAAGGAAGTAATTATCTAATCACCAGCAATAAAACGCGTGGAAGGCATAACATTTTTCACAATGGTAAATAATAATGAGAATGTAGATACTATAAAGTAATCTGGATAGCTTGATAGACTGGTCATATCCAAATGAAGTATTTCTAATGCAGCCAGATAGACAGCTATTAATTTAATAATGGAATTTGTAGCTGCAGAATAAGATTTTTTTTCCTGTAAAGAAGAGTTTGAAGAGATCTAAGAATCATAGTGGCAAGATAACCAGCTTTCAGAACAATGCTGTAGCAATAAGAAGTAATCTGCTTCTTGGAGAAGGAAAAGGAAAGTTAATTAGAGTGCATAGTTGATTTTACCATTGCTGGGAGTGTTATCAGGATATTCCCTATAATTCTGGTCTCTAGATATTTTAAAAGAAGGATAAAAGTTAGCGAAAGTTCATGAAAAAATGATTAGCAAAAATGATGGAAGTGTTGGAGAAAGTACCTTAAAGTGAAACACAGAACATATCAAAAAGAAGATTGTAAGGTGATTTGATTACAGCGTGTAAGTATCTTCACAGGAAAAAAAAATACATTAAGTATTATAGAGATCTTTTATCTAGTGGAAGACATCGTAACAAGAACCAGTAGTTGGAAATTGAAACTAGATATTCACTTTGGAAATAAGTTGTGCATTTTCATCAATTATGGAAGAAAATCTATCAATGCTAGTGACAGGTTTTCGCATCTCTTGATAGCTTCAAATCAAGACTGGGAGCTTTTCTAAAAGCCCATTATATCCTGATTCAGTGAAAAAGGAGAAAAAAGGTTTTCTGCTTAATTTAAACCATACTGGTAAAAGTTAAGGACAAGAAACATTCAAGGATTCAAATAAAATGGTCCCTTGTAAAAATCCCATATGATTAACAGGCTTATAAAATTGCATCTGATATTTGAATTGATAAATCCCATTTGTTGTTATCACAATATAGAGTGAAGGCACCACATTACAAACTTGCTGTCCAGATGATCGGTTTGTGGTAGGCTGCTTCTGCAATGTCCTCAGGACGTTATAGCACCCTCAGGAGAAATGCTACACATCATCAAAAAAAATAAAAGCACTTTTTTCCTCTTCTTCATTTGATGGCTGGATTTTAAGTAATGTCTTTCCATTCCTCCTACTTATCATCACCTCAACCTCATACTCCCCCTCTCTGACCCTTGATTTCTGGTTGCTTCTGATCTTAAAATTCCTTTGTCTCTGCCTTTTTCCACTGGCAGCATTGAAAAGAGTTTTCAGTCTTAAATGTTTCTTGGACTACTAAATTTTTCCCTTGCGAAAGGTAAGCTATTGACACTTTATGATCTGTGTAGGTTTCAAAGATTTAAATTTATTTCTACTTTATTTAGGAAGCAAGTGACAAAACATCTCTTAAACTATTAAAATAGAATGAGTTTTTTCAGTGTCTATCATGAACTTGGAAAAGATCAGAATTTTATTTTATGAATACCGTATCTGATTCTATTTGTTTTTCATGTTGCTGTCCACCTGCTTGCATATCATTCACTCTAAAGGAGCGTGTAAGCACTGTTAGAAACTAAAGAAAAGCAAAATGATGATCCAGTCAGAAGTATCCCCAAAGGCAACACTGCCAGATGTATAGCAGTGAAGAACATCTCAGGAGATTTGATAATTCATCAATAAAAAATGTTTTATCCTGGAAACTGTTTCATCAAGGCGATTTCCGCAGGGGTGTTTTCTGCTTTTGCTACTGGTGACTCTGACTCCTTTCACACTCCCCTCCCTCCCTCAAGAAAACTCAAAAATCTTGGGTTCGTTCTAACTTAAGAAACTCCTTTTGTCTATCATAGGGAGCCTGTCAATGGGAGCCTGTCCAATTCTACTCTATGATCCAGCCTTGGAGATAAGCTGTTTAGTCAAGACTGAAAAGAGGGACATCAAAAGTCAGTGATCTGTTTGAAGAATGGTCATATTGAGTGCTGTGGGGTAAGGCAGGACATCAAGGATGAATCAGAAGAAGCTGACAGGAGCATTCTTTGAACTGATGAATGAAAAAATAAATAAAGCCTAGTTTTGAAGAAGTTGGTTTAAAGTCATTTTGATAAGACGATTCCACAGATTTTCAGAGAGAGATCCCAGGCTAGATGTAATGACAAAGAAACATCTGTTATCCTGGGATCTGTAACCCAGGACTGGGGTTTGGCAGGCTATCAACCCATTTCTGGAAGGTGATAGCATGATACCTGGTGTCTATATAAGGGATGAAAAGACACTGAGCAAGAACTGAATTCAGTCAGTCTGCTATGAGTAATACTGTCAGTATTCCTTTTTCATAACAAATTTAGAAGGTAACTTTCCTGGAAGTGTTCTGGAATTTTATTTTATTTTTTTTTAACGTTTCTCATTCCTACTTCTCCCTCCTAACTTAGCAATACTTATGTTCAGGATTTTTTTTCTTTAGACTGACCTAACCCTCATTTCCTTAAATTTAAATGCTATTTTTTTGTTCTGTCCATCTGGACATGGAATACTTTCTTTTCATAGCAGCATTTTACATGATCGAAGGTTACTAACTTACCCTTGATTAGTCTTCTCTAAATAAGTAATTTCAGTCATCTCAATCTTTCTTTAATATCTTTTTCATTTCTCAGTGCTTGCATTAGCTTATCTAGTTGATCAAAACTCTTCTTGAGGTATGATGCCCAAAAGTGTGCCTGAAAGTACGGTGTAGTTCCGTGTAACTGTGCCAGAACAGGACAAAGAGATCTTCCTGCATTTTCAAGATGACACATCTATTTAATCCAATAGAACTGAAATTTGTCTTTTTTGCAACTTCTTATTACTTACATTCATAAGTTTCATGGTAATCCTTGTTTTATAGAAGTAAAAAAGAAACAAAAACCAAGAGGACTTGTTGGAGGTCACTTAGTGGAGAAAGGTCTTGAGTCCTTTTCTGGTGCTATAGCCAGTTATTCATGCTGGTTTGGAATATGTTTAGTTTCATTTTCTTTTCAGAATATGTTTGCCCCATTGACATGTGCATTTACAGTCTGTTTCTCCCCAGCAGATCTGAGTGCAGTAGACACACTGCTGGGCAGACACTGCATCCTGCCCTCTCCCATGCCATTGTGCATTGCTATGGGTCTCTCCTAGGGAGCTCGTAATAAATCACTCAGGTATTTCCCCGAATATCAGATTACAAAGAATAAATACTAAGAATATTTCATCTAACAAAAGGACCCCCCTGAGATGTACACAAAGGAATAGTTGGAATCTGGAGAGTGCATAAACTGTTTCAGTGTGTCCATAGATATATACAAAAACATTTAGCAGACTATATGTCATTCCTATAGGTCTAATGCTGCAGACTGATGTGATTTTTGCTGTGGTCTGGAATGTGACCTCTACTTTTTTTTGTAATTTGCTTTAAGATCATTTATATGTGAAAATAGAAGAGATGGAAGCTTTGGGTGTTGGGAAAAATATACTTAACATTTTCTGAAGTGTCATCCGCTATAGTCCTAGGATCTTTTGTCAACGCATTTCTTCAGAGCAACTCTCTGCTATTCTAGCCCAACAGTGGGAAACAAAAGAGCTGAAAAGCCTGAATGTTTCCTAGACAGTTGTAATATCTCATATATTTAAATGTCAATAAATTATAGGGGATGATTTTTTTCCTATTGCAGATGGTACAGTAAATGGGGACAGAGAAGAGAAAAAAATTCATTACTTTATTTCCTTNTTTTTCTTTGTTTCTTTACACTAGCTAATTATTTGTAAGTATATTTGGGTAATGATTCAACAGTTTTCATGGAAGTTTGAGCAAAAAAGTTTAGCTATTTCTAAAATAGAGTTCTGGGGAACAATTGCAGTCCAAATCAGTGCTACATTAGAAAAGATTTTAGCACAGTGATTAGGCTGCCGTTCTGGGTTGTAAGGGAGGATGTCAGTTGCTTAAAATTAAGCATCACGGGGCAGTTTAGATATGCTGGGTTATCCACCATGTTTATATGTGCCTATAGCAGTCCAGAGAAGCAGCTGGGGAGAAGTCAAATAGTGAATGAAACCAAAATAGATGTGCAGGAGAGACACATGAGGAAAAACCCTTGTGAAGCCCTGACCTAGTTCAGCTTTAACCTGGCAGGGTACCCTTTTTACTACACTTTAGACATAGCTAGTCTCCTATTTGTGAAATCGTGAGCATCTCCATCAAGAAAGATTTCCATTTCATAATAGTCAGGTAAAGAGATATATGGGCAGAATAAACATGTCCAACTTCAAATTGAGCAGGGAAGGAACTTGACACTCTTTTCCTATGGCCCAAATAATTGTGCTGATGATGGCTGTCCTCCAGCATCCTGCAGTTTCTCTCTTTATTTTATCCACTATAATTTAAATTTCAAAAGGTTTTGATTTAATCATAATGTCAAACAGGAACAGGTTTTGAATACTCAGAAATTGTTTTGAAATGGAACAACTGTTTATCAATCTACTCAAAATCAAAAAGGCTTTTGCTACCTGGCAAGTACAAACAAAAGATACGATACATACAATATACATTTAAAAATTTTAACTATGTTAAATCAACTATGGGTTTATTTTATAGGCCTTTGTAGAGTCAAGGCTATCATTAGGCAATACTGTGATAATGTGTGAGGAAGAAACCACACTGAACCATAATTATTAACACCTACGGTGATGGTATGATAGTATCTTGGAAACCTTGCTGCACTCAAGGTTTCTGCAAAAATACAGTCCCTGCTCTGAAGATCTCATGATCTAAATAGATCAGAGCGGGAGTGGAAAAGTAGCTTTGTAGATGGGACAGAGCTGTGTGTTGTTGTTGAAAAAAACATCATCATATATTGTTTATTGTTTAATTCTGCATTTGCAGAATCACACTGCACGGACAGTTTCTGAGGTGACAGTGTCAGCACAGTTTCAACAGTGGTGTGGTTTTGCTTCTGTTTTTCTTTCCCTCTTTTGTGGAAAGCTTGTCCCTGTGTTTAAATGCTTCTTCTGGTGGACTAGTATCATATTTCACATTGTCTCAATGCTTTCTAGCAGTATCCAGCAGTGATTTTATTTCAGTCTAGCTGTATATATGTTAACTTGCATTATCTTTACGTCTGACTTCATATTACTGTTTACTGCCATTTTTCTAACATCTCATCTCTTCGTTTTATCTCTGTTTCAGCTGTGTTCAATATTCCTTTCCTTGTAATATCAGACCGATTATCACAGAATTCCATGAATATGCTCTTTGTTCTTTTAGATCATTAAAGATTAGAAATAAGAAGAAACATCACAGAGACCTCATTTCTCCCAGTAAAAGCCTTCCAGCAAATTCACATTTTGCCATTGCTCATTAGCCTCTGTTTATATTTCTTCAGCCAGCATGCAGTTCAAGTGAAATTACCTAAGTACTGTTATCTGAGTAAATAATGTTAGGTGTTTTGCAACATTTACCCACTACCAAGCATGTATGTCTAGATATTATTCTTCATACTGAAGATAATTGTAGTCAAATAATGTGGAGTGAAACTAGGATTACTATTTCATGACAGTGCTACTTTAGTATAATATTTTTTGTATTTTAGTCACACAAGATACAATAGGAGCAAAATGTAAGCATACCACGTGCATGTGCTAATTTAAAATATTTTTCTGTAGATCTACCCAGCTACATAAAGATATAATACAATTACAACATATTTTTTGACATAACTGTTACAGCATTATTATTGCCACAAAAAGAAATATTTTCAGTTTGTACAATCTCAATCTGCTGGTGCACTTTCCAATTCGTAAGGGCAATTTTCCATCCTTATGCATTTATTTGCAATGTAGAAATCTAAAGACACAAATCACTACAAGTATACATACAGCCATGTAGAGATTCACACAAAGATGTAGACGCATGTTTATTTATGTATGGATATATATGTCTATATATTTGTAGAAATTTAGATTTAATGTAGCTGCTTTTATATGGATTTTGTCTTATATTTAAGATACAAAGCATATTTGAACATTTATTTAAAATATTTTGCTAATTTGTACATTTGCATGAAGGCTGTGAGTTATGATGTTATTTTCACAAGTGTTATGATGACTTCCAAGCAAAAGTTTCAGTAATTTCCAGTACAGATATTCAAAATCCCACTCATTACCTTTCTTGCATTCATGACACACAATTATGAATACAGACACTAATTGCATCCCATTTCCTGAGCTCTTAGTACTGTTGCATTTCAGAACAATTTCATTATACCTTTCGGAAGCTGATGTAATAAAATTAACAACTGAAAAGTCACCCCTCATTTATTGTCTTTTAAGGATAGTTTCAATAATCTGAGAAGAAAAAATGTGATCAAGTCTATTATCAAGTATGGAGTTTATCTTAGTGGAAGGAAATGGTTTATTTCTAGCTAAAAAGAAAAGAAACGCAAAACTTGTGTCCCAGGGCTGGGCTTGCTTCGAATTGTTCAGCATGGAACTACAGTGAGGTTAAAAGATGAGGAGAGTTCCCAGCAGAGCAAAGGCATCTTCATTTTTCATTGTCATATCCCATTAGAGCTAAATGAAATGAATTCAAGAGTAATGTGGATTTCTTTGGGCAGGTATGCAGTCTGTAGAAAGGCATTCAGTAGTATTCTTTAGAGATCAACTTAGCAGTGCCTCAGAGTTTCAGGTACTGAAAATTCCAGCCATATGGTAAACACACACACAGAGACATCCAAAACTACTAGTTCTACTATTTGGACAACCATGTACAGAAATACAGAGAACGGAAGGAACAGAAGGAACAGTTGTATAAGCAAATGGAAACAGAATTTGATAGGCAACTGGATAAAGCCACAGATTGAGTTACTAGTTTCAATCTCCATATTAATAGACATGGAGAATTTTATTTGCAATGACTCCTTAAATTATTTATAGGATGAAATTAGCAACAATGCTGAAACACATAATAACATTAAATAACACTAAAGGAGCTTCTAGAGTGGTTATTACTGCAAAAACATGCCAAATTGTTGAATAATAACACTTTCATACATTAAAAACATAAAATACCACAATTGAAATTATTAGCTTACATGGTTTTGAATTACACTAGCTGCCAGCTTAAATAATAAATGTAGAATTTTGATGAATACAAATTACATTATAGTACAATCAAGATAAGTGCCAAGTACATTTTACTAGGGAGGTTTTTAGGGACAGGAGCGTGACAGGAAATCCTTTATGTCTAAGAATAAGTGTTGATCTCCAGCCACTTCAGCCCTAAATAACTTAGCCATCTCCACATTTTACTGTTGTTTATCTCAGCTTCCACATATCCAGGGTGGTGATATTTACTGTGCTCAGGTTTGCATGAGGTGAAAAGTCTAGTCAGCGGCAGAACATGCAATAAATTGAGTTTGCAGTATTCACCCTAAAACACCTTATCGGCCCCTTGGATCGTGCGAGTGTGATGCTATCTTTTTTGAGCAGGTTCCTATGACCACATATAGTATGACCATAGGATCCAAGTGTTAACTAACATGGCAAAGAGAAAAAAGAAAGTAATAGGGAAAACCAAAGTGGTGTGCAATAATGGGTTCTCTCATGCACTGCATGGTGAATTTCTGCTGTTTGTCAACTGTTAATACAGTGAGTTAAAAGAACTGAGAGAGTCAAGAAATAGCACTGAAATTGAAGTGGTGGTATGAAGTGAAAGAGCTCTTTCATGCAGGGCCAACACAGAAGACTTTAAAGTTATCGGAAAGGGAGGTTATTAACACCTCAGTTTACTATCTGAAGAACAAGTCTGTCTGTAACATTTAAAAGCTTATACATTTACTTTTAATATACTTATTAAAAGTTTCAATACCTTGCAAAAATCAAGCCAATCAATCAGAGGAAACGTAAAGAAAAGAAAGGAAAATTAACAAATAATTAGTAGTGATGATATCTAATCACAGACAATTCTTAAATCATTACTTTGAGATTTAGCTATGAAGGTTACTGGATACATACAAAGTGCTTTATAAATTTGGAGTGTGTATTTGATTCCTAACTACTTACCATCCTTGAATAATATACACCCGTACCAAAGATCAGAGTTCATTTGCATGTTAATAACTTACTAGTAGTGATTTACCAGTCTGTTTATACAGCACCTGATCCAGGTGTCATTAAAATAACTATGAAAACTTAATTACTTTAATGGGACTTGGATGATCTCCCAGGTGATAAGGAGCAGTGCCACCTTTTTCGTCTTCTGGTACGTTTCCCTGAGCAGCAGAGATTCGTGACTAACTTTCTGCCAGCAAAAGTGACAGTTTCACTGTTCATTCCCCTGCTCTTGTCTGCATTGTTCCCTCCCTTGTGTTATGTGGCTTGGAGGATACCTTGAGCCAATTCTATTTATCAGCTTGGCAAAAAGCTGATAAGCTACATTTGGTCTACAGTTTTGTTAGCATTTTTGCTGAGCTACTGAAATGAAGTAACTCACAAAAGCCTCAGCTAAACCTCAAGGTGAGCTGAGCAAGGACTGAGCAGACAAGACTGAGGAACAGAAAAACGAGATGGAGGAGAAGTTGAATTCTTTTTGAATTTGTGATCTGCCAAGTTAGTTCACTCCAGCTAGTGGAAGTACTTCTGAAGGCACCCTTTCCTGTTACTAAAACTTTGATGCAAGATCTGGATGAGGTTCTCTTCTTCCATCTCCCCACCACATCAGCGCTGTGGTTTCAGAGACATAAGGTCATGTTGTGAATAAGATCGTGGAAGAAAAAAGTTGTGGTTCAACACTGCTTAAATCTGGCATGAATTCTTCAGCAAGATGAATTAGTACCATNTCCACCACATCAGCGCTGTGCTTTCAGAGACATAAGGTCATGCTGTGAATAAGATCGTGGAAGAAAAAAGTTGTGGTTCAACACTACTTAAATCTGGCATGAATTCTTCAGCAAGATGAATTAGTACCATATAAGTGAAGTACTCATTTGGTACAAACTAACTNTATAAGTGAAGTACTCGTTTGGTACAAACTAACTTTTCCAGTTCAGGTTCACTAAACAAAAATCAGTGGGTAAGCTTGGTACAAGCAGACGTCGTGCCCATCTTCCTGCAGCCAGCAGTAAACCAATGTATAAACATAAACTGAAGAAAAACTCCTTGTGGTCTGTTAATTCAACAGTAATGCAATCAAGAATCTATTTAATCCTCCCAGGTGATCTGAGAGTGTATAAACCCAAAATGAACAATAAAGTAACCATGGATAAAGCATTTCTCTCTAAATCAGTGAGCGTGGCTAGATGGTTCAGTACACGGCAGCACAAACAGCTGATTTAGCAAACAGTGTACAATATCGGGGAAGGAGGGAAAGCTAAGGGTGAACAAAAAGGGAAAAGAAATACACTGTTTGCAATGTGATGATGTACCACTATGCTTTGGACTTATATCCTTTTCTAGATCTACATTACCTTATGGACAACTGCAGCTGCTTATCGCTGCCTCTGTCCATCCTGACTGCCAGGCAGAATTTACCGTCACTCTGATACGCTAGCTCTGTTGCTGCCAAGACAGCTTCAGAGTGTTCTGTCTTAGAAAAAATCTTGTATTCAAATCTGTTAACTTAACCTACCTCACTCTGACTGCAATTTTGACATGAGCAGCTCTGCTGAGAAGTTTAAGGGAGTGAAAATCACTAGCAAGAAAAGCTGGCAATGAGAAGATGGGAAAGTCTTCCACCAGTTTGCAAAGCACTCTTCTGCCTGAACATTTACAGGTTAACACAGCAGCATCATTGACTCCTTCTTTACAAGAGCAGCTCTGTAACAATGTTTTGATACGTGTGTAAAGGTAAGAAATTCCTTTCTCTCTGACAGTCCTAAATGATATCATTTGGACTGAGTACCAGCAAATGGAGTACTGAGGACAACTTTTTGGATCCATGAATGCTCAGTGAAAGACATTGCCAATGCTGTTACCAAATTGACAAGTAACTGAAATATATACCAGTTCACTTATTCATCCAGCCCAGCAAAAGAGAAATAGAGAGGCAATCTTTATCCAGAATACGAAAGGGTTGATTAAAATATCAGTAACAGGTCTGTTTTTCTGTGTTGTTAAGCCTGAAAGTCTATGCTTCTGTGTTGGAACAGTTCAGGTTTTCATCTATGGCGGAGAAGATGTTGTTTTGCCCATACTCAAAAAAAAAAAAAATACAATCAGATAAGTAAGGAAGAGTTAGCAACTTACTTATCATTCTTTGTTATGAAATCTTACAGCTGAAAGGGAGCTCAGGAATTTATTTAGTCCATGCTCGGTCTCAGAGATGCTTATCTGTACACAGATCTTTCACATTTGTCTAATTTATTCTTCTAGAGTTCATTTGATGGAAATTCCCCCAAATCTCCACACAGTCTTCTCCAGTTTGATACTATCTTATTGTTAGGAATAAGGCGGCAGGGGTGGGAGAAGCTCCCAGATATATAATCCAGAAAGTAAGAAAAAGTTCAATGCTTGAGGAAGAAAAAGAATTAATTACAACTTCAGATTTGCATCTTCTGCTTTGTCACTTTGCCAAGAGATTG
This sequence comes from Himantopus leucocephalus, assembly GCA_003993805.1. Classification (NCBI taxonomy): domain Eukaryota; kingdom Metazoa; phylum Chordata; class Aves; order Charadriiformes; family Recurvirostridae; genus Himantopus; species Himantopus leucocephalus. Next base: position 37,681,523 of record RSEF01000001.1, read on the forward strand.
NGTATATAATACAGGAAGTATGAAAAAGTTCAATGCTTGAGGAAGAAAAAGAATTAATTACAGCTTCAGATTTGCATCTTCTGCTTTGTCACTTTGCCAAGAGATTGAGGGCACTGGAAAGGAAAAGTTTTATTTCACTCACATTTGTACTCATCCAACTACTGTCACTAAAACTTTGACAAAGAGATGCATCAAATAAAGGCTTAGCTACACAAGGCTTTAGGCTGCATAAGAGAAGTTTCTGCCCTATTCACAGGCACCATTCAGCTATTTAATTTTTTGTTTTCTTTTTCTCTTTTCTGTAGAACTCCAATAAATCCTCCTTTTGTTCACTAAGAAATGAACATGACTGCGGCTGTGAGAAAGGAATGTTCTTCCATGGCGTTCTGAAAGGAATTGATCTGTGTCCTCTTAACAGGCAGAATAGCACATCCATAACCTAAAGGCAAAAAACATAAGAGCATTTGTAATCAAGTCAAAATCCCATTCTTTCAAAGATCCTATTGATTTTTAGAAATTTCTTTTGGATGATGAGAACAAGATTACCATGCTTTATTGGACAACTGACCAAAGTATTCATCCTGATTATCAGGCAATTCACTTGTCACTTTTTCCGCCATGAAGAACTTCTCATATCAGATCCTTCTGATACAAGAAGATCAGAGACTTGAATTCATATTTCCTTTATCCTGGACCAATGCATTAATCAGGAGATTGAAAAGTGTGTGAATTTATTTCTCATCAGAGGTGATTACTGTCCACCATATAGAACATTTTTTTAAATTTTTTTTTATTCTTCTGAAACCAAAAGCTCCATTTCCAATTTTAAAAGGAATGTAAGAAACTGTATATTTAAAATACTTTCCAAAAGGCATTTTGTTTGCTTTGATGGGAAAAAAAATATTTTGAAGGTTAAGAAACTATTGCAAAATGAAATTGTCATTCTCTGAACATTTGCATTAAGAATATAAGATTGAAAGTTATATATAATAATCAAAATAATATTTAAATAATATCTTAAAAGTTTTTTACAAACAACACAGCCAGAAATCACGTGTTACAGATGTTTACCGTTTCCTCAGATTTATATGGTAAATGTGTTAAATTTCAATCATTTGGGCACAAAACCAGAAAGAAAGCCAAGTATATGCAAGGAGCAACAACTCAAGTCCACATTTTTCAATAAAATTTAATCAGCTGTTGCTGAGAAGGTGCTGTTTCGCCCATGTTCCAAACAAAACCCAGAATTCTTGAGAAGAACCAGTACATTTGACAATATGTCATTATAGATGCAGGAAAGGATTCACTGGGTGCTAAATTTACCAAGTTCTACAACCTTTAGCAAAAGCACTGTGTATTTCTCCAAAGTTGAGTTGAATAGAGACTGATTTTTTTCTCACAAGATTTGATCCTTGCTAAACGCGCTCAACCCTCACATCTTTTAGTGCACATAAATCGTTACCACACTGAGACTCCCAAAGCCTGTTCTGCTTTCAGTGTGTAAAAGATGGTTTGCCAATCCCATGCTACACTGGAGAGACTTTCTCATATTACTGCTCTGCTTGTTCAACTGAACAAGGAGAAAGAAGAGGCTTCATTTAAGAAAAGCTACTAAATAAGAACAGAAAGAAGAGAGAAGGTAAGGGAGAAAGAGTAAACATAGGGAAAGATAGGAGCAACCAGACAGGAGAGATGCACACAGGGCTGAAAGGGAAGAAAAGAGAGAGTGTAGAAGCAAGAGCATGTGAGCTGGGGCAACATGATGAAGAGCTAAGAGAATAATTGCATACTAAATGACCAGCAGTGGCTGAAGAGATTGGTATAAAAACAGGGAAAATTGTGTGGTAGTAACTGCAATATATCTGTGACTGTTAGACAATACTTCCCACTGGACATGGAAATGAATATATTATTTCCACATTTCAGCATTTCTTTGTTATCTGAAAAAAGATAGTCTTCATATTTACTGCTTAAGGTAATATTTTGTGACAATGCTTTTTTTTTCTTAATACATAAAAAGTGGTCTGCTTCTGCAGAAGCATCCCAAAACTGTATGCTTAAATCATTTGATCATAAATAAAAATAAGTGAAAAAAAAAGAGAAGTAAAATATCGTTTTGAAGTTTGATCAAATGCTATGTTTTGAATTAAAACAAACCTCACACATGAAACGAAGCACTCTGGGGGTGCCCTTCACCATCTTAATGACTTTTGTTTTGTTGTATAACAATGAAAGAATTTAATTCTGCATTAAAAAGAGTGTTGCCGGCATGTTGAGGGAGGTGATCCTTCCTCTTGACTCACCACTGGTGAGGCTACACCTGGAGTTCTGGGTCCAGTCCTGGGCTGAAAGATATGGAGATACTCAAGCAGATCGAGCAAAGGGCCACTAAAAGGATTAAGGGACTCAAATATCTCTTATCAAGGGAAAGGCTGAGATACTTGAGGATCCAGGAGATCTCATCAATGTGTACAAATACCTGAAGGGAGGGTTCAAGAAGGAGGGAGCCGTGCTCTTTTCAGTGGAGCCCAGTGATAGTACCAGAGGCAGTGAGCACAACCTGAAACACAGAAGCATGCGTCTGAACTTCAGGAAACACTTCAGGAGCACCCAAACAGGTTGTGCAGAGGATGTGTGAAGTCTCCATCCTTGGAGGTACTCACAAGCCATCCGGAGGTGATCCTGGGTGATCAGTTCTAGTTGGCCCTCCTTGAGCACGGTATTAGATCAGATGGCCTCCAGAGGTCTCCTCAAACTTCAGCCATTCTGTGATTCTATAAATTCACATGATAGCTTTGGCTTCAAGTTTGAGGTTAAACAACAAACCAATGAAAGATGAAAATCAGCTTCTTAAAGTAGAGTTGCGTTAGGTTAAATAGAGAATTACTTTTGGAGGTGAACAATCAATCTTGACTGCTGTATCATCTTGACAGAGGAGAATACTGTTACAAAGAATGTAATTTTCATTATTTCCAATATTTAATTTTAAAAGAGGGAAAAAAATATGTTTCAAACAAAGATATGACTAGAATATTTAACCTACAAATTCAAAATTTCTCAAGTTACAAAATGCCTATATTACAGTTTCCAGTGCAATTTTAAGTCAGCTCCGTTATGATACCCTTTTTTTGGGTAATGTATGAAATGCTTCCTTTTTAAAGAGAGTTCCTAGCTTATAAAAGGCTCAGAGAAGGGATTGAAAATGCAAGAGAGAATTAAATCTCCTGACTCGTGAGTAGTGGACTCATTGAGTCTGGTAATCTGTGAGTACTGTTATTATGAAAAGAATATCCTTTTAATAATATTTTCTTTTTTGAAGCTGCTTTACACTATAGCTGAGCAAACCCTGCATTTCAGTAAGGAAGTAATAAAGTGGGTTAGTGTCGTCTTCTAAGGAAGTACCAGAAAATTACATTTGTTAAGTAGTTTTATTACCTGCAGTCATTAACATTTTAAATATGTAGACAATTGGGGAGATGGAATGAGAGTACCAGGTGGTTGAATAGCTACCCACAATCATATTCTCTAAAAAAATTTTAGTTTTATGGTTTCTTTTGTCACATAATCAGTATTTTCTAGACACTCACTTGAGAGTGTCCAGAAAAATGTCCTTAACACCTGTCAAGTCCATAACATAATATTTCATAAGATTTTTGGACATTTCTGATAATGGCAAACCTTACAAACCTCTTCCTGAGGTACCTTGGTTGTCTACCAAAGGCGTTAATGGGTATCCTTATCCATGAATTCGTGAGGCAGCCATTTCTGTGAGGAGAGTTCCCTCATTCAGGTTTGCACACTGAGAATCTCGCTTCATTCTTCTCAGAGTAACTCAGCAATCGCATCAACAGGTTGATCTGAGATAGGTTGCAAGTTCTATCAAATTTCTTCACACTGTCCAGTTTTCCCTGTCAGGTGATTAAAGACATTAGTATATGAAGCTGAGAAAGAAGGAAACAAAACTCATGTTTTTGTATGAAAAATAAAACACAGAGTGCAACTGTAGCTTAGAATCCTGTTTTAAACATCATTTTTCAAAGGAGGTAAAATATATACAGTGCATAAGAGAACATAACTAGGCTTGAAACCAAAAACAAAGGTAACTACATCTGACTTTTTTTTCATCATTAAGAAAAATTAGGTAATGAAACGATATCCAAAGAGAAAGTTGAGTTGTACTTGCTGCAACTGCTTGACAGAGGATTATGCTAAATTTTAGGAATATATATACTTGTGTATATATGTGTGCATGTGTTTATGTGTTCACACACACATACACCTCCAGGAGACAGAAGAGCAGTGAAAAAAAAATCTGCTATGTGCAAAAAGATTGAAACAGATGACCCAAGAGGTCTTTTCCAGTCATATCAGCTGAGTGATTCTATGATTAGGAATAAAAATATAAATAAAAAGTGCATACAGTATGAGTTGTTTGTGCAAAATCCAGGCTCAGAACCCATTAGCATATTTGCAGCGCTTATTTGAACAGACTACAGTAAATTGCATTTTTAAAAATAGTTCATATAGATTCCAACAAAAAATGGCACAGGAAGAACCCTGGTTGTCAACATCAGGTAAGAGAAACCTGTCCAAAACAAAAATAAATATGATTGCAAGGGAGAAAAATGTCTCTTCTCCCTGAAGATTTCTCACAGTAGCCAAGAAAAATTAAATGTGTAACTGAAACTGAGAAGGGAGGATGATTTCACACAAAGATGTCATGTGGGTGTGACAGGGAAATATATTAATAAATTGTTTATTTAACTTAGGAATAAGATCAATATAGGAAGATTAAATAACCTTTTTTTAAAAAAATCTAATGTATAAACTTATAATCTTGATAAGAGACATATGCACACACATTTGTTATTATTCTTATACTATTATTATTATTACCTATATTTTACCCAGTAAAAGACTGGATATTTAATACTTTGCATATATTGCAGGGATCAGCAAAGGTTGACAGAAGGAGAAGAAATTTTTTTTCATGCTGCATAAGGATAACATTGGTACACAGCTGCTGTATGTGACACAGCCAGACTCCAGACATCTTCCTCTCTCTACGATATTTCAGGGTGGAGTTCAGGCTTCAAAATAAGTTAACAATCCCAGCAAATCGCAGCCCTTCCTATACCTGTGAACATTCTACCTGGCAAAAGAAGAAGGCAATAATACAGAATGTTCTAAGACCTTGTGCAAATAGCAGTGGTTTTGATTTGCTTATTGTATCATATTTGAAAAACTAAAATAAAATTCATGAGGCTTTTGGGTTTTTTGGCTATTTTTTTCCCTCCCTTTCTCTCCCTTTTTTTCAGTCTGATTGTGAGTGCCTGCTTCTCTGGGGTGAGTTCTTTGAACTCTCATGATTTCCAGCTTACAGATGGAAATTATACTTCCCACCTTTTGTTTAAACAGAGAAATTTACCAAACTCCAATGGCTGAAATTTTACCCCTTGTGGTCTTTAAAGGATGAGAAAAGCCTACAGTAAAAAAATGGGGTGGAAAGAAAAATAAGAAGACAAAACTCTAATTACTATTATCAGTAAATCAAAGCATCTCTCTTCTTTTTTTTTTCCTTTGTTCTCTTACTCTAAACAACATCATCCATAATTGTTTAGTTACAAGGCTTACTTCAAAGATTAGTAACTTATGACTCCAGTTCTAAAGAGACCTAACCGTCTAATTTCTTTGCTTTAAATATAAGGGCTACGTTGACAAACCATGAATGCATTTTATTAAGCCTTGCTAAATTTCCATTAGTTCTCAGAGCTATAGATTTCACTCAACTTAAAATGAAAAATCATTACCCTCTGAAAAAAACATTTCATTGCTTAAATATGTAATTAATATGTGATTCAAAATTCCTTGAATCAATCAGCCAAAGGTGAGTGTGTTATTGAGGAGTGATCTGAAGGCATATGAACATCTGAGAGAATACCGAGCTTTTACAAATAACAATATAAAACACATCCAAATGATCTAAACAACAAGCGCAAGCATGAAAAACACTGAGTTTATCCTGCTGTCACTGCTAACTATAAAATATTATGGAATATTTGGCCCCGATCCTGAATGGTGGCACAATTACATATGGTGATTCTCAGGTAGGTATCTTTAATTTTTCTTTTATTTCACAAATACATGTTCATACCACTCAGCTTCAATATCCCTGGGCTTAGAAGGAGAAACGCTGCCATTAGTGTGTGAAAGTGAGAATTCCAAGTGATTAGTGTCAACCATTTAATAGTACCATTGAACGTCAATGAAGTGCATGCAGCACAAAGTAAATATTTAAAATTAATATTTTTAATTAACTGCCATGATTAATGAGTTGCATGTAGATCTGTTTTTTGATCTTTTGAAAATAGATTAAAGTTCTCTCTGAAAAATAAAATTCTGTAGCAATGAGTAAGCGCATGACAGAGACAGGGCCATTAGGCCATGTTAAACAGTCTCAGCATGACTCTGGTTTTAAGCACAACCTTTGAGAAAGACTTTGAAATTTAAACTTCAATTCTCTCAAAAATAAGTTTTGATTATTCTATGAATTGATAACTAAATTATAATTTCAAACAAGATTGCAACCGCCATCACATTTAGTACATAGTATCTAGAAAGTGTTAAGGGATATTTATTCCAAATTCTGAAAGAAGGCCTCTGTTTTTTGGGGGGAAGGAGGAGATGGGAGGTGTGGAGACAGGAAATCTGAGCCAAGGCACAGTGTCCGAGTCCTCAGGCTGTAGCACAGAACTTCCAGATTTGGGCTTATGAGACTACAGTGGCTACAAATTGAACTCTTCAGATTCAGAGTTCTTTCAAGGGTTGGGGAAGGTTGGGAATGTTTCTAAACGCATAAATCTGGATACTTGCCAGTAAACAAAGAACTACGTATATCTCCAAGGATTTAAATACATTCCTAGCTATAAAATTAAGATGTATTTTGCATAATGCAGGGTAGAGCAGAGAGTTCTTGTATGGGGATGTTCAAAACTAACCTGTCAAATTGAGACTCACTGTAAAAATCCATTTGTTGTAATAGATTTCTAAAATGTAGTACTTACACGAGGCAGTGCTCCTAGAATTAAAAATCTTATAAGAACACATTTTGTTAGCACATAACAAAATGGAGATTATTTGAATATTTTGAATAGAAATACATAGAGATATCATATCCCCAATAGACATGAGAAATTAAAACAGAATGGACTCCTAATCTTGCCAGCTGTCTTGGAGATGTTTTAACATCAACATTTCATTACATTTTCATCTATTTTGCCTCTGGCATTGTGACCTCTGGCCTGCTAGAGCTTAATGACTTTGAGATCTAATACAGCAAATAAAAGAGCAAATGAAAACTCTTTTGGTGGTTGTTTTTGGAAATATTACTACTTGTTTCATTACAGGGCCAGCTTTTAGAAAGATGAGAAGATCATCTTTCAAAGAAAGAAAAAATTTCTTCACTTTGTGACTGTAAAGAAAAAGCTTTAAAAGTGTTTGCAGAGCAGCAAAAAGATTCAAACTTCAAGAAGCAAAAACAAGAACAAAATGTGCTCCTTCTCTGATAAACTTAATTACATCTTCACTATAATGTATTTATACAATGCATATCTCTTCATAGTAATTCATTATATCTTCATTATAATCTTCATCTTTTGGGGAAGGAGAGCAAACCAATGATTACAGAACATTTAAACTGGAAGAGGGTAGATACCGATTAGGTATTAGGAAGAAATTTTTCACTGTGGGGGTGGTGAGGCACTGGAACAGGTTGCCCAGAAAAGTTGTGGATGCCACACCATTGGTAGTGTTCAAGGCCAAGCTGGATGGGGCTTTGAACATCCTGGTCTAGTGGGAGGTGTCCCTGCCCAGGGCACGGACATTTGGAACTAGATGATCTTTAAGGTCCCTTCCAACCCACACCACTCAATAATTCTATGATTTGGAACAGAGAATACAGCATTTTGTCAAATTCCTGTTCTACAAGAGCGTGTCAGAAATCGTATTTTTCTGTTTCAGTGAATGCCATTCGCTTCTACTAACCTATGTGTTTATCAGCTAGGAAAGCAGGTGAATAGAGAGGTCTGCCTTACCTCTTAGGCTGATTTTATAGTCAGTGGAAAGAAACAAACACTTCCAAAGTGCAAGCAATTTGACCTGAGCTACTCACAGCAGCATGAGTTCCATTGCCCTCTGGAGTTCTGTAAGCCAACTTGTCCTTTATCAGCTGTGAAAGGAGTGAAAAGAAACTTAGCCTTCTACTCACTGGTGGTGAGATGGGCCAGCCCCATTTAGCTATAGGTATTTACCTATAGGTATACCTAAGATTTATAGAATAGATCAAATATGAACCCAAGCAAATTTCTCAATTAAGAAGGGATTGCTGTAATTTTGATTTGAGTGTGCTGGACCTAATCACTTCTTGGTTTTGAGCCCTAGCCTCCTTCCTTTGAGTTATTTTGATGAAACTTTACTTGAGTCTTAATTACTTAAATTTCTTTGGTCTGAACATCTTAAAAAGAACTGTTTAATTGATATTCTGTGAACACAGTATATTTTTTAGTTCTATATCACTTCAAAGGAAAATATTAATGTTTGCTAAGTTTCACAAGTTGTATCATTCTAAGTATACATTTGCATCATGTTCTGTAAGTGTTCTTCAGTTTCATTAAATTTTAATGTGTTTTAAATAATATTCATTTGCATATAATGGATTGACTGTAAGAATGAATAGCACATCAGATACTTTTGCACAACGTAGCTATTTCAGACACAAGTTAAATTAATTTTATCTCATTGCATTTCATGAAGAATCAAATATACTTTAATCATGAACTAATTAAGTACAAATTTTGTGTTACTGATATCTGTTAAGATTTACCAATAATTGTTTCTTCTTTTGGTTTTCAGCAGTTCATAACATGGGCTCTTAAAAGAGGACAAGAAATTTAGACAAGGTACATTGTCTGACAAATTAAAAATCATGAATGTGGTTTCTCCTTATGCATATACGTAAGTACATATATGTATGTTCTGTTGTATTCCTGTTGAAATCCATGTTCATAAATAAAGTATTTCAATGAGAAAAATGTCTACTAGCTGGTGTACATCTTGAGGAAATAGCTGAGAGATATTCTCCAATAATGGAGAGGGCAGTTGGGTATATACTGTCAGGTTACCTGACAAAAGCTAAGAAAATTATACAGGAAGGTAAGGGTCTGAGGAGCAAAGGCAGCAGAGGACTCTTACTAATGGATTAAGTGAAAATGTTGCATTATGCAGCAGGTGCACCTAAAAACTTCAGAAGATAATGACTACACCATTTTCATGGTGTGAAACCCACCAAGATGCCTCAGGAAAACTTTGTCCCCTGATTGCCATGTAAAGTAAAGGGGGTTATTGCCTAAAGGAGCATAGGACTTATTTTGAAAAACACAGGCAAGATAATTTTTGGGAGATAGCAGAGAGAATTTTGGCATCATGTAAAGCTTAAGGGGACTGTGGAAATGTGCATAATTTATTACAGGATATTTGGGGGAAAAGATCAAAGGTAAGGAAAGGGAAGAATCAAGGTGAATCAGAGGGAAAAAAAAGAGTTTGGAAAAATGGGGGGAAAAGGAATAAAACTGAACGGGTATGTGTAGTCAGGCTGCTGGTCAGTATGCTTGTCCGACCAACCCTGCATCTAATCATTTCAGTTTATCCTATCTTCTTATTAAACCTTACCCATGTGTGAGTGCCCTCTGTGTTCTGACGCTGGGTGAACACTGGGTGGCTTTGCTGATAGGGGACCATGAGCACGAAGGGCTTGGAGGTCTAGGGGCCACCAAACTGAGAGAGCATGGTCTGGAGGCAGCTGCTGGGAGAGCTGGTGTCAGAGTGGTTGCACATGCACTGGGGCTGTGACATTCACATTAAAGTGAACATTGGATTCGTATGGTTACTGGTAAAGGTGCTGCTCTCTCCCTGTTGGTCAGTGTGACCAGTTGCTCATGCGTGTGTACGTGTGCATATGTATATCTCACTAGTGGCTGGACTTGAGGTCCATCTAGCCAAGTGGGATTAGAGGACTCTGTTAGATCCAAAGCCCCACCAGATTCATCTGCCTCCAACACCTACCAGCTTGTTTGCTGGCCCTTAAACCCCCAATGTTTACATTAAACCGGCTTCCCTGTTAGGAAGCAAAGGCGATCAGAACTCTGCATCAATCTGGTAAAGTTACTCTGTTTATTAATGGGTTATTAATGAAATTTAAGGCAACAATTTAATCATTGAATCAAATATTTTTTAACTTTTAGCTAGTCTGGTCTTCATCGTGTTCTCCAGTGATTCGCTTTATGTTCACTTTTGAATAAAAAAACTGTCTTCCCCAATACCTGAAGCAAAAAAAGGAAGAATAACTTACACTTAATCCTAACACACACAATGGCAGACAGGATCTCTCCTTCAACAGATTTCTCCTTTCCAGCCCTGCCTTAAAGGAGACCAGCAAAATATACGTTTTCAAATTAATTAATGGTGTGATTTTTCTACATAAGTAACCCTCATGTACAAATCTATGAATAGAAGAAATGTCTGTGAAACGTATTAGATACTTTGTTCATTCCAGTTATTTGCATTAGGAGCTTAGCTAGTTTAAGAGATTGTGCTTAAAGAGAGATGTTTTCCATTTGAGGCAGCCTAGAGAAGAGTAACAGAGACGATCAGTGCGAATCGCTGGAAGAATTGAAGTTACTTATTCTAGACAGCAAAAGACTGAGGTGAGATATGATAAGAGTATTCTAATGTGTAAAGGGGAGCTGCAAGAGGAAGGGAATAAAATCTTTTTTTTATGGGGACAAAGTAAGAAGTAATGGACTTGGAGTTCATCAAAGGTGATTGTGGGAGGCATTTAAAAAGAATGACAACTTTGGAGACAGATCTGCAATAGAGTAGATTGTCTCGGAAGGTATGGACTCTCCATCACTGAAGACTTTTTAGAAGAGATTAGATGAATATGTGTCTTGGGTGGGTTAGTTATAGCTGATTGTGCCTTGAATCTGCAGGCTGGGCTAGATGACCTTTCAAGCTCTGATCTATGATGCTATAGAAACAATACTAACCTCCTTTGTAACACACTTTCATATCTACTGTTAAAAAACCAAGTGCTATCATCAGACCTAGAGGTGAGATAGATTAAGATGTAGAGAGAAATTTACTGCAAATGTTTATTTTTGACTTGAAGATATTTTAAGCCATGAAATTTATTAGAAGGATTAACAGACAAATAGGCAGACATGTATGGAGAGCAGGGTTGCATAACTCATTCCTCTAAAATTTAAGGCAAAAATACTAAACTGAATTTCCTGTGGAGTTTAGGCATCTCCACTGCCAGCCTATAAATGAGAGAAAGATTTCAGGAATAAAATTTTTCCTTTACTTTTCTAAACTCTTTTTCTAGTCATTTGTAGATGCTACAAAGTTTTTTTTTGAGCCTCTTTCTTGGCTTACTAGTAAAATCAACTCCATTTACAGACAATGTGACGTTATGGGGATCTAGTCTTCAATCTTACTGTTCTACAGGATCTTTTTTGTTGCTATTTCTAAACTGAAAACTATATTAAGTGTGTTTTTTTAATTATTCCGAGATTTTTGCAAGTGCCAGTTAAGTATTCTTAACTGATAATATAACTGTTAATGGAACTAAAACCAAAACTACACATAAATCACATTTTTTAAATTCTGTATAATGATTGGCTGATGGCTGACTACTTGTGAATTAATGTCTCTTATGAGTTCACAAGTGAGTAAAAAATGAGAATTATGCATCATAAAATATATTCTCTTCATTTTGCTTGAGGTTTGATTGTTGTTTTTTTTTAGTGGGGAGGGATAGATGTGGGGTTTTTATTATTTTTATCTACAAGGTACTAATTTAGGTGCCAGGTTAGGGGGCCGAATTGGCTTTGCATTGAATGGTAGTCTGTCTCTGACTTTTAGAAGAATGTACAGTAAAGAATCATTTGGTGAAAATAGATCACGTTTTGACCAATGCTTTTTGCATCATTTTTGTTTACTTTTGTAGCATTTTTGCCATGATAATGAAGTCTCAGTGGTATGCAACTTTTCAAAGGGATGCTAATATTAGCTCTTTGTTCCATAATAAAGGTCGTTTATTTGGTGCAAATTATAGAGCTTGAGGTTTGAAAAGTGTAGTTAAGGAAGATTCACAGTTTAATTCGCACTAAATAAATCACCCTAGAGCGCTCTGAAGGTAGAAAATATCATTCATATGCCAACTGTTATTGTTGGGGGAAGGATAAAGGAAAATATATACTCAAGAGAATATGCCACTATTTAATCTTGGCTGTGAATTTTCTTAGTTTAATGGATTGAATTTCTCAACAGAATATAAAATATAGTAGAAATAGAGAAAGATTTAAACTTCTTTCCATGTTCTCCAACTAGTCTAGCCTCCATTCTTTTTATTGACTTGCAGTAATGTCAATGAAAAATTTATTCTGCAGAATTTAGCACCATAGACTGGATTAACAAAAAGATCAAAGTTGTTGAAATGCTATCCACTGGTATTTCTGAACATCTCAGAGAGGCAGCCAGAAGAGAGCAATGTGCCATACATCAAAAGAGTTGAAAAGAGGGGTTTAACCAGCTCAGCAATTTAGATGTAGCAGAGATGTTTACCTCTGAGCTGAAGCTTCTAGCTACATAAGATTTTCTGCNAACATAAGATTTTCTGCTCCTTAAGTGTCTTCTGGCACCGGATATGTCCACTGGACCTTTTTTAAAAATATAGTAAGAATATTGAACTGTAATCGGAATATCTCCCATAAAAATATTTTTCACATTTGAGAGCACTTGAAACCACATTTTTTCACCAATATTTCTGTCTTTCACTCACTGCATTATTAGCCATTCTGAAGAAACACAACGTGAATCTATCCCATTCCACCAGCATCCCCTGTCCATGCTGAAGCTAAATTTTATTCTAAATTCTATTCTAAATACTTACATTAAAACTCTTAGCAACAAGATATAAATAGGAAGCCAGTAAGAGAAAGATGCTTGCCTAGACTGCACTTGTGGTACTACTACTCACAACCTTGGGGCTAAACCCCCAGTTTGAAAAGGAGGACACAGGCCAGATGTATAGGATTTAATCCACTGTGCTGCATAATTGCTCTTTGCATGAGCAGCTTGCTTGAAAAATGTAAATTTTTGCTTTGCAAGCATAATAAGACTCTCATCATAAGCACAGTGAATTTCTATGCACATATACTTATTCACAATGCCCAAGGCCTTTCTTATTACTACGTATCAAATATAGAGAGCATGGACATGCATATGTGGAAACAGAGGTTTACTTCCCTAAAGACATTTTACTGTCAAAATGCAAATGCCCACTGGTTTAGGTAGTATGTAGCTTAATATTGGCTGAACATTGGTAGTAAGAATCCTTTTAGGTTTCTAGGGGTAACGTTTTTTAGATTTGGAAAAACATGATATTACCTAAATCATTCAGAATCAGAGTCTAAATATTTCCTTTAAAAGGGCAACTAAACCCATACAGTAATATCAGGCAAATAAGAATATTTATTATATGACATCTGCAAATATTTCATCTGTCTTAAATGTATCAAGGATGATGTTTATGTTTTTTCATCCTTACACCTCTGTTTCACCCAATGCTGTTTTTCATGGTTTGTTTTCAGTTTGTTTTATCATTATAAGAATCCTACAGTGGCTTTCCTCTAAGCTCCAGAGAATGGTTGCATAAAATGAATAATCAATTATCAAGTAGACATCTGCTCAGGAAGCTATTGACTGCAAAATTCACAAATGTCTGAGATGTGTCTTCAATTCTTTGAAACTCTTATAAGTCAATTGCAGGTTAGGTACCAATAATGAACTTTTGAAAGACAAGACTCTCTCTTCATCTAGGTGAATCAAGGAAACATAATAAGTAAAACAGAAATAGTAATACCACCAAAAAGTGCTTGGGGAATAAGTAAGTTTCCCACACTACATGTCTCCTTGTTTCCTTGAAACATATCTTTTCTCAGCTTCTCAAAAGATTTGTTTTCTTGCATTCTGACAAATAAATAGATATGTCTCTATCAACTATTAATATAGGATTTCTTTGCAAATCTCTAATGGAATTTTTCATCTCCCATACAGCTTTCCCATCAGAAGCACTAACATCCTATTGCCATGAAATATTTAGCTCTAATAAGTGTAAACCAGCTCTTAACTTATAATTTATAATTTAATAACACAAAACCTGCAATTCAGTATGACAATTCTTTCACCAAACACACAGATATTTTAGAATGTCTGAGAAATCTTGGGGAGAGAATAGGGACATCTGTTTAAACTAAATTTCTTCACTTTCCACACATGCAATCAGAAAATGGGATTACACATAAAAATTTAGAGAGAAAAGATAAAGCTATAAGCAGTTGGTTATAGATACTTAACAAAACAAGTTGGCTTTTGGCTGATGGAAAGGTAGAATTGGTAAGTGCATTGCTGATATAAATGTACTGAAATTCAGAAATAAACGAAGATGTGAGTACGGGTGCCTTTCTTCTATCAGTAGACCATGATCTCAGTGAAATTCCATAAAGAGCTCTTCTTACCTCAGAATAAATTACTGCTGAGTAAGGACATAATTTAGAATTTGGACAAAGCTACTTACTTTCTGTGAACTTTACCTATTATTAATCATGAGAAGGTAAAAATTATGATTCAGTTTTAAAAAAAAGAGGAACTTATTGACATTTGTAGACCTATTTAATATTTTGAAAATTACTATATTTTCATTATCACGCTATGTCCATATTACTATAAATGTCCACGTTATCATTTCATTTAAGCTTTTCCATGTGAGAAGAAAACATGAAGATAGAAAGAATGACCTGTTTACATCATTCACCTAATTAAAGTATGGGACTTAGCTGTTCACTTTATTCTATTAAAAAATGTAGGTGGATGTTTCTAATTCTGGCAACAGTGTGGCCTAAATGTGATTGTTATGAATAATAAACTGTGTCTGAGTAAGGCAGACATTAATGAACATGATATGTCCATTATTGATATTTGCCTGTGCAGTTGCATGTTAGAAACTTCAAGTTGGTATTTGGCAGAATAGATGACAGTATATACTAAGAGACACAGGCTTTATTTGGGCTGTACACAGAACACATTTATGTGCCTATCACACAGCTTTAGGAGAAATAAAGATAATTAAACTAAATGCATAAAAACAATGTAGTGTAAGCAGCCAGAACAGTATCTGCAATCCTTAGGTCATCCTTCCCTAAGAGGAACCAGCTCTGGCCTCCACGTGCCTGTGGAACAGAGGTGCATTTTCCTGCTACGCCAAAAGAAATGACATTGCTATCACTTAATTAGGTTTGCCAACTACCTTTGAGAAAAGTGAGATGATGATACATTCATGATTCCTAGCAAAAATTTGCAGATATTCTTGACAGTATTGTTTCTTTAAACAGAAAATGAGAGTGGCTAAGCATTTGCCAACCACCAAGGTATGTTTTTGAAAAAAACTGGCATTAGTTGTGTTTACCAGCCTCTCCTTCAATCTGTCCAGTCTGCATCCCCACTTTGACTAAGCCCATGTGTGCAGCAGAACAGAAGAATGCTTGAATGCTAATATGGATTTGAAATAGATTGTTTGGGTTTCATTTAGATTCACTGAGAGTCAGAAACAGTAACACATTTTTATAAAGCAGTATTTGTCATGGGGAGCTATTACGATGTAAGTGTTACAGTTTAGTCTTTTAATTTTTTCAGCTCCATGAGGTGCATCTAGTATGTGTGCACTGAACGGAGTTATGGTAGCGCAGAGCTGAGGTCTGTTTGTAGGAATCCTTTAACCCCAGGCTATATCATGGTCGTCAGAGACTCTCAGTTCACTTTTTCATTGGCTCTATGAAAGGGATTTCCGAATGCAAGCAGGCTGGGACAACTGAAGTTTGGGATGCGCCGAACCTGAAGAGAGGGAATGAGCCAGAAGTAGAGCAGAAGTGAATTATTTTTCAACTTTAACTGCTGTATACGTGTTTGCTGTTCACATGTATTTCGAGATAGTTTGTACATGCTGCAAGAAAGTGACTGCATCTCAGAGAACAGGGTTACCTTTTACAAAGCCTATTTACATCCTTATTTTAGATTAATGTTTTTAATTGAATTAGAAACAGATTTCCTTTCCTCATTCTATGCATCTTGCCTTCTCAATGGTAACTTTTTTGAAGCAGTGTCCATCTTTCACCAGCCACCAGTACAGCACCCAGCACAACGAGGATCTGTTTTCCTCTGACAGCTCTGTACATTAATCATAACATTTCTGAAAGTTACTCAATTTCACAAGTAATTAAACAGGAAAAACAGGCAGGACTATTCCAATGAAAATTTAGTGTACTAACTGCCTAGTTTTGTCAAAAAAGGTCCTGAGTTTAGTTAGCATAGTATTTCACAATAACTATGGATATATTTCATGTCATCCACTGATAACTGGATGTATTTTACAGCATTACAACCACAGATAAACTATACCTCACAGGGAACCTATGGTCAAAGGATTAGCATAGGTTTTACTGCAAAGTCCTCTTCAAAGAGGTTTGTATCTCAGCACTGGTTTTCTCATACTTTGCAGAAGAGAGGAAATACTGCTGAATTTCCTTTTAAACTTTACTTTTCTGACAGATAACTTTCCTACAACTGTGAAACAATATATGAAGTACAGAACGGTCAACATTCTTTACTAAAACTGCTATATATCAAATCATTACCCGATATTCTATAAGAAATAGTGCAAAAATGATGTATATCTCTCAATAACTGATCACTTGTGGGGTAGGGAAAAAAAGGTAAACCCAACCCTTCTGTGAGTAGCAATGTGTAACTAATAGCATCACTTCATGTCAATGTACCTGCAGGTAGCTTCATAACCAGAAATTACTTTCCAATTCCATTGAAAATGCATGAGCTAAAAGAGAGTCCATCCATTTATTCGAAGCTACTGCAGCTCTGCAAAGCTGTCATGGGCAGCAAGTAAAGTTACTGATATAGGTATAAGATTCTCCTTGGAGTGTATCTTCATCAACTGCTAAAAGACAAGAGAAAAATAATAAGTTCCCTGTGACAGATAATATTTTTCATGCATTCTAGTGACAAGATGGTAACTTTGTCTCTGGAAGACAACTGCCTACTGCTTTTTCCATCAGACCATGTAATGGGAAAGTAAGAAAGTCCTTATTTTCTTACCTCCTCTTGTTGCAATAAGCACATATGACTAAACAGATCTGTGGAAAACATTTTTTTATTAAGAATATAATTAATGTGCAAATCAGACTTTTTACCATCCATTTTTAAACCAGGAATATTCCCGTTTCTTGTATGATTTTTCTTTTTCCTGTTTAAATTACAGGAGTAATTTAATGTACTGAGTAGAAGGCTTGTTAATCTTAGTCCTGAGTGTTAAAGCATCATTTACAAATGGTAGGTATGTGATCTCTGTTCAGAGCAGTACAAACAAAACAATGAAGGTGACTGCCCTTAAGAGCATGGGAACTGAAAATTAGTTAAGAAAGGATGGATAGATGCCAAGAAACAAAAACACAAAGGATATGGTAAAACAGTATTTGCCAGCATGGTGGGTAAAGGATAAGAACCATCTACAACATATGCCACAAAACCAAGCATTAGCCAACTTCATTGAAACTGAAATGTTTGTCACTGGAACAAAGTGGGACTGCCATACTCCTCCCTTGTGGACTCCAAGAGTGCTGGCAGTGGGGCTGGGACCCGAGGCTTTAAGTCCTTGAACCTCATGGTTTCTTACACAGAAACCACTCTAAAAGTGGTAACACAAGCCATGCTGGGTCCTCAGCCCTGAAGGAGCTCACCTCAGGTGTCTCCCAAAGCCACAGACTACAGAAGTACAAAAGACTAAATTTGTTGTGCAGCAGCATACTGCATTTATGAAACACTGTATTTCCGGGTTTTCTCTTGGAAGTTTCCCACTTTTGGTTTAGACTGAAACTCAATGAAATCTGCACTTGCATTCAGGAAATAAGATTCCTCACAAGTAAGAGACCTTGTTTGTCAGACAACTTTCTGTCCACCTAAGAGGTGTTTAGACTTTTGGCAGACATTGTATCAAAGGCAGATATTTACTTGATGGCTTTGAAGTAGTTTTTTTAGGAACAGACTGTTATGGAAGAAACAGTGAAAAACATAATTGAAAAATCTAGTAAGTAGTAATAGAAACAGATCTTTCGGAATCAGAATTAGGAATCAATCTCTGTACATTGAATGAGAATTTAAAAGTAGATTGCCATGTCCCATGGTAATCACAGGGCACATCTGATGACAGAATAATCCTTCTGGTTTTAAATGCCCGAAGTTTTGAAGGGAGCTTTCTTTCAAGGTGGCTGAATGTTAATCCTTCATTTAAGTGTTAGTAAGTGTATCATACCTAAGGTAGGTCCTGTGTAATGATTTTTGAAGAGCCAGAATATGATCTATGTATCAGAAAAGTTAAAAGTAAAAGCAGTGGAAGAAATTGTAACCTATCATCTGTTATATATCCTTGAACTTGTATTCCACAAATGCAGCCATACCTGTGTGCATGTGCACACACACACACGTTGTTTTGAGGTACAAAGCTAAAATATATTTACAGTAGAGTTAAGAAGAAGTCCTCTGTCTCTGTCATGTAAAGAGATAATCATCAGGTGATGGTACCAGAAACACCAATGAAATTAGAACCTCTGCTAATCAGTCCTCCAAATTTTTATATCATACAGTCAAAGCTTACATGTTAATGTAAAGGTAATATTTTGGCCTAGCTGAATTTGACTCATATCTTGCAGATTTTATTAACATTCATAATAGGGAATAGATCCTGCTCTCTTATTTCTGCTATGTGTACTAACGATTTGAGACATTCTTATGCATTGCATACAGTAATTGCTGCGGGGCAAAACAGACACAACATTTCAGACTTAGTTTTGAATGCTCATTTGCCATTTCTTAATCGAAGCCTAAGTCTAATCTTTGAAATATCTAGAAGAAATTTTCTCAGGAAAATTCTTTAAAACTGCCTCTTCCTAAAGCTATGTGGCTTAAGATAATCAGTGGAAATAAAGACATTACTGCAGTTTTAAGATTATACTTACAAATGTACACCAATGCTTTTCTTAACTCTCTTGTATTTTACTTCTTTCACTATGATAATTCACACACTTCCCCTACCTCTGGTCTACATTTCATCTTGGTATAACTTGACTCATTTCAATTCTGTTGCTGACTCCTCAGGAAAAAAAAAAAGGAAGGGTTATTACATCTGTGATTAATTTTCTTATACCCTCTCTTCTATCTGTCAACATTGACTTGAAAAGACTTTTTCTTTTAGGTCATGTCAAATAGCATAGTTGGGTCCTTGTAAACAAGTTTTATACTCTACAGTACTTTGAACAATTAGCAGTATTAAATAATGAAGAAGAGCGCATAAGAACTCAAGATCACGCAAAGTGATATATGAGGTATAAACTGCCAGTTTTAGTTTGAATATATAAGGCTGCAGGTAAGAAAAAGGGATTATTCTTGTGTGAGTAAGTGGGAGGCAGAAAGAACAAAAAGAAAGCATGTTTACCACTTTGAAATAGAGGCAGAAAAGGGAAACTCTTAAAAATGGGAGTTGTAAAACTTGAGAATGTAGGTATAAAAAAAAACAGCAGTGACTGTGAAATTTGATGAACATGAACTAGTTTTTCTCCTTTCTTCCTTCAAAGGCAATGCTAATCCTAAAAGGTCAAAAGAATATGAATATGAAACACCAGTGTGAAAGAAAATCTTTAAAATACATAGCCCAGATCATACCGTTTTCTCAGTAATACATGCACTTTCTCACTAGGTGAAACAAGCGTCTCAGTGGCATCCAGATTCCCGCTGCTCCTGTTGAACAGTACAAAGAATGGGACAAACTGTGAAGTGTGAAATACGGAGCTTCTGAGAAGGAGCAGTGATGTTGGATGAGGTAAATAAAACATGATCACACTTGTCTAGACAACCACTGGTACTGAATTAATTGTGAATGACAATCTTAGAATGCACTGTTGCATTATCCAAACGATATCTCACCACGCTTACCCTCCGAAGTGTTGCTTTTTGCATCTGCTGTGTCACATACAGTAGCAGGGGTCTGCAGCTGTGGTATTTTAGCAACATGAAAGCAGTGTTCTTTCTCCATTCTGACATCATATTCTCCTGAGGAAACCTGGAGTTAGCCAGTAGTGTAAGAATGACCTCTTCATGTAGGCTTTTTTTCAGGTATAGTCAGGTCAGTGATTTTTTCCTCTGTGAGAACATTCACATGGAACTAATGCAACATTCCTGCAAGTGCACTCATAAATAAAAAGTGTTCCTGAAACCATTTTAAAACTGGTACTCTGACAATTGATACAGGAGGGAAGTAGTTCGGCTGTTGGAGAGGAGGAAGACCAAAAATTCATAAAGATTGTGGAGAAGGTCATATCACAAATACCACCACTCTACCAATTATTTATAGTTTTGGATCATCCCAGGTGGAAAAGGGATTTACACCTCTAATATCCTGAATCAGTGATCCAGACAATGACTTTTGGATAAAAGGAAGCATCATACCTTTATCTGCCTTCTGCTTTTGCCGGGCAAGGCTGGTAGGAGTAACCTCCCAGAGCACTATGTCCCCACTACAAAATACCACTGCCTCCCAATACCTGGGTTGATTTCCGCCTTCTTTAAGCACCTTCCTGTGTCTGGCCCTAATACATAAATGACTAATTTACAGACATCTTGTGTGGGAAGCCTGAGATTAATACTGCTGGACAGTGTTTCAACCAGAAATTAGATTCCTAAAACTGGAGTTTGGTGGTTTAGTTCTTCCTCCTTCCTATTTCAGTTCTTTGTTATCGTCATGGTTTAACCCCAGCCAGCAACTAAGCACCACGCAGCCGCTCAATCACTCCCCCACAGTGTGATGAGGGAGAGAATCGGAAGAGTAAAAGTGAGAAAACTTGTGGGTTGAGAGAAAGACAGTGTAATATGTGAAGCAAAAGCTGCATGCACAAGCAAAGCAAAACAAGGAATCCATTCACTGCTTCCCATCAGCAGGCAGGTGTTCAGCCACCTCCAGGAAAGCAGGGCTCCATCACACATAATTGTTACTTGGGAAGGCAAACACCATAACACCAAACATCCCCCCCACTTCCTTCTTCTTCCCCCAGCTTTATATACTGAGCATGACATCATATAGTCTGGGATATGTCTTTGGTCAGTTGGAGTCCTCTGTCCTGGCTGTGTCCCTGCCCAGCTTCTTGTACACCCCCAGTCTACTTGCTGGTGGGGTGGCGTGAGGAGCAGAAAAGGCCTTGAGTCTGTGTAAGCGCTGCTGGGCAATAACAAAAACATCCCTGTATTATCAACACTGCTTTCAGCACAAATCCAAACCATAGCCCCATACTAGCTACTGTGAAGCAAACTAACTCTACCCCGGCAAAAAGCAGAACATTCTCCACCCTTTATGCCATACCATTTACATCATGCTCAAGTCCCATACCATCGAATACATCCTCATTAACCATCTTCCCCTTCCCATCCTTTAATACGATATGCAGATATGATTCCCTTAGTTTGTGGACCATCCTTGTAAAATGTCCATAAAACATCCAGAAATGCTCACAAAATGCCCATTGAATTCATTTAGCACGTGACTTCGGCCTCCATCTCTTATGATGGTCACAGATATTGTCTACTCAAAACTATCACTGCTTGAACAGTTGAATAAGGGAAGATATTGGGCCATGTAAATTGGAAGTGTACTGGATGTCAATTAGGTCCACATGCGATTTAAACATGACTTGCTAGAAGACAGCTCTTTTCAGCATCTGTTTCTGCATTCAATGACCAGTTTACTCATAGACATACTAAATCTCCTGGGAATCAAAATACTAAGTCACAAAGCAAAAGTAACTTACCTCAACCAATGAATACCATCATCATACACTGAAGAGGAAAACTATAGGATAGGATCTTTTTACAAAAATCATTATTTGAGCAGTGGCAAAGAGCAAATATATTCCTGAAATCATTGTTCACAAAGAAGTTAAGCAAGAAAGAGCTTACATTTCCCAAATAAATTATTCACTGAAAATTATTCGCTCAAATCCCTCTACATTAAGGCTCCTAATTTTTCCAGGATATGTGACAAATGGCTTCAGATCATTTAAGTCATGCCTGGATGCGGCTGTAAAGCCTCCAGCAACATACAGCTGAAGTGGGAAGAAGTGTAAATACTCACAGCGGCTGCCATATCAAAAAGCAATCACGATTCTCATTGAAACAAGCTGAGCTCTTTAAAAGAATGTTAATCAGCACTCCTCAGACAGATCATCTCACTGGAGACAATGAACAGTGAGTCCTCTACTGTTTACAGTCTCTGAACATATCATTTTAAAAGGAATTATTTGTAGATGAAATGAAAAGTACATTGCATTAAGACCTTTTCTTTTAAGAAATTCTGGTGATTTGTTTTGTAAGTCTATTGCGTTATATTTGCATAGGTACTGAGTATGAGTTGTTGGAATGAAACTCCCCAGTCAGCATTATTAAACACAATCTAGAGTTTTCCCAGAAATTAAAAGTAGCCAATCCCATAACAGACATAAACTCTTCTATGCAGGCTTCTGTGATATGGTCTACGTCATCAGCTGTACTAAAGGAACTATGCAGAAAACAGCCAGCTATGTCCTTGATCAAGCTATTGAACAGAAAAGTGCAGATTATTTACATAACCTCAGGAATGTAAAGAAATCGCTCTTCTTTGCGCTGTGTGGCATAGAACTATGTTTGCTCACCTGAAGGAGAAAATATTTCAGCAGACTGTAAGGCTGCTGAGTTTGAGCTGTGCATGCTGTTGACAAACACAGATGGACTCCATTTAACAGTAGGCAGAGACAGACCAGTGTAAGGAAAGGTGTTTGTTGTCAGGTAATCACAGTATAAATTATTCTCTAACAAACCTGAAACTGTGTCAGGTGGGAGCAACAAGGAGTGAGTGCATTTTTGTAAACTTTGGAAGATAAATACTTCCTATTAGATTACAGCTGAATATCTTTGATAGCACATTTTGCATTCCCTTATGTTCCCTTCCTCGGAGCCAATCTACAAAAGTTTGTAACCTTTCTTTAAATTCTTAATTTCTTATTTAACTCAATTGGAATTTATGTCCATTTATAGCAGCTAAGTATGTATGTATTTTTATGGAGTTTGTCATAAATTTAAATGCCCAGGCTAACCTCCAGTCCTTTTGGGTTTGCGTTTGAAAGTGTGTAGTGGGGGAAAACTGGATTGCTAATGAGGCAACACAAGCACAACTATAAAAAAACCCAACCCAGTAACAAACCATTCTGCACACATTTGTTCTACTCTGGGTTCAAAAGGAATTCTTCCCACTATCTTTGAAAATGCCTTTCTTTGTGGTTTACAGCTATGGCAGCTTTAGGGTAGTCAGGGAACTCAATATCCATGCCAAGTCCACTGAAAGAGGAAAACAATGAACTTCAAAAATAGCCTGTAGAATTTGTGTGTAAATAATGCAAATAACCACAAATTATTCTTAATTAGGCAGAGTTGGTGACATACACTCTTCTTTCCAGGACTTTTAATAGGGAAAAAATGAGAGACATTTAAAAAAAAAAAAAGAAAGCTTTCTGACATCCAACGGCCAGGTGTAGGGAATCTAGTAAATAAGCAAAGCATTCTGTGACAAGTAGTGTTTTGTCTTCAATTAAAATTGTCCCTTAAATAAAAAAAAAAGTCAAACCCTTAAGAATAGCAACCAAAAAAAAAAAAAAANCATCAACAAAAGAAATATAAAACAGGTTTGGAAGAGAAAGCAAGTCAGAATAAAGTAGTTTCTGAAACCAGAGTTTATCTGGCGATGTTTTTTATCCCACTTGGAAAAATAGGATTATTTTTTATGAGACTGAAATACAATATTACCATGGGCATATAGGCCGTGTCTTTATATGGATGAACAATAAGCAAGAATAGAATTTAGAGAATTATGTAAATTTCTTTGGGATATTTTTAAGGATGGATGACCATTTCAGGATAAAAAAGAATCTCCACCTAGACAAAAGCACATCTGCTCAGAAATATTCTCTCTTGAGAATACATCCCCTGTTAGGAATTTTAAAAGGTCTGAGCTAAATTTACCTTGAATTCAAATGAACTATGAATATCTTCAGAAGAACTTTTCAACATACCTTTTGAATGTGTATTTTGCTTGTCCTGCCTTCAGTTCCAAACAGAAGTTAAATAGAAGCATGAAGATGCTTTGCAAAATATTCTTTCACTATTATTTCCAGACATAGTTATAAGTACACATGTTCTAATTCACCCCAAAAAGCACATTATTTATTGATGATGGACCCACAGTAGCTGAGCAGCCCACCTTCTGAAGTATTGCTATCAGAATATTTAATGTTTATCTGCTTTCATAGCACAGTTAGGAACATAAAAATAATATTTTTGAGTGACTTGAACATTGCCACAATAGTCACCATCCCAGCACTTTCTGTAACTAAATCTGCAACTCAACATTTTGTGAGCTAGAGAAGGAAGTATGAAGCAATGAAGCAAAGAGTATGCCTGTGCCACAGCATGAAAGAGCTGTTGCGTTCCTCACTCTGTGCCTGAATAAAACACCAGCTCCAAACTGGAGGTGGTATTGGACAAGGAGCAACGTTGTCAAGGTCCTCAACAAGGAAGAGAGAGAGGATGCGGAGGCAGTGGGGTCAAACAGGAGTGGTAACACTCTCCAGAAGGCAGCCAATGCAGATGTCTGGGGAGCAACACCCAACGTGCGAGGCTGACTGTAGCCCAGGAGGACCCGCAGCACGCTCACAGCCTTGTGCACTGGGAGCAATGAACACACTAAGACACTTTATGTCTCCTGCAGAAAGAAAAAGCTGTTTTCAGGATGAAACCCACCGTTCTTAGAACTGCAGGCAACCCCTACTCTGTGTAAGAACAGCTGTACTAATGGACTTTAAAGTGTAAACCAAGAACCTTCGGAACTAAAACAAAAAACATTTTTACCTCTAACAAAAGAGTCATTTTTGCAGGTAAAGATGCAAAACAGTGCTCTCTCCTTTGTGAAACTGTGTAGAGACAATTCTATCCCTATACCTATTTAAGTATCTAGACCTTCTTTATAGTACTGTATGCACTATTTCTAGCTGAACAAGAAGAGGAATATTAGGTGAAGTAATCTCACCTTTCTAACCAAAACGGTAGAGGAATTTTGCTGCTATTCACATTACATGAAACACTATCTATTTTTGGTGACCTGTTTTTAAATTTGCTGATTATCAAGCCGATTATCTCTCCTGACCTTAGCCCTAGCTGCTACGTGAAGTCAGCAATAAGAATGCTTTGCAAAATGTGCTAAGAGCCGAGTAAGACTCAGTATAAAAATCTGTTTACTCAGCACACATTAAAAAAAAATCCTCACAGAAATAAAACGTTGTAGAATTATGTTGAAAATTTTTAGATAACAGAAATATTTAATTTCCTTGTTAAGCTTTCTGCAGCTTTTAAAAACTTAATACATGCAAGCACATAAAATTTGTTAATAAATAAAGGCATTTATTGGAATGTGACAAGACTTCAAAATATTTTTGATATGATAGTATTCTTCTCTTAAATGAAATTTCAAAACAGAGACAACTTTCAAAACATTCAGAATATGGTATTTTTCAGTCAACTATTATAAAAAATCCTATCTCACTACAATCTAGCAAAAGTTATCACATAATAAAAAAATTCTTTTTTTTTAACTATTTATTTTATCACAAGAAGCCGAGCAGTTATGGTGAAAGATAGAGTTCACAGTGACATTACCATATAGTATGATATTACTTCTCCCAGTTATTATTGTTAGGTAGCAACTATCCTGGTTTGAGCGGCACAGGACTAATTTCTCTTCTAATGCTT
>RSEF01000001.1:37707683-37742436 GCA_003993805.1 Himantopus leucocephalus
TCTGCAGTCATGTACATGTGTGAGTGACAAGTGAGAAAGAATTAGAAACAAGTGAAAATAAAAGCTTTTTTATTCCCTTTGAATATGTAAAAATGGCTTAACTGAATTCTGTGATTTGGCTCTTATGATGTCCCATTCAAAGCGATGTTTTAATCATGTAGGTATGTTATTCTTCTCAAACAAAATAATGGACAAATTTAAGCACCTGTTATTGAACATAAGTTCATCAAATCAACTAGAATTTCAGTCTTCCTGCTGTCAGAATTAACTCATCTTGTATCTGTGCTCTCCTGCCGAAGAATGGTACTTCAACAAGGCATAGCCTACATCGCTGAGGGAAATAAATATGCCATTTTGCTTCACCATAGGAAACACTTTGTTTCCACTAAACTTCTGATACAGTTATCCCTTATCCATTTTATTTTCATAGCTCAAGGGAAAGAACAAACAAACCAACAAAACCCCAGTATCTCCACACCCTATAAAACATCACTGACCGCTGAGCAAATTTCAGTGGGATAGAAGATCTAGAAAGAACTCTGTAGGAGAAGATGCATAAGAATAAACTGAGAAAAAAATTAGTTACTAGAAAAAAAAGTGCAACTAGAAAATAGATCTTAAGTCTGATTTTGATTTGAAGACATGTTGATTCCTGTATTATTTTAGATTTTTTTTGATTACTGATGTATACTTGGTTCAGCACAATCTTATTCTTACCTATGATCAGGAGGAAACAATAATTACCATTATTTTCCTTTCATCTCTGAGATATTATAGTAAAGAACAGCACACGCTTGTAGAGTTGGGAAAATAAATTCCAAAAACAAAGAAAAAAAAAAAGAGGTAGGCAAGCAGAGCAACATGACTGGGAGAGAAGGAAGAATATTTACAAATTGAAAAAGATTGAAATAGTCACACAGATTTCAGTAATTTCTTCACTGACAAAGAGACTAGATATGGTGCCAAGCAGTTTTAGTTTTCTTTCTGTTCCTCACCAAGGCTGACCCAACCTCACACTTAGTAATTACGTGTCTTTTATCACAAAAAAAGTATGTCTTTGAAGTGAGACTCCATGAGCCAATTAGGCAGATTAGTTTCAAAACACACAGGATGCAGCAGTTCTCATTTGTTGACCCTTGGACAGCTGTGCTAATGGCTTTGTCTCTAGATTATCAATGTATTAGCTCAATTACAGCTATTTTAGTTTTTAAAAATGTTAGGAACCTGATTAGTGTTCCCAGCCTAGCTGGAGTATGTGGGCTGACTGTCCAGCTGTATCTCCTGTTGCTGAGTTTAGAAAACATAAAGAGGACAAAGACATAGTCAGTGAAGTGGAGTGTCGGCTCAAAGTCCAGGTCTAAATGTTCCTAATTGTGATTGCTTTAATTGGCTTTATCAACAGAAATTTTCTCTGTAAACAGTGTATTGTTTATTTAAGATACGGCCAGCAACACTGTCAGAAAATGTATGTATTTTTCTCTTTCTACATAAGAGTGATGAATGAATTCTAGCTTGATTTATTTTTAGAAGGTTTTTAATTTCTACATTTTTACTTGCAATATTGTTATGTAGAAAGATATGTACTTTAATTAATGTAAAAATACAGAAGCAAATGCAGTAGTCATTACTCTTCAGTAGTCATATTTATGTCTTATCTTTAATTTTAGAATGATTTGTAATAAGGTAAGTAATATACAGCCATCCATTTCCCTGTTATAGTTAAGGGGGAATAGTAAACTTGCGAAAAAATAGTAGGGCTTCAGTTTATTTCAAGAGGAATAAGTCAGCATATCGTATCATAACTTCCTCTCAGCCTACTGAATATTAATATTGAAACTAGTCAAGGCCAAGAAAAAAACTAAGAGTTGAAACAGGATGATCTTCAAAAGATACAGAACAATGTGAAGGTTATTACATCATTTCCTCTGCTTGCCACTAATGTTATAGGGGAAAAGACCCCCAGAACAGACTTTTGCTATCACGTTGGTGCTGGTGATCCCTGTACTCTGAAATCCGTAAGACCATTCCTGATGAGACTAAAAACAGTTCAGGAAGACTGGTTTGTGCAAAACACCATCAGGATCGGGATTCTGTGAAAAATAAATTTATGAACTTCAGCCTGATCTAGCCATACCCCAGTGGTGAACCAGGTTTATGAAAATAATTTTACTGCTTGCTAAAAAAAAACAGTTCTTACAAGATTTTTTGCTTTGATAAGGCTTTTGTTGGGGTTTTTTGTTGATGATAAATGCAAACAATGTTTTTTATTTTTTCAGTGAAACCTGAAGAGTGAAGAAAAATTATATTTTACAGGGAGAAAAGGAGTGAGAGGGAGGGAGAGGAAGGGGGAGAGGGAGGTGGAGAGGGAGACGGAGGCGTATTCCATAGTCATGGTGTGCAGGAAGAGACAGACACCTCTAAAAAGTAATTAATCTCCCCTCACTTAGAGATCTGAGGACAGTAGAAATCCCACTCTGGAATTAATGAAAAGAAGGAGAAAAGTGACTTGATGTGTCAAATGACTGAGGTATAAAATACTAACAATATACTATTAGAGAGTTATTTTCAAATAGTGTAAAACTAGTTCAATAGCACAATACCTGCATAAATAACCATTAGGTTTATTGTGAGTATGGGTACAAAATCAGATCTGTCACGTAGGTAATGCACTTCTAGTGAAAATGTTGGATTTATTTATTGAGCTCATGGAAACTAAGAGCTCCATTTATTTTCTTGGAATACTTTCTACTATGACTGAAAAATATTCCTTCATCAAACTTCGTTGCTTCCAGATAAAACCTGTGGTGTAACCTTTGCTCTTTCTTTTTCCTATTAGTTGAGTGCAATTGTTATGCAGGAAAAAACTAATTTGAAAAAGTAAATGCACTATGCTTGTGCTATGCAAAATTATAGTAATAGTGCTGATTTACATCAGATGAGGATCTGAGTTCTCAAAGAGCATTATTTGTATTATCAAGTGTTATGGATACAGTTTTACTTGGATCTAATTTTGCTTAACACATGCTTTCACTTTTCTTTATATATTCAATCAACTTCACAGTTTAGACATGTGACACATCAAATCCTCTCATTTTCCCCTAAATTATTTGTGACAAATTCACAGCTCTTAGCACCAGGCTTGGAAAGTTCTATATGGTGAGTTCTTCAAAGGATCAAATATCAGGTGACATATCTTTTTTATATACCAGTCAAATCTCATTTAATTCTAGGAGGGTAATCCTATTTTTTAAACTATTTCTTGCATTCTGTCAACAATTTATTTTCCCCTCGCTGTGTTGAATACAAATATCTTGCAGAAATAAGCCAAGAAATTTCATGGAAAAACATATGCAACTGGGGAGCAAGGAAGCTATTGTTCGATGAGAGTCATGATGGAGACATTTTCCATAATGCCATGGAGGCAAACAAATCAGAACGGGAGGATTATTGACTTTGGACTGCAATGCAGTGGGCAGCACACTGGAAGATCAGGTTGAGAGACACATGCTGAAGGGTCAGAAATCTGTAGACAGCCATAAAATTGAAGATTCTCAGATGACTGCATAAAGAGTTGTTTCAGCACATTAACCTGGTCATTGATGAGCTTTAAATATGATTATTTCTTTGTTTAGCAAGTACAATTTGTTGTACTTGAGTGTGCCTTTTCAATTGATTTTAAAAGATGTAGAAGCCCAACTGGATTTCTTACAGGAAGACTTGCATCACTCTTTAAAGGCTTAAACCTAAATTTTTATTCTCCTCAACTCAATTCTAAGCTGCAGTCTTGAAGTTTGAGAAGGCCAAGGATGCCTTTCATTTCTTTTGTTAAAGTATGGGTTTCATGAACAGCACAGCAAGTATGCTTTTTGACTTTATGCAACTTCGATTACCAGAACATTTCAGGGCCATTCCTTTAATCTTCTGAGAAGATTCTCTTGATGACTCAGATTATAAGGATAGATCTCATTTACTGATCAGTGCAAGCAGACTAAGTTTCTGACACATTCTTATATACTCTTTTTTTAATAATCTTCCTAACAGAAGAGCTTTAGGAGATGAAATATAAAGTAGACAGTTAATTATGAATATAGAGAAACTGCCTGAATTAAATGAGGATTGTTCCCTATGAGCAGAAAAGCTTTAAAAGTTGAAATATGAAATATTTTTTTAATAATTAATATTTTTAAATTGAAATGAATCAAATGGAAATTCAGCTGAAAGCTACCTGGAGAGCTCCACAGGAAGTGTATACTCAGTACAGCAGATTCCTATGGACCTTCACACATACATGCTAGGGAAAATGAAAGTGAAGAGATATAAAAGCTGTATTCAGTACTGGGATTTTAAATTATTTGATTGGGATGAGAAATTTTTTCTAGTGCTGAGTGAAAACTTGTCTGCCCTTTTTTATAAACCTATTTTCACTAAATGTAAAAGAGACCAAGTAAATAGCTCTGAGAAGTATCTGCTTTCTGAAGAAAATTATTTTCTTTCTTTTTTCTTTAGGGACATTTACAAGATATTGAACATTAAATAAAGTGTCTATACAAATGTGATAAAACAACTTTTACAAATGTATACATTTTGTGTATATATTTATAATATAAATATATATCTAGGTTAGTTCCTGGGGATTAATTTAAAACTGCAATTCACTGCAGTCACAGTCAGTTTCCAGAACTGTTACCTGCCTGTCCAACTGGTAGATTTTAATGGTAGGATTTACCCATTGAAACCTATGGCTGGTATTTACAAAGCTGCTGCTCACATCTCCAGCTGAAAATCACCAGCTCATTTAAAACAGGTTGCAATCAAGCAACAAAACTGTTGGACAAGGCTGAAGTTTGCAGAGCTCCATGAAGACCCTAGGTCTTCACACGTATTCAGAAATTTGGTTATAAATCCAATGTTAGGTTTGGATACATGTCAGAATGGGCATGTTTGTTCTTGCTCTGTATTAAAAGGTTAACTGTAGAAGGCCATAAACTAGCTTCTTATAGGTTTGTTTGTTTCAACTCTTCTATAATGTAATGGAAATCATGTTTTAAATAAAAAGCACCATTCATGATTACATCACAGCAGGCAGAAACTCTGCATTGCGCCTGTGAGTCACTGTCATGTCATGCAAGTGAAGGCAGGAGGCTGATTGTGATTTTCATCAGTTCGCAGAGTTTCAGAAACCCTATTGTTAACTGAAGTGAAGAGACTGCTACACTTTGAACTTCATAAATCAGACAATAACTAAGAAACAAACAGAGCTGACCATGTCCTTCGTGGATTGCACTCATTTTTTCCTTCCTCCCTTCTCCTTGTCTTTGTAATGTTGAAATGAAAGCTTTGGAGAACACCTTATTTCCTGATCCTGTGAATACACTGTCTTCTTCATTGTAGAACCCCAACAGGCAACTCATTTATGACTGTCTCAAAGCCGCATGTACCCATATGTGGGTTGGTAAAGCTGAAGCAATCATAGCATGTGGCTCTAGAAGACCTCCCCATTCTCTCCTCTCACTTTGTAGCCTTCCTGATGAAGAGTCTGAAGCTAGTTTGAGGCACTGCTCATCAGGCAATGTGCTGCCTGTGAGGAGTCCTCACACACCCCCTCTTCAAAGTTGCTCACCTTTGTACAGGAAGTTATTGCTTTCAGGTGGATGGAAACAGCAAAATATGATGAAGTTTAGAGAGCTATTTGTTCTGTGATGCGGATCAGCCGGGCTTAAGGACAGCAGATACAACAGAGGTGATGTGGATGATATCTTAGCAGAGATGTAAGTGATCTACTTCTCCATCTTGAAGCAAGTGTCTGCTGTGACGTAGATGTTTCACTGAATTGCTACAACACAGTATGTCACAAGCTGTCATGCAGTAGCAGAAACATATTGCAGTAAAATTACTCCTACTTAGCAATCACATATATTTTCAGTTAGAGAGCATTTTGAGAGACACAACAGTACATTTGGAAAGGCCCTGTGAAAGGAAAAAGTGAGAGAAGAGCTAATCAGGTGAGGACCAGCTCCTAGACATCACTTACTAGCTTTTAGAGAACGCGCTACTCACATGTTACTGGGAAAACAAAGCCTTTCCCCTTTGTTGCATCTTGTCTCCAGACTTGGAACTATGAGAGAGCATGCCTTATCTTGTGAAATGGAGGAAAAGATGTAGTCAGAAAAGAACACATTTTACCAGCTTAGCAGCACATGACCATCTCTTCAACCACCTGTGACAAAAAGGAGCTATCTGTGTTTCAACACAGATTCCAGGAACGTTCAAAGGAGTAGGAGACTGTATGGACCTTCCCTTTGCTCCACATGCTCTGCAGGTCCACAAAGCTGTATAATATTAACCAACCAATACAATGTTGGGGTAACCAGCTGGACTTACAGATGCTTGTTTTCATAGTAGAAAAGGAGATAATGGTGACTGTGAGCAAGATGTCTTTTCATACGGATTAGATACTGTTCCTGAAACTCTGGTGCTTGATTTATATTTTTAGCTTCACAGAGCTTTATACATTCTTTAGCATATAATCCATTAGCAGTGTTACAAATGTCCATATCTATTATTTCTTATGGTAATAAACCCCACTTAAAAATAGGCAGCTGAATAGTAGTTGTCATTAATTTAATCAGTGGCTTTGAGTTTTGCTGAACTATGAAGTTATTTGTAGGCCAGAGGTGTTAGAAAGTAAGTAGCTGTGTGGTACTCTTTCTTCAGGGATGTTAGCAACCTCACGCTGAGAACTTATTGCCTGCAATTCTGTAACAGGGGAAGTGGTTCTTCAGCTGCTACAAAGGTGACAAGGAAAACAGTATGTGTTCTGGGAACATAAAAATATTAGTAATCACTGATATTACACCTTGAATATAGGTTTCACCTTTCTTTGCAAGGGTCTCTAGACATGATTTCTTGTATGCTTAGAAATGTAGGAAAATAGAGACAAATAAAGTGCAGAAAGTTGCTTGGAAATTTCCTGAAATAATCCATAGGATAGATATAAAACAAATACCATTTATCTTGCATTTTAATTTCTGTGACCCTATTTTAAAGGGAAAACTTTCTAAATAGACAAGCTTTCCCATCAAGTCGGTATCAAAAGACAAAATCTTTTCAGGAGTGGAAGAGACTCCTGAATATGATAGTCCTGAATCTTCTTATATTGGAAGGATTTTTGTGTCCCTTCCACCCACCCAAAGATACTTCCAGCATGGGATTGCTTATAATTTTCAGAGTCACAGTCAAAAAAATTATTCCAGAATGTATTTTTCCTTACAATGGCTGAACATTTATTGACAGAGATGCCTATGGACAGGCATCCTGAATTGGAAAAATCTAATAACAAAAATTTTTGATTCGTTCCATGTGAGGTTCTTAAGGTTTTTGGCAAAATCCATCAGAAAGAGAAGTCACCAAATTAAAAACTTTACATTTTGCCTGTGGGTTATACTCATGCAGACTGAAGCTTACAAATACCAGAGAAAGAAGCGCACAAACTCTTCAGCGTAAAAGTTTTGTGGCCATCCCTTGATGTGCTTTGGGTCAGAGTGAGGAAGGATCTGGACTGTGTTCAAAAGAGACACTTCTTGACATAACCCAGTGAGATGAGCCCCTGAACTGAGCACCTTGCAGTGCTGAAGCAAGCCGTTGCTTAGTTGTTGTGTATTGCGGACGCTTAGCTGTAAGATGGAGAACGTGGAAAAAGTGTGAGGCAAGCAATTTCCACCCCAGGCTCTACGGTCAGCTGCCTGGTGTGCACTCGGAGGAAGGTGAGAGAAAGGTTATCGTGGAGGCCTCTCAGTGACTGGTGCCTCGGCAAACAGAAAACACATTGCCAGGTCTGATGGCACAGATGTGGGAATAAGTTATTAACTGATACACAAAATGGAGTTGTAAATGGTTCCAGGGTGTTTCATGCTTGTTGTTGATGCCCTGCACCAAGCGCAGAACTTAAAGCAGTCCTCTGGCTGCAAATTCCTTTTAATCTCAAATTCTTGAGGGCAATTAAGTGTGTCACGCTTTTGAGCCCTTGGGACTATACACTTCTGTGAACAGCCCACTTGCCACCCTCTGCCAGCTGCACTGAATCTCCAGGTTGCTTCTGCTGTTGTGTTAGGGCAGAGATTGAGAATGAATTTTTAATATCTTTTCATTTGATTAATTTTAAGACAAATTCTTGCTTTAATAAACCTGAGTGGGACCCAGAATTAAGACCATTTAGTTACACTGTTACTTGTGGGAAAAATACTGCTAGAAAGATTAACTCTCTTGAAAAATAATTGCTGCTTTGGGGTATTATTTCCCATTTTCAGTTACTTTTTGTATCCAGACCGAACTTCCATGCCTCTGGGTTTAAGGATGGGAAGACAAATATCTAGTTCTGTGAGGCAGTCATTTTCAATCAACTCAGACTGTACCTCTGATACAACAAATCCAGTGTCCATGTAAACACAAAACAGGTGACTGTGGATGTTATTAATACCTAGCAATAAAACTTTTTATTTGCAGTGGACATCTGCTGAGAAAAAAGAAAGAGGAGCTAATTAATGCCAACCTACTTTATTTCAGTCTTTCCAAAACTATGGATACTGTAGTTTTTCAAACCAATGCATTTCCTATAATATTTCCTAAACACAATTCTGTGGGTTTTTTTTCACGTGCAGGTATTAGCAATTTCTTTTATTGGTGCTCCTTCACTTTGCATAAAATATTTGTTGGATGACATAGCATTCCAGGTGCTAGAGTGCCGCCATGCGAAATGGAACAAAAGATTGCTGGACTCTGTGGCAGTAAAAATTATCAGCAGGACTGCAACTCAGTCCTGAATCCCCAGCAGCTTTAGAAGAGGGAATCATGGGTTCATTCATGTCAGGCAGAAGAACGAACTGAATCTGTCTCTTTTTATGTCTGATGAATAATGTGATCATTGCTGAATCCTGTTGTTTCATAAATGGCATCCAACTCTCGCTTTATTTCCATTCAGGAGGCCCAAAATGGAATCGAAAAGCTTTGTTTTGTAATTAAGGCAAAGAAACACTTTTTCTGTGAGGGGGAAAAAACCCTTCAGTTAAACCTCAACCATTTTTCCCCAATTATTCAGTTCAGTGATTGAACTGAATAATTATACTGCCTAACTGCTACTCATCTATCATTCAGGCCAAACTGGAATTGCAGTTATTAATCAAAGTATATTATGATGGTTGGCAAAATGAATCACTGTTCCTCCAAAATAATCTCTTTGTCAGTGAAAACCAGTACAACTTTGATATTTCAGAAAATGTTGCCATTTCTTTTGGTACCTAGCTACAGGTTTAGGGTTCTACAGGACCATTTCTGAAAGTATGTATTTTGTGGAAAATACAAGCACATACAAATTATACCTATCTGAAACAGGTTATGTAAGACAAATATTTTCTATTAGTATTCAGTTTAAACTTATTTTAAGAGAAACTTTTGCGAGTTTTAAGATGTTTGAATAACACATTTTCCTAAATATTTCACGTGGCTTTTGTGCTTAGAATTCAAATACCATATAAAGAGTTTTATTAAATGTTTGTGGCTTTTGTAGGTCTCCGTGAACTTTGGTGAGGACAATAAAACCAAAACAGATTGTGCTGATGTACTTCTGCCTGTCTTAAATTAAGAAACAAGGGAAGTGGCATTAGCAATTTTCCCATTCCAATTTCATAGACATTAAAAGGTTCACATAGATTGTGCACATTTCCAGATTATGAAAAATGACATGAAAGGGAAGTAGGAAGGAGAACAGCCATAAAATATGACTGGGACTGTATATAGTTGGTATAGAAAGCACTAAAACTCTTCTGCTGTCACAGTAAATCTGCAACAGTTTTATTACTGTTACACACTTTCCGGGAGGAAAAATTAAATTCTGAAAAAAATAGACAGATCAAAAGAAAGAAAATTCATAGCTTTTGTATCAAAACAAAAAAAAAAAACCCTTGCATAGATAATACTGCTTAAAAGCACTCAGATTAAAATCAACAATTTCTAGATGTTAGCATCTAATTCTATCTTTAATTGAAGTAATATGTGCAAGATTTTAGGATGATATCTACAAATGCTGAACTGTATCTCTTCCAGTCATGCATTATGATTCAGTTTTTACTTTATAGAGATTTCATCATTTCCAAGAAATTTCTCAGGGATGCTTTTTACCACATAAGACCTGAGAGTTTTTGCTTTTCCAAACGGTTGGAAAATAACATTTTTTTCCAATTTTTTTTTAATTATTGTTGTTGATTAGGTGTATTTATTTTTTTAAAGAAGATTGATGGCTAGCAGCTAAAATATATTATTTTACTTGATGGATATTTTTTCAGCATGATCAGTATGAGTGAAAAAGTTAGGAGGAGAAGAGCACATGAAAGAGGGAATGTAACTTAATTACCTTCCAGGCCCATTGACTCTAAATTTTGACAAAATGCTAAAAAGAAAATCAGTTAAGATTAATATTCATTTTTACAACTTACTTTTCTATCAGATATACTAATTTGAAATATTAATTTGAGGTAATTTGCCAATGATACTTGGAATCTGCGATTCTAAAATTTTAAACTGAATTGAAGAAAGTACAGTTTCAGATGTTTTAAGATCCATCTCTGCTAATGAACAAAAAGTGGGTTAAGTGTCCTTAAAATACCATTCTGCCTGAGTGTTGCTGGATTTTCTCCTGGTAAATCACCTTTTTTATACGTTGTAAGAAAAACAGTGGAACTGTGGCTTAGCTCAGGAGTTCCTTTGTACAGAAAAGACTACAAGACTGAAGTCTCATGCTAGTCAAAGAAACAGCAGACTCATGCCTTTACATCTCAAGTTTGAAGTGAAAACATCATTACATTATACAATAGGATCCAGCAGGAAGTATCTATGAGAAAAACAGTTGTTCGAAGGGGTGGATATATTCTAATCAAATATTTGTTACCGTATAGGATATACTTACAGTTTAGTGTCACCAGGCACTGGAAATTAGAAGTCACTTAATGAAAATTGAACTACTTATTCAACCAGTGAATGTCAATCACCAATTACGTGTCTTTTTTTAATGCACTGTATACACCATTTATTTTTCTTTGGCTTATGATTCTGATTTTATTTGATGATTTAAATAATAAACTTGGTATCTCTGTTCTCTGGGGGATTGTCTTATCTCAGTTTAAGAAGATGAACTGAAGCATAATACGCTATGGCAAATGCATGCATACCAGGATGTATGAAGAGGAGGCACGAGGAAAAATAAATGTTCACATACATACTATCAGAGATATAATTATATCATATGTATTATAGTATATGCATATTATGTATCAGGAACTTTATTGAATGGCAATGCTTTTAAGTCTTGATCAGAGGAATAAAACTGTGGAAGTGATTACTGATGAGCTGTAGTGGTAAATGAAAACTATTAACTCAATTTGGAATAACCAGTAGAGTTAAAAGGGCTCATTACTAGAATAAATACCATTTGTGGGAAAACATAGTAACAGATGACTTTAGAGACAAACTACAGACTGAGATCTCCATCTGTCTTGCCACTAAACTATCAAAATGCAAAACCTCAGGAATAGGTATGATTTTTCTGAATTCAGTGTCTATTGATCAGCAATGTATTTCAGTCATGCAACCAGATTCAGTGAGGTAACATACCTTCAGGTATGCAAGTGGTATCAACAATGTCTTTGAGCAGGGTTAAATATCATACCTGGTTCATTGTGCCAAAGGGAAAATTGTATGTATTTTTAATTTTATTTTTTGTTTGGTCAATGCCTGAATATGGATTATTTATGAGTATTATAAATATTTATGACTATTATAAAATATTACAAGGGGCTAGAATATAAACAAAATCTAAATGTACTCTGGTAGCTGAATCAACACTTCCATATCAAGAAGATTATAGATGACACTCTTTGAAAATAGATTTTAAAGTTATTAGAAATCTAAAAATAAAGACCATTGGCTTTCATAGACAGAGTTATTTCTTTCTTATTCAATAGTTCATCTTTTACACCTTTGTTTCCTAGTAGCATATTGTGCTTCTGTGTAAAAGGTGTATAGGTAGCATGCAACAGATCTCTAATACTAATATCACCTCTAATATCTCCTTAATATTTCTAATTTTAAATATCCAATCGCATCCTATAAATAAACACCAATTTAACTGGGCAAGCAACCATAACCTTAAGTCAACTGAAAAATACATAGCATCTGAGAAAGCTTAGAAAGATGAGAAGAAATAGAGTTATCTACATCCACTATTTCAAGCCACATGGATAATTTCTTCTTCTGTATGAAAACGAGTATTATCAATAAATGAATGACATTGCATGTACATTGAATATAGAAAAACATCCCTATCAGAATAATGGGGAAAAATCCTGGGTGTCCAGATGATATTTGAGTAATGTATGAGATTAAGTCATAATTGTAGTGGAATTAGGAATAGCAATGGTCTGGTAGCATGTTCTGCTGCTACATCTTTCCTACACAGGAAATGTTCCAGTTTTGTTTCTGTATGCAAGGAGAAGTGATTTTGAGATCTTACCTACATTTGAACAGTGAATCAATTAATATATCTATGAATATTTATATACTTTAAAAATGTAAATAGCTTACTACTAAAGAGTCTAAAAAAACAGCTTTTGCATCCTTTCAGAAACTTTACATGGAAATTTTATTTTCATTTTTCTTTTTTTTTTTTTTGCAATTGTTTATCATACACATTTTTCATTGCAATTTTCCATAAATATATATGGACAAACTTGACATATTCGACACTAGTACAAGCCTGGAATAGATGTTAATGAGCAAGTATGCACTTAAATACAATGTAATGCACTGCATAAGCATTTTACAGGGTTAATATACATTATGAACAATGAATTTTGTCAGGTCAAAAAAAGGATTTGGCATCTAGAAAGAGAATGTTATCATTCACCCAGATCTCTTTGGAACATAAATAGCACCTCTAGCTAATAAATGATTGTCAAAAAAAAAAAAATCTAGCCAATATATTCAAGTAAAAACCGTACAGTATTGCAAAATATGAAAAGGAAGAAAAAAATTTGTTAGTCAACAACAATGGCTACTGCATGTTTAATTATTGCATAGCAATACCAAGTTCTGTTGGTAGACTGCAGATATGGCGAACTTTCCAAGTAGGCTAATACAAGTGGAAAATGCACCTATGTCACACTTCAGGAAGGGTATTTATGTCAGTGCTTTATGTACCACTCTGACAAAAACTCTCAATAACTTTAAGGGAGAACTTCGGAAGAGTCAGAGACAAATGTATACTTTTCACTGGCTTGCCTACTTGGAGACAAAATAAAAAAAAACAAACCTGGAAAAGGTATGAAAAATTGTCAGTGTTTTTAGAGCCTAGTGTTTTGGAGAGTTTCTCATAATAATTTAACAGGAGTATTGTTTCAGGGCCTTGAGTATCCTTGTTCTCCATACTTTTTCCAAGAATATAATGTCCCTCAGCATATATGATCTTGTCATACATACTATAATAGATGAAAACTCAGTCTACGTGTTGCGGTCTGTTCAGAGATCATCTAATTAACACTTCTACAGCAAAAACAACCAGCCAACCCCTCCACCAACAATGTAGTTTTTACAGTC
The DNA here is from genome assembly GCA_003993805.1 of Himantopus leucocephalus. Classification (NCBI taxonomy): domain Eukaryota; kingdom Metazoa; phylum Chordata; class Aves; order Charadriiformes; family Recurvirostridae; genus Himantopus; species Himantopus leucocephalus. The sequence goes on from RSEF01000001.1 coordinate 37,721,325, forward strand.
TAACAACAATGAAAATTCTCAGTGATCTTATGCCACTTTGAACTGAGTCATGGCTGAAATACCAGCGTTACGTAGTATTGCAGTTTTCTGAATGAATTTCTAATATAAATAAACCCAGCAGAAACTGAAAAATAATAAAATATACTCTTCTAGAAAACCTTTAAATTTTTCTGTCGTTTGCTGAAGTCACTTTCTGCTTACAAATATGCTTCATTTATCAGGCACAGTATGCAACTTACTCTAAGACATTATATATATTTTATATATACACAAATATATATAATATATATAAATTAGAGTTTTATATATAGGGGAATACATATATATACACATACACACATATGCATATATATTCCCTTATATATAAATCTATATATACATTCCAAAAGACATAAAACATTTTCTCTGGAAGTAACAAAACTGAAGATTATAAACTGCTGAAGGAAAGCTTGAAAGGAAATAGATAATTTCCTTTGGGGTTAAACAGATTTGTTCGGATATTTATTTAAATATATCCTCTATATTTTATAATCTACATTCAGAGTTTATGTTTGATTATTTTATTTACATAGGCTATTAAAATAATACATATTGTGCATTACTTCAGGGACTGATTCATTAGAAATATTATGCAGGCATAGCTAAATTGCCAGTTGCCACAAATCCTGCATTTGCTGTGTTATATCTGATACTCCTGAGATTTGATATGGAGAAAATAAGGCTGAAGCCTCCACTGAAGCCACATCACCTCCAACATCTGATAAAGCTTTTTGACTTTGAAAGGTTTTTTTATGTTGGCTTCAGTGGACTTTGTACTAGGTCCTAGAAGGCAAGAATGGTTTGCAGACTAAAAAGAAGAATATCCTTGAAGAAACAATCATCTCTGTTTTTGTAAAGAGCACATGAAGAATGATCATTATTCCTTGACCCCAGTCCAACATTTTGTGACCATCTCCCTCAACTGCCCCACAAAAGGCGGGGCAAGCTAAAATTCTGTATTATATCTAAACCAAAGAAACTTTTTTTTTTCAGGGATGCAAAATGCAAAGTATTCTGTAATACTTTTTAAAACTGGTTGGGTATATTAACTATGTAATACTTCCATTTAATTAATTCCACTAATTCAGAAATGGAAAGACAACCAAAAAAAAAAGGAGGGCCAGCATCTCACAGAAAGGGCAGCAGACTTTGGATATCTAAATGACACGTTGAGTTTTTATACCAGTTCTGTGATGTAAAAACTACAGCACTACAGGTTAATTTTTTAGATTTAATAAAGCTATGGCAATTGATACAAAAATTTGGTCATAAATATGCACTGCCTTAAAAATAGAACTGTCAGTAGCTTCAGATGTTTGGGAGACTTTCTGATAGTCTGTACAGGTTTTATTGTTATGCTTTTTGTTAACTGTATTCTTCCAGAGTCGAGCAAGTCTCCAAACTTCAATTAAGAGGTAGATGACGAGAAAAATTTGAACTGCAGAACAACAACATGCAAATTACATTGAAATTACTTAGCAATGCTTATGCAAATTGTGATCAAAAAGGTAATAATACATGCAAACGCTTTCTATATATATATGCACAAATATCAGAAAAGCACTCACCCCCCAAAAAAATCCAGAGAGCCTTTTTAAAATTGATATGTCATCTTGGAAAATAACTATTTAGAAATTCCCTTTATATTCCTCTCTGTGAGTAGAAAAATAGTCATCTATAGAGAAACTAACAAAAGTTGCCTCAATTCAATTTCATTAGAGGCAAAATTGTCAGTATCAGTTACAGCATGTTCATCTATAAAAGTGGTCACTGGCTTTGTTAGTGAAATCCTGATGGCTGCCCCAAATCTGGCTGTATGGGGAATCTGTAGCTTATTATGTATCTGAATAATACCTCCCCACTAATACTCACAACCATCCAGATCTGAAAGTAGCACGAGAAAATGTTGCTTAGGCATTTGAGGGAAGAGAATGACAATAAAGCATTTGAGAAAAGTCACTGCCTGCCAGGCCTGAAGTCTGTGTTACATCAAAATGGAGAACAGGGGCGGAGGTGGGGAACCTTCAAGAGTTGTCTGGGAGGAACAATTATGTACACACCGCCAAATGTTTTTTAAGCACACTGGATGCTGGTATGCAAAAAGAGCATTAAAATTCATGTGAATTTTGAATCACGATGTCAGTGAAATTGCTGCCATTCACTTCAGCAATAAGTAAAGTTGAACTTCCTCTCATAAGGACAGCATCAATAACCAAAAAATCTATTTGAAGATAAAAAAGGCTTTCCCTAACTCTGTCAAAACAGTTCACAAACCACACTCCTGAAATAAAAGGATTGTAGTCTGACTACTTATGCTGCAGGATTTCATGTAAAGAGATGCTTTTGTGAACTTAATGGAAATACAGACCTGACAACATTTGCAACCACAGTTCAATGGTGAGAAATGGGAGGAGTGAACTTCTGATATGTTCTTGAAAAAGTACTGAAAATTATTGGTGAGAAGTCTTTCTCTGGAGTTGGAAAAGGCAATACAGAAAAACCCTTCAGCTACTAGAGAGTATGATGTCAAAAAACCCTAGAGAGAAAAGTATCTGGATGTCTACTCTGAAACTACTTGAAATTTAACCTTGATGTTAAATAGGAAAAATAATTTATGTCATCCCCTTTCCTAGTAATTTTAAAATTTTGTATAAATGAGATTAAGAGCAATTACGGATTTTCTTGCACTGACTGACAGAGACTACAGACTCCATAGTACATAACAGATGCATCTGGTATGTCTTGAAGTTTGAGAGTACATTTCTTGATTGTAGGGCAGGGGCTTCTCTTAGTCCTGACCCTGCAGTGGTCTAGACTGGGGGTAGGGTAATCAAAAGAAACCAGGGGGATTTAGAGGGATGGTATATACCCAGGTGTTATCCTGAAAGCAGAAATGTAATGATGAAATGATTTGCAGTACAAATTACAGCTCAGTGCAAGTAAGAGTGATATTCAGGGCAAGTTATACTCATTTTGCTACTTTGCTGCTCAGTATAGAATTTATTCAAGGCAATTTATTATTATTATTACTTTTAGAAATAAGAGCTACACATACAAGGCAACTGCCCCTTCAGGACCTGTTGTTTGGAAGACACAGTTTTTTTAATTCCAGGTAGTTTTTGCATAGATATGGTTCCAATTTTCTTCATTCATCTCTGGATTTTAACTTCCTTAATATTCAGTAATATCAAGAGTATTCTGACGTTTTTTTATTTTGTTGCTAGTATTCTTAGGGAAAGTAACAAAAGACGCATAAGGAAATGGTTCACTTGACTCAGTTCATACTTTATATTGCTCCAGACACCTGCTGCATCATTTTACCCTATGGGATTAAAAATTGCACATTGGTGAGTGGTGGTAAAGCAGCTCTTTCATTCCTTTTAACATAATTGACCAGAGATGAAAGAGTAGTAGCTCTGCAGAGGGCTGTGTTAGTACAAATTTTTATTTCCTCTGAAATAGTAACAATTTTTGTTACTACTGGTCAGGTGTGTCTATGGCTCGAGGAATCTTGTTTTTCCCTCATTTCCTATGCCACGTTCCATCATATTTTGTGATCCTGCATAGAAAAGGTAAGTTGCCTACATGTTTCCTGAGAGCCTTTTTTTATCATCTTTCTTCTGAGTCCATTATTCATGCAACAGCTCTACCCTATACTCTTAATCAACACTGTTTTTTGCAAAGAGATAATAAGCACCTAGAATTTTGCCTCAGTAGTTCTGGTTCAGCCTCTGTATTCATCTCTTTTCAAATAATCTCTGCCTTTCTACCACTTGCTGTCAAGAGCAGAGTGATGTTCCCGATGACTACTCTTTAGCTAAAATTTCAGTTCATTTTTCACAATCCAGTATTTAGAACTGATGTTCCTCACCGTATGAAAGCTTAATGTCTATGGAACTCCTCATCACTTTCTGGCGCTGGGCACTTAGGGCCTTCAGAGATCCTGGAATTCACCCTGTACATTTGTATAGCCAAAACCAGCAACACTTTTACCTGATGGGGTGCTATGGTTTGGAAGGAGGTGCAACGTATTTATTTCTCCTCTGAGGCTGGGGGCTGGGAGAGGAACTGTCATTTTACTGGGACTAAATCGTTCTCCTTTATGCAGTTCATTGCTCAAATCTGAGCATGTAACCCATATTTTCTCCTAAAATTCTGAAATGCACATAGTTTGTTGCTGATGCACCTATAAAATTAGAGGACTTGTAGGTGTTTGGTTTTCCTGCATATGATTAGGTAAGAAGTAGGTATTAATTCCTGTACCACGCTGCAAGTAGATTCATGATGCTTCTCCCCCAAAATGGTGCTGAGATAATGAAAAAGTTCAGCATTACTGTGGAAGTTCATAGTATGTAAGAAGATAATCCAGCAAAACAGAAGCAAGCACTACCAAAAATTTTTAGAACAATGAAAATAATAATATTGAACACTACTGTTCCTTAAAAGCACTCACATATTTCCTAGATTTTACTAAGTTTTTTTCTTTTGTTATTCGTGCTTCAAAGTATGTTTAGGACAGCTAGCTGTCTGTCCAATATATTTGCAACTTTTTGAGATTTAAAAGAGGGCTAAAATGAATGATATTATTTTCCCTGAATTGAATGTATGTGTATTCTGCATAAACAGTGCATAAATGTTTTATGTATCAGAGCCTTAATTTTCACAATTTCTGAGGCATTTATATGCATCTCTCCAAAACGAATAGACCCTTTCCTTACAACTAGAACAGAAATATTTTTACTTAATACCTTCAGAAGCTTGCGCTTTTAGCTTTCAAATGCAATGCTAATTTCTGTAATGTAAAATCGCTGACTTGTACTTTCTTTTGCCTACAGGAAGAGGAACAATTGTGTCCATTTTAATTGATACGAGTGTCTGTGTGACACTGTAGACACAAGACCAAATATCCTGCACAAAAGCGGTGCGTCAGTACAAAGCTTCCAGACTGGCACTGTCAGTGTGCCTTGCAGCGTTTTTGATCGAACTGGCGTTACAAAATGAAGTCGCTTTTCACTAAATACATGGGAAAGGGAGGTGAGAACTGGTATAAAGTTACTTGTCTGCAAAGACCTGAAGTTAGACCTTAAGTCTCCTCTCAGTAGACAATCAAACAACTAATGACTTGCCAATAAAACCAAGCAGGTACTTTGAAGTCATTGCCATGAAACAGATTCAGGCCACAAAAGCCAAGGGTAAGTATCCTTTTAACATCAGCAGGTTCTGAATCTAGTCCCTTTAGGAAGAAGGTTTCACAGTCCAATCCAGTTCCTTCAGCCATACAGGAATATATAACCGAACAAACTAATTGCCACTCTTGTTAGCAATGTAAATCTTGGGTTTAAATCCTTTTTATGTACAGGCAGATTTTAGCTTAGTTTGAATTAGTGAGGTCTGAACGTACTTTGTGTTCAAATGTGCGTGTTGAAGTACAATGTAGCCAGCTATCACAGGAGGAAACAATTTCTGGAATATATTGTAATTCAGCTGTTTATTGTATTTTAGAGATGGTGCCCACCAATTGCTTGTCTTCTAGCCTAAACTTTTACATTCATATTATAATTGTTTATACAGACATAATGTATCTTTTTGATCTAGTGGGCATACAAAAGAGAAAAAAGTTTCAGTGTGCTTCACTCAGGTACTCTGTCTCTTTTGAAACAAATCTTTGAGGTCATATTCTTTTTTAATATTAGTGGTAAGTACAGTTTGGGCAGATTATTTCAACAGACTTTATCAATACTCTAAAGATGAACACAAAGTATCTTCCCAACTAAGAGTTAGAGATACTTTTACATTAGATATACTTTTAAAACAAAACTGTGTTGTCATTGGAAGGCTTTATAGATAGTCTGGTTTACCTGACTCTTGATTATCCAGAGTCATAGTTTGATGGACTCATTTGCATGGAGTCACTATCTCGGTAATCTCAATTTTGTATCACTGAAATAAATAAATTGTAGATAGTAATTTAACTTAGAGTCTGGCCACAGGGCAAAAATCTGTTCCCATCCAATATTGTGACTGATCATTATTACTGCAAAACCTGGCCTGTGTCTTGAAGACATATTTCTAATGGAAGTCATAAATGTTGCCTTCTGAGCTATATTACAGGTTAAATATTGGTTTCTCTTTCTGAAGGATCTTCAAGAGCTTTATCAGCTCTGCTGGCAGCATCTTCGTTCTCATTGTTTGTTAATGGTTCTGCTTCCTTCAAGTCAGCGTTCTTCTGTGCTTTCTGCTTCTCGTCTTCTAACTTCTTTTCTTTTGCCAAAAGCCTGTAGTTAATGGTATTGCCAATGAACAACCAGATACTGGCCACAATCACAATCACTCCGCAGACAAAATACATGTACTGATATTCACCAGTAACATCCACTAACCAACCTGAAACACAAAGACAAGAAGAGAGAAAAAGTCTTTAGCATAGAATACCCAATACAATCCAGATCTTTTCCTAGGAGGAATACCTATATATTGCCTGGTTTTGAAGCTGGAGCAGAAAAGCATTTTCAACATGTTCAAATGGTCTAACATATATAGCAGAACTCTAATGAAACCTGTATTAGTTAAGCTTGCAATTGTCACTGGAACCACTGACAATGATAAAATATTGAAGAACAAAGTAAGTAAAGCTCAATGAATAATGACAGACAGTTTTTTAGTTCTTTCATTTTCATTCTTTCATTGTCTTATTATTTTATTCACCTCCTAATTTTGTTTCCTATTGTTTTGGAGTGACTGTCTGACACTCACGGAGGCTGCATACAGACAATAGGATGAAGAGGTATGTGCCTTTTTAGGCTGCTGTCACTGTACATCAACAGCTTGCTTTTCATTTTTACTTTCCTGTGACTGGTGAAAGAGATAGAAAGGCTTGTCCCTTCAGCTATCATGCTCAACTGCTGAGTTTTGAACTCTGAAGCCTGTACCTAAAAATTACATCCACATCGCTGAGATTAATTTGGTCATGACAAGGAAAATAAAATATAAGTGCTCTTCCACTTTATGAGCCATTCTTTCTAAATTTTCCCAACTGCCAAATCAAGATTTGTATGTATCCAACTATTTAGCTCTGAACTCTGCTACACTGTCATTGAAATTCACACGATGACCTGCACACTTCAGTTTAGTATATATTTAGATGCTTTTACTGGGTTGAAGCCGTAATGCCAGCCTATTCACCTGATACACGTTTACAAGCCATCAAATTATTCCAGCCTTTCTTTATTTCACAAGACTAGGATTAGGAAAAACTCAAATAGCACTGCAACTGTATAATTCACCAAGTACTGTAAATAGTGCAAGTTACTGTTTTTTATAGATGAACAGTCTCATAAAACTGATGATTAAAAATGAAATTCTGCATTAACATTACTTCAGCATTGTATTTTAAAGGATATGAACTAGTCAAAATGGGAATTTAGCTTTTCCATGTGCTCACCCCCTTTGTTGTTTCTATTTAACAAGATAAATCAATTATTCATACAGTTATAGCACAAACACATGCTTTTCAAAATTTCTGCTAAGCTAATATACTGAAAAATAAATAGTTGCATATTCTATTGCTCCATAAATATTAGATTTAATATCTTTAGAGTTAATATTAATATTGATTTCAGAACCTGACTGAAAAGGCTGGACTCCAGTGGTCACAGGCTTAGTCCCCCCACTAGGTGGCATAGGAAGAGTCTGTGTGAGAATATATTTTGTTCTACCATCACCAAAATGAATTTGTATGTTAAAAGATGAGGGTAATATGGAATGTATTGAGAACTATTAAACATTTACTTGTAAAAATATTATTATACTGAAGTGAGTTGAATTGTTTTGGCATATTTAAAATTTCACTCAACAATGCTATTTTTGTACAAATATTGAGAGTAATCCTTAAAACACTTTGATAATTATATAGGGTTTTACGCACATATAAACTTGCTAACTTTTGTGGTTCTGCTTCTGTCGTTATAGTGTATGTTCACAAGGCTTGTAATCTCAGTATCTTTATATTTTCATAGTGTGGGCTTACACTGCAACTCATGCACCTTTAATGGATACTTTTCAGTAAGATTTGAGCATCTATTTCTTTAGTCTCTTATATCATCAGAAACCTTAAGATTATAAAACTTACTAATAGCATTACTGAATACTGACTAAAAAGCTAGCAAACAGAAAATACTTTAGGTAAGACTCTTCATCATTTTTGGTGCTAGAAGCCCAAAAGTTATGTATACAGTCCTGCCTATACACCTAGGCTCTCTTTAAGCCCCCGTTACACTCAAAAGAGAGAAGTTGGCAACATTACCACCTCTTAGTCAATGTAGGATGGTTCACGCTCTGAATTGCCTTACACATATCTGCTGGCTACAGAAACAGGGTAACGGACCGGCTGAGAGCGAGTCTGTGGTGTGAAATCATGCCAGGGCACAACACTCCATGGCACTGCGCCAGAATCCCACCAGGCATGCGCCCTGCCTAGGCTGCTGAGCGTGCCCCTGTCCTTTCTGGCACCTCCCTACTGGTTTCTTCTCTCTAGAAATGCCAGTCCTCTCTTTTTAGGCAAACTAAAGTTGCTATTTTAAATTTACATGGGTGCTCCTCTAGCTGCCATTAGGTTAGAGAAGCTACAAGTCATAGAATCATAGAATCATACAATGGTTTAGGTTGGAAGGGACCTTGAAGATCACCTAGTTCCAACCCCCCTGCCATAGGCACAGACACCTCCCACTAGACCAGGTTGCTGGAAGCCCCATCACTGTGAGATCTTTAGAAAAACTGACCAGTGGATTCGACCAATTCAAGAGAGGAAGAATTGTATTGGCAAAGAGCAAATTGGAGCTGAATACATGTAAATCAAGGCTGCAAAGTTAGCACTATCTGCTATCAGGAAAACATACATTTAACACATGGATATATGGGCCAGGAGAGATATGCTCTTAATCTATCTATTGCACATGCACACATTGTATGCCTTCAGATTCTCATGTGGATCTGCAGCTGTAAACTGCAAAGATAATTGATGCAGTGCACTACTGCCACAGTACATTCCTAGTCACACAGAAAACATTAAATAACATTAAGAATGTTTATATTAATTCAATACTAAATTGCAAGATTATGCTGTAATGTCTGAAAAAATAGAATAAAAGAGATTCTTACCTCCTAGAGGAGGGCCTATGAGCACAGGGCAACATTCCACGATGGTGACAAGTCCAACTGCACTGGAAAATCTGGCAGCCCCAACGAGGTCCATCAATGTCTCAAAAAGAACGCTGCTAACCATTCCAAATGCAAACCCAAAAAATACAGCATATATCACCAAGCCAGTATAATTTGTTGCCAAAGGGCACAAGATATGACAGACGCCATTGTACAAGACAGCAAAACTAAAAAAGTACTGAATCTTTGGCCGGATAAACTTGGAGTTTGCTACGAGTCCCATTGAAGGCCTAGCAAACATGTCAACAAAGGCTAAGATAGATAGCAAAAAAGCAGCAGAATATTCATCGATTCCCTTGTGCTTGGCATAAGGAGCCAAGAATACTATTGGAGCGAAGAAACCAATAAACATAATGACATTTCCTGACAAATAGATCAGAAACCCTCTGTGTTTGAAGAGGGACAGATCTAGATATTTATTCATAGTTTGCCAAAAAGACTTCTTGTTGTTTTTGTGCAAGGTAGAATCTCCTGTGCCTTTTTCAACATCTTTTTTCACAGGAGGGACTGTTTTCGGTCCAACAGGTCTCATAAGCGACCCAGCCACACAGCAGTTCAAAAGAAGTCCTCCCAGAATGAGAAAGCTTCCTTTCCAGCCAAATGCATTAAAGAGGAATTGATTGAGAGGTGCCAATGTGCTCAGAAACACTGGACTTCCAGCCATGGCCAATCCATTAGCAATGGGACGCTTCTTATAGAAATACTTGCCAATCATGGTCAAGGCAGGCTGTAAGTTGAATGCTAAACCCAGACCTAAACAACATATAAAAGACAGTATTATTGAAGGTCACGCACTAAAAAATGTATCACATTTCTTTCAAGTTATTTTTAAATGAATGGTATCTAATCCAGTGATTCCCACCGAAGACAGAAACCAACTAGCATCAGAGAATGAAATACAGCTTCATTGCTGTCCATATGTGTTAATGCCAAGTCTGTGTCATGGTGGCATTCTACCATTTCCCCCTGTAGCACTGCAATAAAAGCCAAAACTCCTTGTTATGTTTCAGCAATGATAGAGACAGCAGAACCGCAGAGGAATGATGGTATCAATGCCTTGACTCACCATTTTTATGTTTACTAAGCTATAATGCAATTCTCTCTTGGCTCATTTCACAAAAGTTATTAAATGTCACCTCAGCTACAATGACTACAGGGTGTATTAGATGCATAAATCTCCTCATTTCTTATTTCCAGCACTATTTAAGATCAAACTTGCATACAAAAGTAGAGCTTAAAATGACTAATTATTTTGGAGCACATTCAGCTCCATTTCCCCAGGTATGGAAGTCACTACTAAAGGTGGAAGATTTGTAGAGGACATGCATGGGAGCAGACCACCCATCCATATCAGCTAAATGTATAAGCTGAACCTCTAGGCCTTCTCTCTGTATTAAGACACCTAGGCAATAAGGTCTAAGTAGCTATGCATCTGCTGAACGGCACAGGAGAGAAGTTNTGGCACAGGAGAGGTTTTCTTCTCTGATAGGCCCATTCCTGGACTCCGGCTTTATTCCTTCAGTGAGCCCCAATTTTAGGATGTAAAAAATAAGAGCTTTAANCGGCACAGGAGAGAAGTTTTCTTCTCTGATAGGCCCATTCCTGGACTCTGGCTTTATTCTTTCAGTGAGCCCCAATTTTAGGATGTAAAAAATAAGAGCTTTAAGAAATAATCACTGAACAAAGCAGGATTCCTTTAGTCCCGACATAAAGAAAGATGAGCTTGAATATAGGAACAAGTATTATCTCATTCATTTATTACCTGCCAATATTCCACCTCACTTTCATTTCTTATTCTGAGGAGGTAGTTTAAAAAAAAAAACAACACAACTTTTGATAAAGAGGTTATTTAATTTACTGGCTTTATGATCACTTTAGTTCATTGTCTTAGGCAATATCCAGGTCTTTGACAATATATGACTAATTTTATTTGGGGGTTGACCCTGGGGATTTTAAACAGAAAGCTATTGAACTGAAAGTTGTTATACTTCTCTGTAAGAGTATATGTATGTACAAACCTACAGAAAGCTGATTCTAGCTTTTGCATTTTTACTAGAGTTCTGCTAGCCTTTGCCACCCCATTTGAAGAGCAACATGATTGAAAGCTAAAAGAATGAATGTGAGAATCTACACAAATGACTGTAATAAGTGCTGTCATGAGCCAATCAATTTTTATACCATAATTATAGTGCAGTGTGGAACAGTACATACATACAGCATTTATTGAATAAAATCATCAGTTGTTCCTGAAATATCCTAAGAAATAATTTAACATCATACCAGCTAATTTAAAGGATTAGATAGCTCAGGTAGCTGAAATGAACTGATCTTGCCGCTTTCTTGGTTTGCATTTCTACAATGCCTTGCACAATGGGTTCTTGATCACCAAGGCTCATTGGTAGAACAGTATTTGAAATTATATAATATAATATATTACAATATAATATAATGAATAGAATAGAATAGAATAATCCCTTTCAAACAAGATTCTTACCTCCAACGACACCAATACATAGATAAAGTTCCAGGACGCTATTGCAGAAAGAGGAAGCAATCATACCAAATGAACACAGGATACCTCCTGCTATCATCACAGGCCGGCTACCATACTTATTCACTAAAATGCTGCTTATGGGACCTGTTGGTAGAAAGAAAATACATTAACAGGTAAGAGGTAACTCCATCGTACATGTCTTTGTGTTTAGGATAGATATGTTGGAATGCCTTACTCTTCCATCCCGGAAAATGCTTAGCTGGTTTTATACCGATTTGTTTTACAAACACACTCTGTGAGTTTGCAGACACAGGAGCCTGAATGTGGATATATTGCCTCCATGACAATATAAATATTGATTAGTCATGGAGATGGATCAAAAGATTAAAGACATCAGACAAGCAAGAGGGATTGTTACAGTTCACAAGCAATCAATACTGAGATCGGTCAATGGAAGTTTTGAAAGCGCAGGGACTGAAGAATTTCAAGTATGAGACAGATATCAAAACTCCACAGAGCAGGAGGAATCTCCTGGCAAGCAAACTAGTAACTGATCTTAATACTGTAGCGTGTCCTGGACCCCTATTCAAAACTACACATAGACTTAAAAATATTGTCAATCAGACTGTAAATCTCTGGCCCTTGAGGCTCATTTTCCCTTACCTCATCCAGAAAGGAGTGTTAACGGGCAGTAAGATGACTGTAGGTTGTCTGGGAAAATCTAAGATGTCGTTTAGCATAAAGACCTATAAACTTTGAAAATACTGCTACAGGACCATTTTTCAGTTTCAACTGCAATTCAGTTTATGGTGTAATTACGTCCATACTAAACAAACAGCTAGTGTGCAATTTAGCATGACATGCATTATATGTTTTTTAAACGACCGTGACTAGAATAGATGGTGTGCTACATATCAAGATTAAGAGGTTGTCAAAGCTCTTTAGGCAAAACTGCATACCATCTGACTGCACTATATTTGGCCCAAACCATTACGAATAGTCTTGCTTTTGCAATAACTAAACTTATCCAATTCAAAAATAATAATAAAAACCATAATAAAACGCAATAAATTCCAAACTCAAGATAAAACAGGCACCTGGCATAAAGTGCAATGCCAAGCTCTGCATTCCATCATCAGCAAATCATTCACTGTACTGGTAACAGTTTTAAGTCTCTCTCTTTATAAATATCTACAGGAATAAATGCCAGAAACTCCATGATATGAAACTGCCAAATCCAACCAAATTTAAAAGTGTATTTTCACAGGTACAGTGTTATTTCAGACTGCGCTGTTTGAATTGCCTTAATGTATTAAAGTATTATTATGGAGGTACTGTAAATGTTAATTACTACTTGCATATCAACAACAGAAGTCTTAAGCGTATGCCAAATGACCAATTTTTAGCTTACTTCCTTACAGAAATAACCTTCTACAATAGATTTGCCCTGTGCCTGCCTGTCCTTTCTAATAGCTTGTGAATCCAAAGGTCAGTTTGAAATTAACTTGACTGAAAAGCAAAGATTTGAGTGATGTTTAGATCTTACGGTTTGTGCATTCATTAAATAGCTTGGCTCACAAGGAGTCTAGGGCAGCAAGTATTTAAAAAAGGAGGTCCCTGTCCCGGCAGCACAGGCACTGGCCAATACACCCAGCTTTCTACCAGTAAAAACAATCTATCTTCTTGCCCAGGCAGATCTACTGTTCAGGGTAGTGGGGGCATAGAGGATAAACTCGGTGGCTATTTCGCTGGGGAGGTAAAGGATGCTCAGACTGAAGGCATTAGGGCTCATCTTACAGACACATAAACATAGGAGATCAGGCTCTGCTGCTCACTGAACTGCAGTTTAAGCATAACCGTATATTGAAACCAACAGACTTGAAAATCCACAGCATGGAATGGCTCACCAAACATACAATAGTCCAGAGATTTATTAAAAGACTTTAAATCACATATGAAGCACTAAAACGTTTTGCTGACAGCTTATATTATAAGATACTTAACACTTCTTTATTTCCATTTGGGGGGAACTACTGAGCAGAACAGGGACAAGGTGGTTTCTCCTTTGAGGTCATATGGAGAAAGCAGTGAAACATGAAGGACGGACAAATTACTTCTCCCATCTTAATAAACTTGTGCTCTCATAACTATGCTGAAGCATAACTTGGATTACTTTTTTTTTATTATTTATAGAGCTATGTTTGGACAATCAGGAGTTTGACTCATGTTTGAATTAGAAAGAAAGCCCTTTTGAAATATTTGAACAATACAAATATTTCCTCTGGGTCAAAAAAGCTCCTTTTAACTGGAACTCTGTTTAACTCAAAGCAAAAAGTTTCATCCCCATATCAATTAATATTTATATTTTTGAAAATAAATTAAATTAAAGGCAATTTTCTGAAAAAAAAAACCAACAAAGTTTTAATTGTTATCATTGCTAAACACAGTAACAGTATTTCACTTCAAAGATATAAAAATAATGGGTTTTTTTAAAATTATTTTCAAGCTCTTTCTCCTGTGATGAGACGGAAGTATTTAAAAAATTGTAAATGAAAAATTTGTGTAATATTTGTTACCATTCTGACCTTCCCCCAGATTACTGCTGTAATAAATATTGCCTTGCTGTAGTCTTACTTAAAATGTTCCTTTGCTGATCCTTAGAAAAAAACATAGGAAAGAGGCATCATAGCAGGTAAATATTTGACCACACAATTTACAGATTTATTCACTACAGGCAGCACCTCAAATTGTACCCTTACATAAATACTTCAGTTATGATGTAGATGGACCTGTTAGCAATCTGTTTCTTTACTCGTTAAACAAAGACAGCGTGAAAAGCCAGAAGGATAGGTGTGAGACCAAATGCAAAAGATGAGGTAAATCCACACAGAGCAGACTATCAAGTGTTGTAAAGAGAGGAATGGCATTAAAAAAGATTGTTGTGCAATATTGCTATATTGTTAGCATTTTAAATAAAACTATGGATCAAACAGAGAGCATTGCATGGCACTGACAAAGTTTTCCAACCATAATCAAGGACAAAGATGAGCTCTGCTCTAATATTCACCCCAGAAGAGTACTGACTCTAATAATCATATTCTTTAATACTGTTCCATCAATCCTTCCTTCCTTCTCCTGTAGAAAAGGGATATGAGCCAGATTCTTGTTTGTTTATGGGTTTGGGGAAGAGAGTTGTTTTTAGGGTTTGGTTGGTTGGATTTTTCTGGTGCGTGTCCAGAAATGGCAAGTTTCGTAGTACAGTCCTTTGAGGGAGATCATTTCGCAAACAGTTCCTTATTACGAACAAGAAAACTTGACCTCTGTGGATCTTAACTGTGGCAGTTAGGCCAGGACTGCAAGTTACAGCTTTTCAGATCAAAGCATGCAATATCAGCCTCACCTTCAAGACCTGTGAGCTAGAGGTCAAATATGGATGTATTAATTTAGGTAGACAGTGGATGAAGACATCAGAGGAAAGACAAAGCTGTCTGATGGGTCTGAGCTCTGTACTTTCAAATGACGTAAATCTGGAATGTATTATGAATTTGAAATTCCTTTAAACATAATATTCTTTTTGAGATGTTTTCCTTAAGTTAATGATGTGTATTTACCACCACAGCTCCATTTAATTTTGGGTTTTCTTTTAGAATATTCCAGTATTTTGATTTAAAATTTGTGCATGGGGGAAATATTAATTGGTCTATAAGCCAGAAAGTTACTTTAACCTTACTCCCTAACTTATTTAGGAACCCTGCCAAACTGATGAGTAGATTAAATATTTTCTTGAGACATCTGTGTATATACTTGGTTTTGGAGTCTCATAAAATGGTTCATATTCATACCTTAACATACACAAATCTACATAAATTCCAGCTGTTTGCCTGTCATCATACGTTTTAAAGCCATGCACAAACTTCATTTCACATCTAACAGCTTCTACAATTATTTAAGCAATGCTCACATGCCAGCATGTATCTATATTCCTTGCATATCTTTTCTTTTTAGCAGAAGGCAGATTAAGCTGTTTAAGTACTGTAACACTGCCAAAATCATGCTATATATTAATGCACGTTAATGCACTAAAGGACTGCTGGATATCTGAGTCTACTTTCCTGAAGCCTGAAGTAACTACATAACAGATGTTAAATCAGGAAGCCCACAAGAATATTTACTGTGATCTCTCCCTTAGCACCTACAAACCCTCAGCCACAAAAGATTATACGTTCCCTAAACCAAATTTAAGACCATTATCATCATATGCTAACAGTCTCCTGGCTGTATTTTTCTTTTATATCTTTCTGTTTGAGGCAAATGACCAGACTGTGAGAAGGAACAGGACAGTAACTGTAAGCGGTGCCACTGAAGACCAGTCTCAGGGCTGTGCAGCAGGACACAAATGCTTTAGAAGAAGACAAGAAAAAATAGCAGCTTTTCATATTCTTCGTCATATGTCAAAGGAAAGATGGCAAAAGTTATTTCAGCTATGTGAGCAGAGACTGGCTTATGCATTTGGGAGCTGTTTATGATGTTTTATACAAAGTCTGTATTATTGTGTCACTGATGTTCTGTTTTGATGGCTCAACAGAACAGTCACTTGCACATCTGTATTGTGCAAAACGTGAGGACAAAGCTGCTTTTGATGGTCTTCAGTGAATACCAAGACCTCTCGGAAAAAAATACATTGCTTACAAATGAGTTTAATTATTTCTTATAATAACAAAGGTAGCAATAATCCATATTTTTGTCTCACTTCTAAGTTTAACTTTTCAATCATTATTTAAATCTTCCTTCTTCTGCTAAGCCATACTGTTGTAAATGAAAAGTAATAAGGACTACATAACTGAATAATAAGTAGATTTAAAAAGCAGATGTTTGAAGAAATAATCACTTTTTTCCCCCTTGAAAAAATGCTTATTGTGCTAATATGGTTTAAACATAACTCGAACATTAAAGTTTCTTTCTAAAGAAACATACCGCTTGCTATTTTTGGGGAAATGAATAGAGGGCTCGAACTACGCACCATAAATTTAATATTCTTTCTCATATAGTTACATTCTCAGAGATACACACATCTATCCATTTATTTGCTTTTCTCAGCCCTAAGAAAATATACACTTTAAAAAATGATCTGGCTCTGGAGACAATGCAACAACTTTATATCTAGTATCTCTAAAAGCTTAAAGGATGCAAACCAGATAACAATATTTCCATTTCATAATACCTGGAGGTAATAGTACAGCCAGATCAGTTTTAAGGCCACGAAATAGACTAAAGGAAGATTTATTTGGCATAAAATCTATATCTTGCTCAGCTCTCAGGTAGAATAACATTTGTAAGTCCAAATGTATTAGGTACACTCCATTAATTTATAAGAGGAAGAGAATCTAGGACACTGGAATTCTTGCTGCCTTTTCTGTTTTCCATCAATTTTTTCTTACCACAATGAAAAAAAATATTTACTTTAGACAGTTATCCCATAAATAGACACCACCTTCTGCAAGGGATGAAAAAATGTTCTGCAACTTAAATGTATAATAACTAGTCAGAATCGTTACAACAGTAGGAATTGGTTTGTAGCAGCATCAGGCTGCTATAATTGTCTTTATATTCATAATGAGGTCATCTTTGGGTCTATTCTATATGTATATTCACTGTAGGAATGGAAGTTTCTTTAGAAACTACATAATTTAGGTTTTAGTATTTATTTGTCTTGGTTTCATTGCTCACTGTTATAATACAGTGATGTAATTAAAGATCATTCGCATCTGTAATTTGTTTCACATAAAGCCAGCGCATTTATGCTTTTTATTTTGCTACCTGCGTTATTTTTAGTATGGAACAAGACATGAACCTTCTTGATATAAAGGTAATTTTTTAAACATATATTGACAATGTCATACAGTGTTCATAGTGTCATTGATCCAAAGCAACCTGAAATGACTCAGTCTGAACAATATGACATTTATTTAAATAAAGGGAATTGCTGAAAGAAGTTGAAAATAAATGCAATAATAATATTTCAAGTTGCACTAATGCAATATTGTAGATTGTATCCTGTCAAGTCAAGTGATTTAAACACAAGTACATTTTCAGCCATCTGCTCTGCAGACTCAATGTAGCTATCTTTCCAGTCCAGCTTTATTTTTTATTTCTGTCTCCTACAAGGCTAGTAAATCCTGAGTAGCTCCAAGAATTAACATTAGGATAAACTACTTGCTAATATCAGTCAGACTTTTTTTTTCTTTTTCTTTTTCTTTTTCTTTTTCTTTTTCTTTTTCTTTTTCTTTTTCTTTTTCTTTTTCTTTTTCTTCTTTCTTTTTCTTCTTTCTTTTTCTCTTTTTTCCTTTTCCTTTTCCTTTTCCTTTTCATTTTCCTTTTCCTTTTCCTTTTCCAAAACATAAAATCCACTTGCAGGAGATGATTTTCTCTTTTTGACAATGAACACTCAATATTTTGCTGAAGTAGAGCCTTATCTTTCACTTTAAAAGAACTCCTTCGACCACATATGCTTTAAGCAAGTACATAGTGCTTGCTATTAGAATGTCATCTCTGGCCTATAGAGGAAAACCAACTCAAAATTGATTCTGATCATGTATAGAACCTGTTCATTAAGTTGGAAAATGCTTTAAAAACATGCTGCTTTTCTCAAGCAGGATTAAATCAAAATACTGAGCATTNAATATGCTTTAAGCAAGTACATAGTACTGCTATTAGAATGTCATCTCTGGCATATACAGGAAAACCAACTCAAAATTGATTCTGATCATGTTTAGAACCTGTTCATTAAGTTGGAAAATGCTTTAAAAATATGCTGCTTTTCTCAAGCAGGATTAAATCAAAATACTGAGCATTCTGTGACAGTCTTATCTCTAGTTAAAAAACCTCTGGCTAAATACTTTTAGGACTATTGGATAGGCATTTAGAGAAGGCAGACAGAAAAAAAAATCCAAAAAAGTATTGATGAATCTGAAAATATTAAAATGTCATGCAACTATTTTGTTTTAGACTCTTTATCACATTTCTGGGAATAGTAACCTGCGTTTCTGACATATCCTATGTGTTTGTGTAACAGCAATGAAGGTAACATAGTTCAACAATCGTTGGAAAGCTTTCTCTGCAGTTCCTCCGTGCATTTGGCAGTATTTTTTTTCCATTTCATGTAACATTTACAACTGGCTGCACTGATCCCATAAACCCAGATAATATAGTAACCTTGACAGAAAGCAAAGAGAAGAAAAAGGCTCTTGCAATAAATATCACCAAAAGGAAATGGCTAACATTGAGTTAGGGTCGCTAAACTCTGAGTTAAGATAGCTCAGCAGCTGAAAGCGCAGCATGCCGGGGAGTAAGCAGTCAGTCGTTCAACCATCCATCACACTTTGCTCACCACTTCCCCTCCTCTAACTACATTTCCTCAGTGTCATTACCCTGAATGCACACTTTCTCACTCATGTCCTGAAGGATCCTGGAATTCTATTAAGTTTTTATCTTTTGATTACTAATGAGGATTAATTTGGCCTTCAGACATTCCTTAGGACTTTTGTATGTGTGTGGTAACCCATAGGTGCCTGGCTGATGGTAGAGCGCTTCAGCCTGCTGGCTGCTTCTTCATGGTTCCTCCTCCCGAGAGGTTACATCTGATAATTTTGAACTGATGTGCTCAAGTCAGGAGCACATCTGTCTGGCATCAAATACAAGCTGTCTTTCTCCTGAAATGTTCAGAAGAAACAAAACAAGCAATCAGTGGTGCTGCTGCCTGCTTTAAATGTATTGCTTGTATGTAGAAATTACAGATCCTTGATCTGTTTTGGTATTTTGTTTTTCCCAGTGATACATCAGAGACGTGAACAAGGGCATTACATATTTTGATTAAAGCTGTTTTTTGGCTTACAGGTTTTTTTCTTGTTTGCTAGGGTGCGAATGTGTATGGAGTTATGGACCATGTAATTTAGAAAACATCTTCAAGTTAGAAAATTACTCTATATGAATTTTAAAAAGCTGGAAAATTGCCTAGTTTTTAATCAAGGAGTAGCCATGCTGATTATTATTTACATGGATACCTATCGATGCTTTATATTAATTAACTTTTGCATGCTCTGCTACAGAATTTTTTTTTCATGAAAGGCTAAAACACTTGATCACAAAGCAGAAGACTTTAAGATGATTTATGACATTTCTTTTGAAATCAGTAATATGAAACTTCATAATATTTAATAGGAAATTAGTGTAATTCTATAAGCTGCTGAACATTCAGCAGTTTTCAGAAACATTTATGGTCAGCGACTACAAAAAAAAGTTCTGTCCCAAACCTAACTACCCAAATTTCACGTTGACGCATTTATTGTGAAATAAAGTCAGATGCAGCAAAATATTTCAGCATTTTTTTAAACTTTCCTTATACTTGTATTCCTGTTACCTTCAGTATCACCTAGTAAAGCGAAGTCCATGCGCAGATATTTGCAAAAACTAGTCTTTCAACTTGGAAAAAGGCAGGAAACAAGAAAGAAGAAAGGAGGGAACAAGCTAATGATCAGATGGAACCAAAGCACCTATAAGCGACATGCATATAAACAGAGACATTGTAACACCAGGCATTTATTTTTCACAAAGTGGCCTGCATGCCTCTGTAATGGGGATAGCTGGAAATAGCATCAGCACGTGATACGTGCATCGCAAATGGTCTTCTCAGAAAAATATTCTTTTCTTCTCAGAAAACCAATGGAACCAGCTTGTAACTTAAGCAGTAAATGTCATGTAGTGTATCAACATGAACATTAGAAAATTCAGTGGCAAATATGAGGATTTGGAAGAATTCATTAATGTTTCCTGCAGAAGAAAAGACAATGAATTTATAAAGCTCAGTATTTAACTGCAATTAACTCCCCAGGACTTCAGAGGCTTGCATCAATCTACATTTAAAACAGCTTTTTAGACCCTAAAAATGTGTTAGGGATTTCACTTAAGTATTACTACTGTGGACAAACACAATGAACCTGTGCCATCAGAGGTTACTTCTCCTTTCAATGAAAAATCAAGCAAGGACTTACTCATTTTTCCTCTCTGGAAATATAGCAAAGATACTAATATATAAATATTAGTAAATGTAATTCTCTATAGCAGCAGTTAATATGAAGGTATTAATAATAAACATCACTAAATTTATATCCTTTTCAGGGTTTCACCAGGAATTTCAGGAAGCATAACTCTAAGTATAGAAATGCTCCAACGACAATAATGAGTAGTTTTCTTCCAGAGGTCTCATCCTTGAAGTATTATTCATTCATCTTAGTGGCTGCTCCTTCTTCCTCTGTTCACAGAATCACAGAATCTCCTAGATTGGAAAAGACCTGTCCAATCATTAAC
>RSEF01000001.1:37742536-37754281 GCA_003993805.1 Himantopus leucocephalus
GTGCATTCGATCCCCTCATCCAGATCATTGATAAAGATGTTGCAAGTGAAAGACTTAGTTCAATTTGGTAGTATCTTTGTTTGAGAACAGGTACTGAAAGAAGCATCACATTTTTGAAAAGACTAAAACCAATCCTATCTAATAAGTCTGCTTTCAGGGAACGAAGGAAAATTAATACTAAACTGAAACTAGAGGTTCATTTATAGCTATCCAGTATTTCTACTAGCTTTTCTACCTCAAAAATAAACTTACTAAAAACTGCTATGCCCAGACATAGAGACTAAATATTAACACAAACACACACACACAAAACAAAAACAACCCCACCACTTTTCCTCATCTGATTGCTGAACTCCTGATAATATAAATGAGTTGTTCTTTCCCGGGATAATAGAAAGTACTCATCACATTTATAAGCATTTTTCACGTGGAAGCTTCTGAACTCACTCTTTCAAGTTCAAAGAACATGAAAATTTGTTACTGAAGAAGACAGTGTTTAGTACTTTGTGCCTTGCCAAAGCAGATTGCAATTTTTAGCTATAAAACTTGTCTTTACAGCTTGCTAACTACATGAACCAGATTGCCAAACAAGTTTTGTATATTCTGCTATTAGAAAGGGAGGAGAATTTTCTGTATTGTTGATCATAAAACTGAAAGGAAAGACAGAGGTTACAGTATACCATTGTCACAACTACAATTACAGCAACTTGAAAATAAGAGCTATGTTGTTAATCTCAGAGCTAATTATTGGGAAGAAAAAAAATGAAGATAAACTGTACTTGCAAATATTTATTTTAATTCTTCATAGGCATTTTCCTCAACCATGGTATTAGCTAGTTACAAATATTTCCCCTTTTTCTTTCTTCCTGACTGTCTTTTCTACAAATCCATGTATGCACATGTGAACACAGTATTTGTAAATGTTCATTACTCANCAATTCTTCATAGACATTTTCCTAAACCATGATATTAGCTAGTTACAAATATTTCCCCTTTTTCTTTCTTCCTCTGACTGTCTTTTCTACAAATCCGTGTATGCACATGTGAACACAGTATTTGTAAATGTTCATTACTCACCACTTCCTATTTAATATTCCCTATTATCATTCAAGATTTTTATATACCTTCTTAAAAATCTCTGGCTAGTTTTCCCGGAGGCAGAACACTACTTTGTCATTTGGAAGCCTAGCAGACATCACAGAGAGCAAAAAGTCATAGCAAACACTTTCAGACGACCTTGTACAGGCTATTTAGTAGTTCTTACGAGTGTAGGGTATATTCTATGCAACTCAAATCATTACATTTTTCAGATAATGCATTCACTGAAAAATTCAGCCAACTTCAGTTAAGATTAATATTGTCATTTGGATTTCTCTGTCTTCTACATATTGCCCATCATATTAATGTTCGTACAATATCCCATTTTCACCCTGCACATCATCTTACAGTTTATTTGTTTTCTTCCAGAATAATATTATAACTAACTCAACTTGGAAATGATTCCTTATATATTGTTACAGGCAATAATATGTAATTTCAGAGAAAGCACAAGATACATGCTTCTTCCCAGTTGCTCCTTTATCATATTCCTTTCTGGTCTTAATTTTGCACTGTATAATTAAACTTCAAATTGAAAATACTCAGTCTACTACCTATGATGTTTCTGTGGACCACTTACTGTGAATTATGGATCATGAGTGGATCATGAGTGGGCCATTAAATCTCATCTACATATTCAGAAGATATGTAACGAGAAGTATAAATCTGGATGTATTTATAACTTGGAAGTGTTCTGAGAAGTCATCATACTTAGGTCATTGTCAATAACATTATAGGATTATTTCCAAATGCATTTGCTGTTTAACACATATGTATCATTAATCTTAAAATGTACTTTATAGAAAAATCTAAAATGTTATTTTATCACTATTTTAATTATAATTGTATTTTTAATAATATGCAATAAAATGCATATGGTGACTTTCAGTGGTAACAATTAGAAGCTTAAGAGTGGGAATTTCCCAAATTCCTTTACAATCTGTAAATTAGATCATATCTGAAGAACTGCGTAAGGTAAATATATGTGAATAATCTTTAGTTCACCACATATTGGGGGAACGGGAAGAGGGAGGGAAGGGGGAAGAGTGAAGAGGGAGGGGAAGGGAAAGGGAACAGGAAAAAGGAGGGGGAAGGGAATTCATCTGTGTTTCAAAGATATAACAAACTGGGAAGTGAGCATTCTCAGTAGGTTTTGGCACCTAAAGGTATTTAGAGTGTAAGTGCAGACAATGGTAGTATATTAATGGGATCACAGCAGCTACAGAATTTGCATTTTTCCCAGTATTCTGCAAAAGGGGAGACTGAGAAACTGGGATGGGCGGTGGGGGGGAGACACAGCTATATTCAGTTGTCAATTAAAAGTGAGAATCATTGGGTGGTTGGTTGTTGGTTTGTGGTTTCTTTTTCCTGTTTTCAGACAAGTGAAAAAATAACATGTATGTATATTGAGAAAATCTGTTTAATTACAGAATGATATGTAAAGGTAATACTGAATATTTTGTCTTCCAGGTCAAAAAGACTAAAAACAATACAAACTCTTAAATGTCTAGAAACACAAAGAAAAAAATCAAAGCCAGAATAATGAAAAGCCAAAAGTTATCAAAAGATTATCCTCTTGATCAACAATAGTAACAAGATTTATGTGATGTTTTCCATGTTTCAATGCATTTCTTTATTTCAGCTGTGCCTGCCTGAGTCAGTAGCCCTTATTACACCCTAGAGGAAGCGGAACCTGTGGAGACAACTTAGTGAACAGGTCCAGAACTCTGAAAGTGTCCCACAGGTTCAAATAAGAACATTTTCCAATTTGCTTAAACTTTAGACAACCCACATTTAACGGCTTTTTAAAAATAATAATCTTCTGGAAAATATTTACTGATTAATTGATAATTTGAGTTCTAATCTCTTCACTCTTCATTCTTTTTCCTTGCTTCTCCCTAGCCTTTTACAGCAAAATACACGAGTCGGAATAACACTGTATTCAATAGAACTGACAAAGAAATCAGAAAATTTTTTTTAATCTATGCATTATCTGAGTGGATATCAGTTCATCTGTGCATATTCCCATACCCACCTCACATACTTTTGTCATCAGAGTTGAATTTATCATCAACTTGTCACTTTTACATTTCCATCTACAATGGAAATAACTTTACCTGGTCTTTCAAATTTTCAGATGTTTCCTATGTATAGTCACATGCCATTTCTTTTGTGGACTGGATCAACAAATACACTTGCCATGGACTGTAATCAACCAAAACATGATGACTTCCTTTAATGAGGGGGAAAGTATGCCTTCCCCTATGAAAACAATATTTCATAAAATATGACCAAGTAAGGAGTGAAAGAATCATGAAAAATTAATAGAGGAAACCTGGGACTTAAGCAGTGGAAAAGGAATATATTATGAGGGAGTTGAGCAAAGGTCTTTATGGCATTTGTGTTTTGCCTGGACTAGAGAGGAAACAACACGTATAAAGTCCTACACAGTCCTTTCCCTTGGAGCAGCAGAGGATACGTCTCCATAGACAAGGTCTTCTGAAAATGGGCTGGTGGAGGGGTGGGGGAAGTCCAGATCAGGTCTGCTTACATGAACAGGGAATATTTGAGCTCTGCTGCAAAAAGCAACATGAAGTGGCTTGGTGACCTTCTGCCATCTTATTGCACTTGAAGATAATATTTGTGTGGCTTTTAAACCAGGCGTATTTTCTTACCTAGTGTGAAGAAATAAAACAACCCACCACTGGCAGAAACCTTATTCTCCACCGAGTAATGTCAAGCAGCATACTTCTAATGATTGTGACGCATCATAAATTCCAAATAAATTACTGCCCATTAAAATATAGGCTTCTCATGATTTGTATTACAGATGCTGCCTAAACATCATGCATTCCTGGAGCCACCTTTCATCTAAGGAATTATGTTGATATTCTTCAGCCAGAACATATTAAAATAATCCAATGAAATATACCCGCTTCTGCAAGGATTTAACATGTGTGCCTGTGAGGAGAATATTACTTAGGTTTACTAATGAAAGAATTATTTTCTTCCCACAGGAGGAACTATGTTTCTTTAGTAAGTTTTAATACATCTTACTGAAAAGCAATTGGTTAGAAAGTTGACTGACCTAGGCAATATGTATATCTGAACACCTTGTCACATAATTTTTTTATAACATCAGAAGAAATGATCCGGAAGAAATTCTATGATACAAATTTGTTCTTGTCTTAATCCCATATGCCACTTGAGCTCTGTTTCTCTGAGCGTAGGGTCAAGTGTTTTGCACTCAGGCTACTGTTTACATTTGAGTAAGTAAATATGAAAAGCTTCTAAATCACAATGGCAATGGTTTATATAACCTTGCACACTCTTTGCACAGGTATAAACTATGGCGCTATGTGAAAGACAAGAGAATCACTCCCACGCGTACCATCTTTGTGACACGCTATTTGATTTTTAAGGAATGACACATAAAATTAGAACTAGTACTGCATGAAACACTCTTATGCTTTAACATCCATTTTATTCCCAAGCTGAAATAAAAATTTCAAGTCTCAGAATTTTCAGCTGAATTAAAAATCTTCAAATAAGTCACTCTGAAATATCTCAAATGTCTTCTGTCATACAAATAAACAAATTAGAAATATAACTACCTGGCATTCCCATGATCTAATTATTCCTCTTAGCTTTTCAAAATAATTGCAAACATTTTGTTTCAGGTCATTCGGTACTATAGTGCATTTCATTACCAAACCATCTTAAAAAAACTGCAGCTCTACAGTTTGTTAATTTAGTATAAGCCCAATTGCTGGACTGTGTTGCTCATTATTGTGTATGCAGTCACATAACACACACTGGAGCTTGCTCTGAGATGAATTGCCCCATCACATTCTGGGCGGTGTAGTCCTTCTGCAAGACCAGCCTGTAGAAGAGAGGGATTTGTGGGGATATTTTGGGCAAACTTTTTTTTTTTAATATTTTCTGTAACTTGCTATGACAATGAAAATGTCTTAATCAAAAATGATTATTCAGGCCATCAGTCCCTTACAACCATCTCTAATGTTGACTACATTCTCTTCTCATGTGAGAATCATACAATTTCAGGTCACCACCTAAAATTGTTTTGTCACATAGTTTGCTGCTTCAATGAATAATCAGAACAATCCTTACAGCCACAGTGCCAGATTCTCCACTCCTCAGTGTACTTTGCGGCACTGGAACTCTATGGAATCCAATAAATTAAAATTGAAGTTAGAAGACTCATGCTTAAGGTTAAATTGTACTGTGTCCTTAAATTTTTATTTTTTATTTATGAAGCTGAGATAAGCTTACTGACAAATAAACCAAGAGTTTATTCAAATTATTACTTTAATAAAGTGAATACCACCAGTTTTGCTCAAATACTGTAAGTCCTCAAAGCTAATCCTTTACATTTTATTTTGGGGAAAAGACATGAATTGTTTATGGGTAATGTCTTTTTAAGGTTGGTGTAAATAAAAATGAGATTTTAATGAGTGCCTCCGGGAGCACTTAAGTCACTGAAGGTACACTGTCAAGAGATCTTGATGTTACAAACACCCACGGATAAACATATTTGCATAAATATATAAACGTGTATATGTTGACTTTAAGCAGGTGAAAAATTTATTTAATCTTTGAACTTTATGAGATCACTAAGGTATTTAAAATTAAGCACATATTACAGGATTAGCACTATGGTACCCATACCTGGAATGGAGTCCCAGGCACTTATTTTACATGTCTCTGATAAGAGCATAACATCATCAGTGAAAACTGTCATTCATCACTACATATATCAATGGATCTGTTGCAAGTTTTCCTACTGTCATCTTGTATTTTTTTCCAGTGTCACTAGCCAAACTGTGACTCGAGAACATTGGGCTACGAATCCAAAGAAGACCTGCAGATTCACCATATGTAGCACATGATCTAAAGTTCTTTATCAATAATGTAGCTGTTTTACTTTAATTCTTTTATTTTACTGCATTTTGCTGGGCCAATGTCCAGGTAAATTAACTAAATAACTAACAAAATAAAAAAATCTTATTTCACCATAATTAATGTCATGCTGCTTCTCACCAGCTTTAAAACCTTCAGTTCCTTAATTAAATGTTTCATGGTAACAGTTATAGAGTCTTGGTTTCTTATGGA
Source organism: Himantopus leucocephalus (assembly GCA_003993805.1). NCBI lineage: Eukaryota > Metazoa > Chordata > Aves > Charadriiformes > Recurvirostridae > Himantopus > Himantopus leucocephalus. Next base: position 37,748,768 of record RSEF01000001.1, read on the forward strand.
TTGAATATTTCCTGCAAGTGCAGTCTTTAGAATATCCAGACATAAAACCTCCTGCACTTTGTTTATTTACTTGCTGCTCTGGAAATTNATTCAGCTACTTAATTACATACACTCAAAGCTTAGCAACGTCACAATAAGGAGGGATTAATTCTCCCATTTGGGTATGTGCCAATAATTCAAACAAATTAGAACAGAACTGCTCTTGAAGCTTTTCTGAGTGAAATCTGACTTCCAAGGACACAAGATTACTCCTCCTTCTAGGGAAGGCCAAACAGGACACCGACTGCTTTCTCTTGTGCCAGTCCTGCCCTGAAAGCCATTGCAGTATCCTTGGGAAGTCCTGACATTAAGTTATATTCTACGATGTAGAAAATAACAAGAAGATAAAAGCTATGACACATCTGCAAATCTGGAAGCAGCATGTGTGGGACAGAGAAACTCTGTAACTTCTTGTAAAAGAAGAAAAAAATTCAGTCAAGTAATTTCTATTCCTGGAAAAGCAAAGGAGTCTTCCATAGGAGAGCAGTGTGAGTAAGGTTGGTACCATGACAAAAATGGTATCGCCAGCTGATACTGATAGGGAAGTGTTTGGGGATCTTGTTACAAAGAGGCTGAAGTGTATTCAACCTTCAAATCACTCACAGACCAGAAGAACATACAGATTTCTAGATAGATCCGTAGATTTCTATCAGCTTATAATCAGTCACAAAAGAATGTAAACTTGGTCAATTATTAGACAAACCAGCCACTTTCCCAGTTGTGTTTTTTTCTTAGCTGGTGATGGAAGAAAGGGAATTATGGGTATGAGGAAAGTCATTGCAAGATTAGAGAAGATTTACAAGCTAATAGGTAATCTTAAAATTACCAGGTATTTTTAATAGTATCAAAACTAGTACAACTGAGTCAGTGTCATTGAAACATGGGAGAATTACAACCTGTGCAACATACAAGAGGAATGTTAAAGAAGAAAATCAGACCTTAACCAGGAAATGATCAAAATCACTAACTGTGGGTGCATATCTCTAACAGGAACATTCTTAGATTTCAAGGTCTCTAGGGATTGAAATATAATGTATTAATATAGGGCAACAATAATGTAGGGTGCTATCACCACAGATTTGTGCAAAATGGACATCTGAACTCTTGTTCTAGGTTCCTTCAGCACTCAAAAGACAGTGAAGTCTATCTAAAACATGATTCATTTGATGTGTTTCAGACACTTAACTTAGGAAGGGATGAATCAGAAATTCCTGTTTTATTCAAGGCCAGGTTGGATGGGGCTTTGAGTAGCCTGCTCTAGTGGGAGGTGTCCCTGCCCATGGCAGGGGGGATGGAACGAGATAATCTTTAAGGCCCCTTCCAACCTAAACCATTCTATGATTCTATGATTATTGACTGACAACAGAAGATGTCTAGACAAGTGGATCAGATGTAGATGTCTATGCTGAGGAAGACTAAACACATGAATACTGTCCACATCATCTGTAGTTACCATTGTTAAAAAGCTGTAAGGGTAGCACTACTTCCTTCAAAGTCTTTTAAAAGTCAAAGCATTTAATGATAAGTGTTTCAAAGCAGTACACGTAGAAAACCAAACAGGGCACATGTTCCCATCATCAGTGGGAAAGTGTTGCAAGAAGTGTTTCAACTAGATGAGGAAATCAACGTCTTATTTCACAATACAGTCTCCTATTTTAATCACGTTCTTTCATTTGGTTGTCTAGTCATAGTACATATTCACCCGAAGGAAAGTCAGGTAAAACTGCAGTGAAAATGCTTAACTGTTTCTTGGCAATTAAAAAAAAAACTGCTAAAACTTGTGGAGAGGTAAGATTTTCTTTCATTTCTATGCACCAATGAAACATATATTACCCACTAAAGCTGCAGTTGTTTGTGCTCTTTGACGTATGTAATCTTAATAGAATATCACTTTTAGATGAAAATGTTCTGACTGATCAAAAACTCTTTGTATAGTATATATGTTTATCTACATGTGTAGTATGTAATCTCTGCAAAAATCTTCAAAACCAGTTAATCAATTAAAAGAGTGTTTACAGTAATCATAAAAGACAACTTAAAACCACTTCTTTCTTTGATTTCTGTAGTTCCCCTGGGATCAGCATAAAACTGTCACTAAGTCCCTGGTCCACTTACTTTTGTTAATGACTACAGATCTACATATCTTTATGAATCACAGTAAAAATCTCAGCTGTTGCCATTTGATACTGGCTTAGAATATCTTCTAAACACATCAGTACAACTCTGCCTTGAATATACCCTTCAAAATAAACAAGGGAATAGTTCTTAGACATTCCAAAACAATGGACCAGTAAAATTCTATAATTAAATTCTTTGTAAAGTGCTGGGTTTATTATTTCATTTGAAGTGCTGATGTGACTACAATGGTATACACAGACTTTTCCTTCCCCACAGTACTTCTCTGGTATCTGCTTAAATATCTCATGGTTCCCAGTTGTGCTAGACCATTGTTTCACTACCTTTGAATTACGCGACACACATCACAAATACAACCATTGTATGATCCAGTGATATGAAAAACTATATGGGAACTAATCCAACGTTATTAGTACACACAAAATAAGCATTCTTTCGTCAAAGTTCTACAAGCTCAATGAATATATCAAAGGCATAAGTTTGTCCCTTGATACCTTTCTTAAACAAACCCAAAGATTTAGCCCCTTAGAAAATGTATTTTATGATACGTTATTTATTATTGTTTGACTTTGACCCATTACTTGAAACTAAGTGGGAGAGAAAAAAGAGAGTGGGAGAGAGCTTCTTTGCAGAAGCTGTCAATATTGATTACTTTTACTTATAGAAATCCCTGGCTATAAAACCGAATGAAGATCAAGACAAATGCAAAGTCTTAAATAGGAAAAGAATGCTTAACTAACGTTCATTGTGTAATCCATGTTGCCAACTTGTATGTAAATGAGAACTGTTTTAGTAAAGGGCTTGAGTTAATTAAATTTAAGTTACCACAAATACTTCTATGATATGCATCAAATCATTACTAATAACCTATGGTTTGGACACTGAAAGATCTTGGTAGAAAGCACAGTGGGGATTCTTTGTCGCATAATGTCTTTCTGACAATTATTCAAAATTAACATAAGCGTACAATAAAAGACAAAAAAACCCTTATTTCTCTCAGTGGCAGCACGTCCTTAACTTTGAGACTGGCTTCCTGAGTGTGGCTCAGTGGATCAGTAGAAAAAACTATGTTTCATGAAAACTTGACAAAATTGGATCCCCAAAAGGCACTGAATATTTAACAATTAGATCTTATCTGTTCTGCCAAACGTAACAACTTGCAGAGTGAAAAAACAGCTTGCTCCTATAGGTGGGACGACAAACCTGTTTGAAGAAAGTGTATAAAACCATCTACAACAGATCTGCTTTTTTTCCTCTTTCTTCCCATGCCCATTTTAAAGGATGTTTTCTAAACATTAGGGAAGGCCTCTGTTTAAAACACCCATTGCTACCGCAGAACACTGCCCTACAAGGTACAGGTTTACTAAAACTCAAAGCCTTCCAAGAAACATAAGAAGTGGCTGTATTACCCTTCAGAGGCTTTATCAGGCTTCTTCAGCATTCAGGTCTTTTTTAAAAACTGAAGTACTGTAAATTTATAATATTTTTGTTACTCTTGATACCTCTTTTTTGCACTTATGTCCATTTGCTAGTAAGATTCAAAACGCTCTGTTCTTGTGTCACCTCATTATGACTTCTTTTCCTTTATCTGTGAGTCTCAAATTAACTTGACATAGATGTTTTACATATATTTTAGGCTAAATGTGAAGTATTCCCTCATGCCCATGAGGCATTCGGAAAGTTGATAAGTTCTGCTTTCAAGGACACTCTAAATGAGGTTATTAAAATTCAACACTTTGCATATTCTGATGGCGAAAAACGCTTGTCCCTGACAACAAAGGACATAGGTCAATTTAAGAAAGCTTCTCAATCTCCTTATCCATGGCCACTGAAATCCTTGTGCCAGTATTTGTAAAACCAAAATAAGAAAAAGTTACCAGGGAGGAAGAAAAGTGTAGCAGCCCAAGTCCTGTCCAAAAGTAAAAATCCATAACCATCTGTTGTTTGTGTTACATGGATTTCGCAACTGTCATCTCCACTGTGCACGCCATTTCATCTTCACAGCAATATCACCAAAACACCCACTGAGAGAAAATCACAAATATTTTGAACATACCGTATGATATGTTATTTTCCAGATTAATATTTGACGAAGTCCAAATGAGAACTTGTCTATAGGTTACTTTTGTGTTGTCATCCTTTAAGGGTTTGCTACTGTTTGGAAATACTTAACCTCAAACTTGACTAACTTAAGAATACAGAAGAAGAGCTATTAAATGCTGCATTTTTTATTTATAAGCGTGTTTTGAAAGATGGTAATGGCCACTACTTACACTTACATAGCATCTTTTTGAAAAAGGGGTCCAAATGTCCTTTTTAAATTATTTACTTAGAAATATTGAGAATTTAAATGGACCTTTCTTTTTTGAACTTCAGACCAGAAAGACTATTCCACATTTCACAGCTGGGTATCACTGAAAGGATTTATCGGCTCTCGAGATAATCTCTATAACCCAATGTCACACCCAAAAAGTTATTTTTGGGGAAAAAAACCAAAACAAACAAAACAAAGAAACAAAAAAAAACCCAAACTGAAATTGTCCTTGGAAAAATGACAGAAAAAGAGTTAAAGACAAGTGAGTAAACCAACTGCTTTTTCCCTAAGGAAATTTAAAACTCAAGGTCAGCTGTGTCTGAAATCACCGGACCTGTCACATGGCTTTCATAGCTGCCACTAAGGCTCCTATCAAACCTACACTGAAAGCAATGAAAACATTTTTAATGGAAACAGATCAAGCTCTGATAAGAAGCTTTCTAATCACCTTTGCCTGTTAACGCTGGGCAAAGTGAGAGGTGAACTATTAAAAGAGAGAATGAACTTGAGGTCAAATGTACTTCATCTTTTTCTTGAATTCCTTAATGCTTGTGTGTGATAGAGCATAAATATGGCTCTATAAGTATATGAATACATATATAGTTTATGTATATAAGAATACATACATGCACACACATTTTAAATACATATGTGTTCATACACATACAGAAACACAGGTTGCCCTGCCAGGATAACTCAACTAATTCCATTTTATTCCCAGCGTCTGTCCTCTGGTAACAAAAGTTTGGTGGTCTCAGTCACAGTCCCTTGGGTGTAGGAGTCCATCACAAAACCATCACCCTTAATTTAATACAATTGACAGTCTCTGCTCAAGAGAGGCAGAAGAAGGAGTTGCCATGGAGACTGAACTATTGCTCTTCTCCAGAGGATGCTTTTTTCAAGCACAGGCTGCACAGTAGAGGCTGTGCAATACCTGTAACCTTGATCACATCAGAGGATCATGGGTTTTGGGATGGCTTTTTAGTGAACAAACATCCAGGAGATGGGGGGGCGGGGGGGGGGGG
>RSEF01000001.1:37754317-37770062 GCA_003993805.1 Himantopus leucocephalus
AAAAAAAAAAACAACAAAAATTAGCATTAAAGTGCATATTACGCCAGACTGAGAGGGGAAAAGAGTTTCATATTGATTTGATTTATCAGATTTGTCACCTCTGCTTAGTGCTTTCCTAACAGGGTGAATGCTGTGCTTGACCTATTTGCTGGAATTAACCAGGACTGCAGGAGACCATATGGATTGCCAGATGGTCTGCTATAATTTAATGCCATTTATTCTAAGTATGAAGTAAGTGATAAACATAATTAACATTCTTTTAGCTCCTTACTGGATGCCTTTTATTAGTTTCTTTTTTTTTTTTTTCTCAGGCATTGAAAGGTAAGTTAATACCTTGTTACCGAAACACAGATGCCATCTAATTACTGCAAGAGGATGCAGCCTCCAAAGCAAAGAGTGTCTGCACAGACTCTAACTTATTCACTGACCCCACTGTGATGATTAATAGGTTGAATGCTAAGCTCTAATGAAGATGACAGATCTGAGATGTTTTCAGGTTACCTTAATTGGTAGTATGATGAACAGAGTGTTCATTGCAGACGTACGTATCACACTTCATAGTAAACAATACACCTTGTACTCGTGTTCTGAACGTGTACTTCGCATTACAGCACATCAAATGCTGAGGAATCAAACCACCTTCAGACAGTAAAAACAATGGAGTGATTTCCTTCAGAAATGTTTTTCCTGGTTGCTATTTCATATTCTGCCAGTGATTGTCTAAATGGCCTATTTTTTAGGAAATGATTCTAGAGAAGCTAAGGCTTCAAAGAGTGTTTATATCAGGCAGGGTCGTCATTCTCAGCGTTTTAAAACCACGAGTCTGTAACAAGATAGCCAAACAACTTTGCCTACTGTTCCTGCGCTGATAATCTTCACAGTGACTGGGGTAGGTGTTAGCAGAATGAATAGCGAACCATTTTGTAATTTTTCCTGTCAATGTACAGATGCAGTTAGTATGCTGGCACGCAGAATAGTAAAAGAAGTATTAGAGAAAAGGCAGAAGTACTGAACGTTCTGTATTTCACATGGAAAGTTGTGCACATTGAACCTCACAGGTAGAAATGACCACAGCTAAACGTCCTGTGAGTAGCATCTGTCCTGTTAATAAAACTTGTGTGAACTTTGAGAGGACAGAAACAGCATAAATTAAACATTATTCAAAGATTTAAACAAAAGCACAGCATCTGTGCTATAAAGCAAATCTGCCCTTAGAAAATACAGCTCCAATTAGAAAGTGTGGTGAAAAAGAGTCTAGGTCAAAAGTCACAGCATAGGGAAAGCAGAAACAAACTCCAGCTTCTCAACACCTGTGCTCTTCCCTTGTTCCAGATGGGTCCAGCACTTGTTCAGGAGCCTCCACAGTTACACATGTACACTCCACAGTGCAAGTACCAATGTGCCCTTAAGAGGCAAGTACATTAGAGGGGACCTGAATACGATGGGACACACCTCCTCTTTTACTCCACTCTTAATTGCATTAGTTCAAGTTACTTCTTCACCTAGTGAATTTTGGTGAATCACTTGGTTATTGTTGCTGGTCCTATAAAATCCTTTATGATTCTCTACTAGTGTATGAATAATTTATGAATCTCTAGTAGTATATGAATAGAAATGGGATCAAAATATCTGAACAGCAATCTTTTGTTGATGTTGACACCACTTGTCAAGATGTCTTTATAAGGTCTCTGTCTGCCAGCATTTGAAAAAAGGATCTATTTTTCCATTCCATTAACTGAAAAATATTTACCTGAGGTGCTTAAGCTAACCCTACGCTGCCTGCAGGTTCATTTTCATAGTCAGAGGGGAAAAACAGGTACTTAGAGAGAGCAACTCAGGTAGCCTGAATGCCTCTCTGTAGGCACCTACCTCTCTTCCCTGACTGCTAAAGGAGCTAGGGTCATTCAGATGTCAAAACTTACATAGGTTGAAATCAGAGATAAAAAAATTACTATGCTGGAAATGAGACTTCATGCTTCCTTCAATAGGTTGTTTACTGGACCTGATAATACCATACTTTACTACTACACAGATGCTGCTTCTGAAAAATATTGGAGTGATGTTCTTCAGTGATTAAAGATATTGACTTTCAATGTGCTATTGGCAGAATGTTTTCAGTTTCTATGTATATACATTTATACATATGTACATATACATACACCTACACACACACACGTATATAAACGTATGCATGTAATTGCTCGTTGCAAGCAGAGATGTTCCAAGCGGTAACTTCATAACATCCAAAGAAAGGGCAATGCCAGATCTGTTGCCTGAAATAACCTCTTATTCAGACCTCTAGACTGCCTGAAAAAGTGTTTTGCCTAAGTAGCACCTAGCCCCCACCAATACTTGAAAAAAATACTCTGAAAGAACGAAGAAATCAAGCAGAATTTAACAGTTAGTCTTTGAGGTTGATAGACACAAAACCTGTCAAAGCAGGTTTGACACTTAGTACTTAAACATGGCTTTATACTTTAAAATCCTTTTTCATCTGTCGTCTTCTTTACTTGCTTGCTCACAAGAAAAAAGATATCAGAGAATTTATGCTCACTGTTCATTTCAGTCCCAAGAATAAGATTGTCTGTGTCTTAGCTGTCATACAGATGGTATGTATGAAACATGGCTCTTGGCCTAAATCAAAGCTAGGATTTTATTTTAGGACAAATAGGGACAAGATATAAAACCCCTGACTACAGAGGAATACCTGTGCCTGACTAATGAACCCTCATTGCCATAATAATTTTCTGTTTAAGCTCCATCATCTGATCTACTGAGAGACCTCACTGAGGCAGTGGAAACTGAGCGAAGTCCAGTCCCAGGAGAAGTTACTTGGGCATTGCTTTGTTGGAAAACGTGACTCTCAGAAACTATGAATTTATGGCAAAATTGCAAAATAGAATTAGGTAGAGGAACAAACAAAAGGCTCTAAGGGGAAAACAAAAAGGAAGAGAATATAAAATGTTTTAAAAGGGAAAGTAAACAGTGCTTTAATGATGATGTGGCTACCAGTACTCTCTGTTAAAGTATGATACAAAAAGAAGCACGTATTTGGGTAAATTCTTTAGGTAATAATGATAAAATCAGGTAGCAATTAACTTTAAATGCTTTAAGACTATAGGAAAAAAAAAACCCAACCCAACCTATGGTATTTGCAAATTTCACAAGTGTCTTACCTCCTGCATACATGACAGCCAACATTATCGATGATATCCAAGCTATCTCACTATATGATGTGTGGAAGATTTCTTGTATTTCTTTGAAGAATACTGTGATGGCTTTGGGGAATGCATAGGAAAATCCAATGGAGATAAAAGCCCCAAAGACCACAACCCATCCCCAACCTCCATCTGGAGGTGGGTACTGTGGCGCTGTTGTTGCTGGTGGCATTTTTGGTCTCTGTCTCTTCTCCAACTAGGCTGAAAAAGAAAGAGAAGAAACAAGGTTTCAGTTTTCCTTTTTTCTTTATCAAACTGCAATATTCACTCATCACCTGCAGGGGTTATAAAGAATCCTCAGAGCAGAGACCAATTTCCAGCTTTCATGGGACCACAGAACGCGAGTACCTGTTTTTAGAAGCAAAATCTGTTCTGCCAAGAAACTTGTGGCAAGAATATTTGCAATATCCTATTCAGTATGTGGCAACTGTTACAAATCACTGATCTCAGTCACTGAAGTTGTATTTGCAATTAGTCACTTACTGGAAAGTGACGTGTTTGTGTGGGCTAATGTACGTAGCTCTGCTATCTACAGCATGGATTTAGCACAGGAATGAAACAGAAAAAGAAACCAACTGGAAACTGGACTTATAGGAAACAATGGAAAAAAGTTATAGTAAATTATCACTAAATGCCATTGTGTTAGCAAGATTTACCAGTACCTCAGCAAAATCATCAGCAACAACAGCAAGGAATACATGACACAGTTTTTTATCATATGCTGTCCTTATCCAATTTTTGACCATTGTTGATATCTCTTGCTTATCATGTGAGAACACCTAAGAAGTGGGTTCTAAGCAGAGATTGAAAATTCCCTGTGTATCCATAAAAAAATACAAAATATTACAATTCCATTTAAAAAATTCATTCAATTACATTTTTAAAATTTTCACCTTCATATTAGGTGATGTTGGTATTACTTGCAGGAACAAGGTGGAGCTTGATGGTACTATTTTTGCTCTGTTTCCACATGTCAGAAGACATCAGGAGGTCTTTTACTAATAACCTCACAAACTTTGCAGAGCTATTCTCTAATTTAGAATTTACCATAATAAATGCCACCAGAGTGATATCTTATAGAGGTTCTGAGAGGTGCAACCAACACATTCAGGCAGCTCAAGACATTATAGGTAATCCACATAAAACTCCTGAAAAAAACTCCACATAAAAGGCCTGAAATAAATTTCATACTGTTACTATCATCCTGATATCTAAAAGCTTAAGCTTTCTATATTCTGCATAACCTTTTTAGAAAACACGTAGTAGCAAGAATCCATTTTGTAATTCTGAGATTTTTCCGCTATCAAATCCCTTTATTATTAAACGCAGAGCTGGAGTCCACTGTGTTTTCTTCTGTGTAATTCAGCCTACACAGACAGCATGAACTGAAAATTCCTCCTTCCTCCCCATTTCTTTCTTGGGCATTTAGGCAACTTATTACTCTTGACTGGTCTCCTGCCATACCAGTATCGAAAGCCATGGATGATAACAGTGTGGAGGTTGCTGTTATGCTTATGATTACCAGCAAGTCTCTATGTGATTTCTTCCGTGCCACTTACGGCATATTCCAATTTCTCACAGCAAACTGCATTAGCGGTGGGAGTGATAAGATTACCTTAACAAACACTAAAAAATGAACTGTGTCAGCTGATATTAATCTCTCGGGATAGTGCCTGTAGTACTTTCAGGGTAAACGCCGTGTAGCATTGTGTGCAATATATGCCACAAAAGTAGCAAAGTGTTGCTTTTAAGATTATCTATCACTAGGTTAGCCCTGTGATAGAAACCCACTGTACTTCTGCTTCTCCACTTTACTGAAGGTGGTTGTAGACATCACCCTGATAGTGGCAGACCTGTGGGGTCTAAATCAACCAATAAAACATCTGGCTCCTGTGCAAAGTTGCAAAACCCCAGGTAGTTTGTCTTCTGCATCATATCATACACATTTGCTGCGGGCAGCAACAGGTATCTATTGCTCTGTACCCAGAGCATATAAATCTTTTTATACGCGTGTCCAGAAAGAACCTTTGGCATGTACTTTTTTCTGCTTATTCTAGTCTCAGTTTAATATAAGTCCACTGACATAGATCAGTGAGGAAAACCTGGGCCTACCACTAGAAGTTGGACAAGTAGAGCCAATTCTGGTTGCTGAGACTTAACTTCAGCAAAGCAATTAAATACCAGTTTGTTTTTGCTGAATCAGGACCCGTTCGAAGGAAGAGTATCTCGGAAAGCCCATAGTAACTTGTAAGACACGTAGTGATGATCAATTGCCTTCAAAAGCACAAAACCTCAAGTTGGCATGAAAAGCGGAACTCTATTTCTGTGAATTGAGTGACAGTAATCAACAGAGTTTGCTATCTGTCCCAGAAAGCTGTTGTTCTGCTCATCTGAGAAAACTTTTGGTTACTTCCTAAAAAAGGTTAACTATTGTTTTCTTACACTTCAAAGGTTTGAGCATATTTGTTTTCATATTGCATATGCATATGACAACACTTCTATCTCTATTATAAATTTTAGTAATGCCACACAACATCAAGGCATCGCTCTGCATAAAAATGGAAAGGCATTATCAATTTTATGAGGAAGCACTCCTTTTCCTAAAAATAATACACAACCACTTTGAAAAATCACTGCCACCACATTAGTCAGAAGAATGCGGAAGGTTCCTGGAAGTCACTAAGGCATGGGCGCTTTGGAAAGATCCCATTACACCCGCCCCTTTAGGGCAGCAGAATAAGCTCTGACAGTTCAGTGCTCTGCTACCTTCAAAGGTTTCACACTAAGGTGGCATTAAGGAGACGAGCAAAAGGGCATTGGCTGCTCCTATGCCTCAGCCCAGAAGCAAACTGCTGCAAAGCCCCACTGCGTGGCCAGCTCGTAGCGCTGCTGCAGTGAAAGGCTGTCTGCTAACCTACGCTACACATTATGCTGTCACAAAGAAGAGCCTGGATCATTGTATCTCACACCTCCTGTTTATCCCACGGAGCAGAGTTAATAATAGCTTCCCTGATGTTCCTTTATGATCGTGATAGCCAATTTTAGCTCCAGTTAATAAAAGGTGAAAAGGAAAAAAAAATAATAAATACATGTTTGCACCAAGAGCAAAAAAGTACTTATTTTGTCAGAAACATTAAATCCAACATCTCAAACATCCCATACCTGCTCAGGAGCTAAAGCAACTTTCTCCTGTAAAATCAGCACTTAATATCCTTGAAACTGAACTCCTAAAGCAGTCTAGCACATTAATATACCTAACCTAATTAGTATGATTTGGGTGGTATAGGTAGTACACAGAGAAGTGAAAAATCCATTAGCAATCAAAACAAAACACCATTTTAGATGAGTGGATATTAATGTTGACAAGGGACGAGGCAGAAGAGGGAGGAATGAAGCAGTGACAAGCAAAATGGCTTTTCAGAGCTCTCAGAGCTCATCATGGGCTGTGAATAACAAAAAGAAATATGGTAGAAAGCATAAAAACAGGCATGTATGATGATGTTCATGTGAAGGACATGGTATCAGACAAAAAAAAACCAAGGCAGCGCTTGAGTAAATAAAGGTCACCACCAGTGTTTTTAGTCAGTCATATGAATTCCATCATGTGCTTAAAGCTAGCGAGCGAGCACTGCTCATACCTATGCTTTTATAGGCAAGCAGTGGGTGAGGAACGCTGCCTGCCCTCTGCCCAGGGAAGCAGCCGGGGAATAGCGACTGAAGCGCGTCCAGAGTGAAGCCATCCATCTCCCTTCTCTCTGTCAGACACAGAGATGTTGCTCAGCCTTTCCATACCCTGAGTCAGACTGTGCACAAGGATTTCCTCCTAAGCTCCTTCTAGTTCCCCTGTGTACATCCCATTTATGTAAGCAGTGAACAAGAACATAGCTTACTGCAGTAAGAGCTACATGTGTCTACTAACAAATAATAGGAGAGAAACAGGGCAAGAGGACACTCCTAAAACATCTAACATGCAACAGTTTTTATTATAGACGTCTCAGCACGTTTGAACTTAATTAGGCAAATGAGAACTAGTGAATGAAAGAGAGAGAGATAGGGAGGGAAGGAGGAAGGGAAGGAGGAAGAAAGGGAAAGGAAGAAAAAAAAGGCGAAAAAAAAGAAAGAGAGAAAGCAGCAAGCAAGCAACAAGGTCAAACTAAGAGCAAATGCTACAGACAAATAATGTATCTTGATATCATGCACCGTAGACTTCAGTCAGTCATGATCAAACTGTTCAGACTGCTCTTGTACCAATGCTTCATTAATATTCTGCAGTTGGCAGCTGCCAGAATCAGCTATCAATACAACAGCCTGTCAAAGACTCTTCTGAGACGGGGCTGTGTTGTTCTCTTGTTCAGAGAGACTCTGATTTTACTGGGAATTTTAGTTCTGGCATTTTTTTTGCATCATTAGAGTAACTGTTTGCTCTTCTGCTCGCGTTTTGTCTGCCTTGTCCTCAATGTGCCCCATCACCACTTGACTCAGCAGCCATTTGTCCCAGAGTGAAACAGCTGCTATGTGAAAAATCTGTCCCCAGTTGCTGTAGGATAGTAGGAATATTTGGCACGTGTGTACTGCATTCCAGTTCCACACAGTAAGCCAAGGACTGCAAAAAGCTTTGCAAACTTGAGCAAATTCAGTCTTACAGCATCCCCGTGGGGTGACTAAGAAGTATCATCCACTTTCAGACATGGGAAACAAATATAATAACAGGCTAAATAACCTAAATCTTGTCCCAAATCAGTGGCATAGCTGGGATGTGGACTAATGTCCAAGTAAGCTGTGAGTTATGACTGATATTTTTATGTACATGTGTGTTTTAGAAGCTCATTAAGTAGCAAACGCAGATTAATTGTACTGCTTAATACTTGAGTTAGGAGCACAAGTGGGGTACAACATTTGCTGTATAGGTTTGAATAGTCTGCTGCTCTAACTTACCCCTAACGAATGTTAATTACGTTGCTGTATTCGAAATAAATGACTTTGTGGCAGCACTATTAAATAATGAGCTATAAAGGAATTATACTCTTATAAAAGATCCTTGCTTAAAAGCTGCAAAAATTTCAATTTTCTTATTTTTATTAACAGCTCTTTAACGAGTTCCAAGCAGGATGGCAGGATAGCTGGTATCATCTCATCAAACGGTATTGCCTCACCAACTTCTACAAGCTATTGTCATTATATTGTGAGCAATATTCACTATTTGAAGAAAAAAATATCTTGTTAGTTTTGCGAGAAGGTTTTGCTCTGACTGGGGATTTTTTCATGGAGAAAGGGAGGATGCAGAAAGACTTTAACTGAAGGACTCAAGAGAGCTTGTGCTCTGCTTTTAGCTCCAACTACCCAGTTCTGGAGGCAAAGTAGCTCCGAAAGAGCTTTGGTACCCAGCCTTAAAGAACTGGCTAATTGCCCTGAAAGAGAGTCTCCATTTTGTCTGAATGTCTATATTCCGAGACTGAGGAGTATGTGATAAATGAAAACCGGGTAGATGAAAGATACACTCAGAATCTGACTTTACTGCCTTTTTCCACTAGGGTCTAACCTGCAGGACAAACACACCCTGTGTGAGACTAAAACTGCTAAAATGTGCCCAGGCTATCTAGTATTTTAGAAAGCTGCTGTTTTTTGTAAAGTTTCACCAACAACCTTGAATCAAAGGGCCATGTCTGTGAATGCTTTCCAGACTTTTATGTGACAATAAAATAAATTATATGTATAGTATATTGTATCAAATTCTGTTTATGCGGCTTATGTTAGGATTTACTATTTTTGCTAAAAGTCTAACCAAATCTTTAAAAAAAACCCCAAAATCACCAGCCTTACTTAATTTTAAAGCCTTTAAAAGCACAATATCCAAAAAAAAAAAATATATTACTACAGGTATTTTAAGTATAAAGCTATATCTTACTGAGAAAAAGCAAACTTTTTTTTTTGAAGAGGAGACACAAGAAGTAGTTCTTAATATTCACATCTATGAAACAAACATGGAGTTATTCAACCCATCCATAATTTACAGTTAAGAATCAATATCGTAACATACTTGTCATCCCACTGAAGCAGTAACAAGACAAGTATGCGCTTGAAGACAGTGTGGGAAAGTAATAGCCCCTCACACATCCAAAGCAGGCATATTAATATCATTCTTCCAAATGCCTAGGAGGCTGGCAGAGGAAGGCTCGGTGGAGGGAAGCAGAAGGGAGGCAAAGGCACGTGATGTAAGATAAAAATAAATGAACTTTCCCAATAACTTACTTTCTTCTTAGGGTCTGGCACTGTAACGGGCTGATTCTTAATAACGGGCTGATTCTTAGTAACAGCATCAGCTGAGCAGATAATTGGATATAAAAGCAAAAACTGTTTGCTGAGTTAAACAAGGATGATTACAGATATGAGTTCCTGATGGCTGTGGGAATAACGAACGGTCTAATTCACTTTTACCAAGAAGACTGGAATAAAGGCACATGCCATGTAAATAAAGGCATATGCACATTCCTTCTTACTGTTTGAGGACTCAAAAGAGGATTACTGTCACAGAAGTGAGCCCTGTAAGATATTGCCCTATAAAAAGCAAGAATGTATAAATTACACTGTGAGAGTGTAATTAAAATCCCATTTGCACTAAGGCCCTACTTCATCACGATTTAAACAGAGGCTGAGGCCAGAAGCTATTACTAAGTCAGTCACTAATGGCAGATTTTTACAGAACTGGAACCCCCATCTGAAAAAATTGCATTTAAACTATATTGGAATTGTTACATCACTGAAATCAGATTTTGAGCACTGCTGAGTCAGTAGTGAGATGACTAATGTAATTTGTCAAAACTAATATTAACACAGCATTTATAAATCATTGGAGTTTTCTTGGAGAGGGCTGTTAGGGTTTTTTTTGTTTTTTTAACCTCACACGTTGCGCTGCCACATTCTCCTGGGAAACCACAATCTGTATTCACAATCACAGTCATGGGTTGGACTTCCATTCATCATGTCTTCTGTTATTACCTTTTTTCATTGACTTTAAGGGAAACCTAAATGACTGGCTTACTCTGGATGACTAAATGCCTAGATGACTAAAGTTAAGTGAAATGAATTCCAACCAAAGTGATTGCAATTCTGTTTTAATTACTTCAAAAAAGCAGTCAATAGAATATCTAGCCTAAAGACGTTGGCACTCCACCCAAATTGAAGTGCACTGAAATGAAATGTTGATGGCTAAATTGAAAATGCCAGTGATCCAGTCTGAAGAATTAATCAGTTTTAACAATAAGTTGATTGAGGTTGATGAAAAATTCTGCATACCTGGAAAAAAATAAACTGTCGAACTGATCAACCTTTCAAAAAAACCAAACCAAAACTTTGTTGTGCCATTAAAGAACCAGATCAGCTCAGCTAACCCTGTCCTTTACAACTCCAAGTGTTGGCTCCCCACATTGTGAGAATATTGATCCACTTACTAATTTATTTCTAACCACTCGTACCATCCTTTAAATTCTTGTACCACTCCCTCATATTTAACTATGGTAGTTACCAGCTTTACAACCTGTTGTATAATTATTATTTTAACTCTGTATAGACCAATTTTGAACCATTTTTGATAATATAGGCCTTTTCAGTACATCAGCGCACTCAACTTCTTTAACATTCACATTAAGTGAATGTTACAAAAAAAGAAGAATACCCAGCATAATGAAAGTCACGTAAAGCTGAAGCTGTATGTTGGATACATATTTTTAAGAGTTCTGATGTTCAGAAAATGGAGAGTTATATTTTCACTTGTTTGTAATATTTTATAAATGGAAGAACTAAGATTTCAAGTCAGCGTTAATGGAGTTGTCTGCACAGCTGCTGCACATTGCTTGAAAAATAAATAGGATAGTCTTTCGAAAGCAGCAGATTTTCCATTATCAATAATAACAGATATTCATTTTAATATCATTCTCTCAATACTAAACTGCAGGAAAAAAAATAAAATCAGTCATGGGAAAAGCTAGTCTATTCTTAAGATGTGCTATTAGTTAAGGTTTTCAAAATCAAACTACACATCTTTTTACACAATCATGTAATTTGGAAGTGGCAATATTTAATTCATTTATTGCTGAAGATAATATTGACATCCATCTATCAGCTTAATATTTCACATTATGAAGATGCAACAGATTCCAGTTCAAATTCTGCTGACCTTAATTTCTGTAAACTTTAACAAAGTTACCCTGTGCTCTTGAGATTAGAATCCAACCCCTGGCTGTCTTCTCTGCTTCAATATTATGGCTCAGTGTACTTTCTGTATATGTCCTAGAACTTGCCCAAATCCTGGCCTGGAAGCACCATCTCACACACACCGGGAAAATATTTTTCTTCTATTCTCGTGCAGCACATGACTCCCACGGGTGGAAATAGTTACTAATGCTTAAGTCTCAGTGACAACTACTTAGATTATGTAATAGGAAGTAAACTGATCTGGATTCTGTTCCTAAGAGCATATGACTGGAAACATATAACAGGCCAAGGCTGGAAAATAACGCCAGACTGCAAAAGCTTATATAGGGTTCGCATTTCATTTATTCCTGCCAGTTTGGAAATTGTTACTAGTTTAAGAAATATTATTAATAAAATGGGAAAAGTTAGGAACACTTCTGATGACATAGAGACTTTCAGAAGTGTGAACTGGGAAATCTAATGAATTATGAATTATCTGTTAGCAAAACTACAGTTAACTTATGTACTATATAGAAAATTACATATATAAGGCAAAAAGGAAATGGGCAGAACCATCAAAATTTACAATGAGGAAAATAGCTTTTAAAAGAAATTACTTGGGAACCATTGTATCTTGGAAAAACCAGAATAGTTTCTGCAATTGTAGGTATCCAGTCTAAAAAACTCCCCAGGATTTAGGTCGTAAGTAAGAAGCTATTCAGTTAACATAGATTTTAAAAGCTGTGTGAGAGTAGAGAAAGTAAGCCATCTATTTGTATGACATAAAATTAAAAACATACAGATAATTCAAACTGAAAAATCCAATCGATACAGCTGTGCCCATAAAGGCTTGATGTGTGAGCTCTTTCTGCCAGTGAAAGTTAAAATGTGAGCAACTGATTCCAAGCACAATATAGCCAAAAGATAAATTAATCCAGAGGTCCTTCCAGAATGACTATAACATATTAGGTCAGTAGAAAGAGAGGCAGAAAGCAAGGAATGGAGGAAGGGAAGAAGGAAGGGAGGGAGGGAGGAAGGAAGGAAGGAAGGAAAGCAGGGAGGGAGGGAGGATGAAAAAACGAACATTTGCTTTAACAGAATTTATCTGAGATGAAAACTTTTACACGTTTATAAAAAACTTTTTTAGAACTGAATCAGTGTGGCTGATTCAAAAAAAGCAAAACATGACAGCAAGATACGCTCCTCATTCCAACTGTCTCCAGTTCCAGGCAGATAGATAATCATGCAGATATGCTAACATGGTGCTCGTGTTTGGGGCTGTGCAGGGGCCATCCTTGAAGATGCACTTGCCATTTCTTAAGTACAGAAATCAGATTTTAATAGCACCTTGAGGACGGTGCAGAGGAAGGTAACATCTCTAACCACCTAGCATTAGACAGCGATCTCCAGCGCACTCAACTTCCAGCCTTTCTTATGCCGATATTTATGCCGGTAAAAGATTGTAAAAGAAGGTCTATTCTTATTTGATAGCCCATAACTTTGAGCAGACAGCTAAACAAATGGGGAGGTATACATTTACATGGAATAGCGTAGTACTACACAGACACACATGCTATCTCTTGATGGCTAAACCTGGCTAGTAGACGCAGAATAGCCATGTTAGCTCAGAATCCCATTGAGGCAGCTTAGCTGTACTCAGGTATGATGGCATTGTGCTACATAAAATAAGTACATGTATGATGAATATTTGTCCAGTCTGGAACATGATGATAAAAAATTCATTTGAAGTATGTACCAAAACTAATATAATTTAGGCAATGGCAATGTTTTAGCATAAACAAATACAGGGAAGGAAGAAGTTATGATTGTATTTGATTTCCATGGGAAGGAAGAGGATGTTTAATTGCAAACTTACTATGTACTTTGTCCAAGTGTTAATGAGGTGACCTGCTGATATATACACAAAACAACTTTAAAGACCAAGACGGTTTAATCAAATTCTGATGTGTACTCCTCCACCCATTGTGAGGGATCAGACATGGGGAGATCAAAAAACCTCTCTTGTCTATTATGGAGGACACTTTTTCCTACCACAGTGCACAACACCCAAAGAGTACAACATACTGCTGTACCTCTCAGAGAGCAGTTCTACAATGCTACAGCTAGAGCATTCTTTGACTAATTTGCAACAATCTTTAGAATTCATTACGAGTTTAATATAAATTATATTGGTTATACACGTATCATTTGGAACTTTTATATTCTGCTATTTACTAAATCCCCATAGAACATTCAGAATATATGTCTGAAGCCTGTGGTTCTGCTCTGGCACGGCGGCACTGAAAAGTTGTTTAGCGCTTGTCAATACACTTAAAAAGATGAAGTGATGACCAACCACTGAAAGATCTAAGAGGAGTGCTATGTGATTCTGAAACCCCTCCCCTCTCACGCTGACATCAGGAATTTCTGAAGAATCTAGAAATCTAATTTTTTTCTTCCATATTTTTTCATATTTTCCCTATTTAAATCTCCCATTATAGATTTTCCATTTAATTCCAGCACTACGTATTTATCTTATATAACATATATAACACATATAACTCCAGCTTACAGTGGAGAACATAAGCCCTCTGGTACGTAAGCCTTTTGACCATGACTTATCAGCTATCTTAGCCTATTATGAAAGTGCTGCTTTCAAACATTAAGGCAAGAGGAACTCATTTTCTTATTACAAATGCATGATCCAAATAGGCCACTGTCTGTGTTGCAGACCCAAAAAGCAGACCTGAAAACTGAAGTCCTCAAGTGCCACAGCCTGTTAATTATGTGATATGAACTTGCTGTTGCAATAGTTCTGGTTTAGCTGGTAAATTACTCACTTTTGACAGAGGATATGGGGTAGCATTGCTTCATTACTCAAAAGCAACCTGATAAATCCACAAAAGATGCACTTTTATTGATATATGCTGGACTCTTAACTGTAAAACATCTCCCCCGTACCAAAGTGCTTTGCTCTACATAACCCTTCTTTGCCAAAACCACACCAAAGTAAACAGACTCACAAGCATTAGCTTTTACATTTCTGTATCATCACAACAAAAGCTTTACACTTCAGATTGTTCTCCTGTGAACTGAGATAACATAACACACATTATTCTCCTTATTGGGAATCTAGATCAAAATAATTCATTATTCTCATCATAATTCTAGATCAAAAATTCATTATAATAGCTGCAACAGAAACAGTAGTACAGTTTACATAAAGATATAGCAAATGAGACAAGAAATATAAAGATCTCTGTGGTATTTGCATGCTTCCAATTAGCAAAAGGGCACAGTAAAAATATTCACAGAAGAGGCTAGTTAAATCATATTTACCTGGAAGCTTAATAAATCAAGAGCAAGTCCTATTTAATGTAGGGCAATGAGCGCATCAGTCTAAGCAAAGACTCTGTTGTCCCTTTCAGGACAGAAGTTTAATCAGTTCAGGGGCAAAAAATTGATTTGTGTTTTTCCTCATGAAAAACATGTACACACACACACTTGGTTGTTACCACGATTTCTACTGAAGGCCAACTTACACATAAAACCAAGAGTTTAGCCAAACTTTCTACATGTAAAATTGATCAGAATGTATAAAAACACGCGCAGCACATTCCATGTATCTATTAATTTTGTCTTGATAACAAGACAAGGAAGCAGCAGCGGAGTTTCGTAAATCTCAAGGTTTTTCCTTGAGAAAGCAACACAATGCTGGGATTCACAGCCTAAGAGCATTATAGTCCACTGAAGATTACTCTTTCAGTCTTCAAGACAGTAATACTTTTCTTTGTGTACAAAACACCCAACTCTGGAGTTTGTATTTTTTTTTCCAAAACCTTTAAAGACATCTCTTTTACTTGTTTCTACTGAAGTCTTAAACTATTATCCTACCTATGCATAGGTATGCATAGACTATGCATAGACTTCCTATACATAGACTTTTACTTTCACGTACAGCCCAACTGACTTCAAAGGGGCTTAGATGGATTTGAACTACAAATCCATATTTCTAATTGTCATTTAGCTAGATCCTTTCTCAGTCAATAGCTGCTGACGAAACAAGAACCACCTTCTGGGATGACTGCCTTCAAGTAAGAATATTTTTTTTCTTCACAGATTCTTCTCCAAACACACTTTTAAATATTTCACTTATTTCTCAAAATATTACTGGATGTACTGCCAGGTGTTCCCGAGGGGAGGTTGTACTCGTTTTAATCTGTTTGATTCAAAAACAAAATCTGTGTTCTGTTCAACCTCAGTATTATTATTCTTTCTTCATGAAATTTTGCATTTTGTATATTAAACATGGAATTTGGGTTTTGTTCTTTTTTTTT
>RSEF01000001.1:37770162-37784569 GCA_003993805.1 Himantopus leucocephalus
TGTCCCAAAAGAGCTGACTCTCCTTCTTGTAGCCCCATCTCAATTGTCCTAATCCAGAAAACACCAGAAGAAAGGGGTTTTTGGCTGCCTCTCATGAAGCCTTCTTCATGTTGTATGGTCACGTACATCATATTCTCTTCATTCCAGATACCCCCTCAGTCCTTTTGCCTTTCTACTGCATGTTTCAAACTCTGACCTCACTTCATGCCTGCCATCATTCCCTTTGTGCAAAGGGACAAAACCTAAGGGGCTCAAAAAGACTTTCTTTCCCACAGATCAACTGGTCTAGTTTTGCTTTTCTACCTCCTCCTCTCGACCTAGCGCACTACCAGTGCAGATTGCTTGAGTTGCACACCACCACCAGGCCGTCAGCTGAAGTTACAATGACCTCAGGCTGAAGTTACATCAACCTGCCATTTACAATGTAGATTAAGTCTTTCTTCTGCTGGTGCTCCTAATTCAGATGTCTTCAGGCAAGGGCCAGCCAGTGTAGGCATGTGTGCCAGTTACCTCCTAACTTCTGGGAGCGCTGGGTGCTGCGTGCAGCGTGCCAGGGGCTTCCCTTCCACCAGCAACCTGGGTACCCAGGCTGCACCAGCATGACTCCGTGTCTGCATTCCCAAGGAAGTGCAGGCTGCAAAACAAACACAAAGACCAAGCCAAAAAACGTTCACACTGTGTTATCTAATGAGTATCCCTTTTTCGCAATATCCACTTCCACCCTGCTCTTCTTGCACAAATCCCTGAGGTTTACTGTCAACCAGGGCAAGTGCTTCAGCTTTAATGAATCTGATAGCAATGAGGGAGAATGGAAAAATGAACTAACACTTCATACAGCCACCCCAGATAGCCGCCCCAAATAAACTCGAATACATGAGAAGGCTCCTCCCAGTCAATCTAAAGATGATGCAATGACATCAATCACATATTCTTGCTGCTCTGTGTCTGTGACACTGTGAAAACTGAATGATGCAGAGAAGGACAGTAGGTAACAACTACTCACTATTTCTCACAATAAAAGGATGAGGAGCTACTCAAAGAAATGATCATGTAGATTCTTTGAGTATGTTTTTAAGACAAATCCACAAAGAGTGAATTGTATTCCATTCTACTTCCCTAAATAAACCTTACCTGAAGCCTAGGGGAAAAAAAAAACCAAACAAAACCCCACCACCCTTCCCTTAGAAATCCTACTGCTCAAAGAATCCTAACAGCCATGTTAGGATTCATCCCTTTCTCTCAGAATCAACATTAAAGAGGTGTTTTCTTTGTATTTTATCCTTCTCCCACAGGTCTAGGTTTCAAAAGACACTGTGTGGACTGCCACATTTTGCAGTCCCTGTCAGAGTGTTTCCTGAACATATTGCAAAATTAACCACTTTGAAAAAGGGAGAGTAATTATTATTCCCAAATGTGGGAGATAGTCCTTAGAGACAGTGATGAGAGCTCTCTTGACACCAGGCAATGGTAAATTTAATGAAATATAAAATAAGTTAACTACTGACACTCCAGCAATCAGTGGCACAAACACATGCTAAGTATTTTTTCTGGATGGGAGCTAGAAAGCCCAGCACACCCAGGGACTGAATTCCAGACAGGCAAATGACTGCGAAGAAGTGCACCTTCCCCTTTTGATTCATGTTTGTAGCTCAGCTGCACGATGGCTCAAGAGCATAACTACTGCTGTCAGGCTGATCTCATGAAAAGGAGGGGGATATACGGGACAGCTGGCCAGCAACAGATGGGGATATGCTGTTCCATGTCGCAGGTTGGTAGAGCTCCTGTTGCAGCACATGCTGTCCAGGAGGAATCCTAACTCTAACGCAGCATCGGTCTTCCAAAGGAGGCCTGGCTTTAAGCCACAGTCAAGTCCTAGAATTCAAAGTACTTCTTAAATTATCTATCTACTTCTTAAACAGTCCTGCCGTTTATAGTTCGGATCAGTTATTTACACTGGAAATTAATTAGTCAGTTCTTTAAATGTTTTTTTGTTTAAGATAAGGTGAAAGAGTGTTGTAACCTTCTCCGGTTTTGTGAACAGAACTTGATGTACCTGTTGACAGCTTAAGATTTCTTGTCCTTGAAGGAGAAAATTCTTTGCTTTTCTAATCACATGATAAATGAAAAAAGGTCATCATCAGTCCCAGTCACCACAAGGATGATTCCTTTCACTCATTCTGCTTTACAGTAACATTGGCTTTGACCACCAATTGACTTCTAAAATAGTTAAGCTGCATTAAAATTAGACTGTTGATATTAAAATCTACAATGAACTGAATTTATCTTTTATTCATTCTCTTAACTTTATATAGACACCTAGAATTTAATTTTGTTCTTTTGATATTTCATATTAAATACCACTTGAAAACTAAAAAGTAAAACTCGTTTGAAAACTTACAGAAACAAAAATGAAGATACCAGTTCATTTTGACCTTCCGAGCGGAAAGAAATGAATAAATTAAACATTCATACCATTTCTCATTATCAAGGTGGCTGGACGCAATTGGAGGGAACTCATTCTACTATGCAAACTCACCCTGACCCAATTAGTGATTGTGTGTCAATATAAAGAATTACCATCTTGTCTAACCTCCTTAAAATACAGATACTGTCTATTATGGACAAAGTTCTCTATACCATATCATACACCCAGTATCAGAGTACAGTATTCATCTGTAGCGCTAGATTCACACCAGGGTTTAAATTACAAGACATTAATGTAAACTAATGGAAAAGCTGAACCAATACCTGAATATACAATATGTGAGAAGCTAGTTAAAGGGTATTACAAAAGAGGATTTGGCTGAGAAATACTGCTGCTTTGCATTATCGTCTGTGGCACTGCGTACAAAAAGTGTTATAACTTCACAGTGTGTGACAAGACACCTTGAGCTCATACTCGGGAGATTATTAGAAATTTTATGCAAAAGGTGCCTTTACAGTCCCATGCAGAGCCATAAGCGTTCGGCAGGACATTTTTTTTCTTTACGCTTTTTTTTCTCTTTTAAAATGGCCTTGAAGCCAAAAAGATATATATTAGCAGTGATGTATAAACACAACTCTGTAGTAAATCCTTTTTAAACACACAAATTACAAATTATAAAAATGGATATGGTCTAATATTAATTAATTGCTATTTTTGCATTATCTTTTTTTTTTTTTAAACTGAAGGATCTGTTTACAGAAATAGATATACAGTCTGACCCTTTTGAAATGCCTACTGACTTCAAAGAAAATCTGTCAAGAACAGGAATGCGTGTTTTACAGCTTCTTCCTCATTGTCAACAAATATTTCAGTATTCAAACTAAAGGAGCGATTCTTGCGAATGCTTACACACATTTTAGTACTTGTGCACATTCCCACTAGCCCCTACAGCACTAAGTTTCACTCTGATGAGCCTCTTAAAAGGAGTCTTGATGAAAAAAACCACAACTTTGCACAAAGTGCTCTATAAAAAACAACAGGATACTCAGAGTACTCATACAAATAAAATTAATATTCAGACTTAATGTTTACAGATGTGAGCCTTTAAACAAATGCAGTGAGCTAGAATTGAGTTTACTTTACTTTTACCTACTAAATTCACCCTCACTGCAAACCAGAACATAAATCAGACACAGTTGTACCCAGAAAAAGGAGTTAAACTTGCTGAATAAAATAAAATACATACAATATATAGTGCCATTTTTGTATCTTCTCTTTCTCTGCAAAGTCACAGCCTACCCTTTTCCTTTTTCACGGTCTTTCTATGCTTAAACTCAAGGCCTACAGTTCAAGGCACATCATCAGCTTATCAACTATCAAGATTTTTTTTAACTTCTTATTAAAATAGTTAGAATTATTATTCTAACCTATTATTGTTTCTCTAGTTTCTTCCTGTATCAGACATGATTGTTACTGTTCTACATGAAACACATGCTACATAGTACCTATGTAAATCACAATCCTAGAGTTCAAAATCTAATGTAAAAGGACAAATACAAGTTTATAATTTTCCTTAATTTATATAATTGGCATATGTATGGCATATAGCTTTTGTATCAGCACACATCATATACACTGACATTTTTGTGATTAAAGAAGTGCACGAATTATAATTTACTGCTGTTAAACGTATGATACTAATTTGCTGCAGTATAATGAAAGGATGGAAATTTGATGATGGAGATAGTTGAGTGTTTTGTCAGTTTTCAGGATCTTCAGGACCAACCATCACATATGGCAATTTTACTTGAGGTTGATGACCAGTTCCATTTGTCACCTACAAGAACCTGATTCTATCAGTTTTGTATTGTTTTGAATCACCAGATGGCACTTTTCCCTGCTCTAAAAACTTACCATCTGAGCGTGTAGGAGTTAGATCTGGGAGAAGCATTGCCAGCTGAACTGAGATTCTGTATAGATGTTGAGTACGCTACCAGTAACGAAACACTTGTCTTGTTTCAATCTTCTTCTTTAGCTGAGAATATGCTTTCTCAAATTAGTTGCTGTAGACAAGCTATGTCTACAGAAGTGGAAAAAAAAGAATTAAAATAACCCCACTTTGTCAACACATATGCACTGCCCAGGGACATCTTTTAAAGGCATTCTTTCACATTCCCCACAAAACTATATTTAAAGCCGCACTTCTAACTTAGATAAAATAATGTTGACAAAATGAAATACAACTGTGTTGAAAAGTTTGTCCACTTCTAAGTACTGTTATTTTGTTGCTTCTATTCTGGCTATGTTCTTCAAGTAATTTCTCTCTCTTGTTTCCATGTGCGATCCACAGGAAGAAAAAAAAAAGCAGAAAAGTATGCAGTCATGGCAAGAGCTCTCAGTGAAGTACAATCATGATTTATTATCATCACATACTAATGGAATATCTCAGTGGAAACAGCATAAAGCAATGTTTAAACATCATGCAGTGATGGCTTTATAATGTCTGTAACTACATTGCACACACATCTTTCACTCTCCTGCTTTCTTCTGCTATGTGGGTCAAGCACAGCGCTTTCTTTCTCTGTGACTTTGGGGAGAAGGGACAGGCTGATTTAGGTTTTTTTTCCCCTCAACTTCTTTCCATCTTCTAACTGTTTAAGGGGATATGGAGTTGTACTGGTAAATCAATTTTGTGTGTCAATCTGAAAGGCAGGTTTTTAGGAGGTAAGTTAAAGCAAAAGGAATTTTCCTTATATTGAAACTTCACTAAGGTTGCATGCAGCATCAGGAAAAATCACTTGTTCAAACATGGCTCCATTATGTAAGGATTTGGGGACCTCTCTGTGATTACATTGTAGGAATACCTTTCTGTTATCTCCTTCTATTTTTACTAACAGGCAAGCGACTGTTTTTACTGTTGGAGAGTTACAATACATCAGTTCTACACAAGGATGGGTCTATGTGAATACGCACTGGGGTGCCAGTCACTGGTGAAAAACCAAATATTATTTTTCGATCTCCCCAATATTTTCTTTTTTTCATAAATAATTTATGAATAACATTTCAAGTAGATTTATTGAGAATCACGTAGTGAGCAAATACACATGAAAAAAAAATACAGAAAGGAATAAAAATACCCATCAGAAATAAGCATGAAAACTGCCACCATTGACCAGTTTTGTCATTTTTTGTTTCGCAATTTGACCCATTTAAGTCCACAGCCTTACTACGTGGTAAGCCATCACAGTGCTTCTGACATCAGAGGAGTTGTGAAGATGACAGCCAAAATTCTGGCCTCTAAGCCATCAGCCTGCTCTAGTGAAATCAAAGACAGCTTTGCACTCAGTTTTGAGCTCAGTAAGCAAAGAATTAGACCTTGAGGCTTTAAACTTTGATAACAGGGATGACAAAAACAGCACCAAAAATCACCAGGTTATCTCTATGAAATAAACTCGGTAAACTTTTCTCCAAAGTTATGTATAATCAGCCATTGTAAAACTGCTAGTGCATTAACTATTTGCAAAATTGTTTAGGTTGGTTACAGGTTTTAGAAGGGCTGTTACATATGAAAAACAGAATTGGAAATTACTTGCTTCAGTCAAAGAAATCTAATAATTTTTAGGTGCCTACAGCTAAAACTAGGCATAGGACACTAAGTTCTGAGGTTGCAAAAGACTGGAACAGAGTTACTTGTGTCAGTGGATTATACACCCACATTGCTCACTTTAAAGCAAGCCCTCATTCTTTGTTATAAAAATCTCTGGCACTGCAGAAGAACCGCCTGTGTAAGTGCTCAGCGAGGCTGAATAGCCTTCATTCCATTGCTCGGTTTCATGCAGGGGGATTATTTTATTGCTGCCCTCCCAAATCCTTATGAAAATAAGATGTTTATCATGAAGACTTGTCTTGTAAGTAAAATTGATATTGCATTTATAAATTACATGTTACTTCAGAACACATGGGATTAATTCTCCCTGTCAGCCCACTCCAGTCTTCATTCCCACACAAGCTGCCACAGCAATCATCTACCTTGCCTGTTGCCTCAGCTACGTCCAACTTGTCTTCAAATCTTCTCCTGCCCTCATTCATCTTTTTCCATATTAGCTGTGAGCTGCTTGAGCTTCTTCACATCTATGTTTCTGCCAAACACTTTGCTTGCACTCTTTATCACTGTCCTATCATTCCTCTAATTCAATCCAAGTCACATAGCCACAGAACCACTTCCAGCACACCCTTCACTCTCTCGTTTACATTTCACGTCCATCAGTTCTGAAGTCTGACCTGAGCTACACTGACGCTTCCCTTTCTTTAAAGTTTCTCTTTAGAAGACTCATCTTTGAACTTTTTATTTTCTCAGAAATGTTGGCAAAATATATGAACAAAAAATGTCAATCAAATCTATAAAGCCTGACAAGACTGGGGAGTGTCACCATTCAGACATTAATCTTTGTTATAACTTTTCAGGAGTAGTCAGAGTGTAAGAATATCTCTTCTTTAAAGTGCCTCACAGTCTTTCATCAATATATGCTAGATAATCATTAAAAAGCCAATAGTAAATATTGTGCGACGTGCGCTGGCGCATTGACTTGTCTTGCATTTAATTAGTCAATTAGTTTTGCATGGATTACCGCAGTAATCTGAAACCACTTATTGCCACTAAGTAAAGCTAAAAGGAAAGAGAAAAACAGCACATTACCTGGCAGAGAGCTGCTGTCCAAGACAATAATCTGAACTTGATAGATGCAGAGCCTTTGTTCAGTTTGAACATTTAAAGACTCTTTGGAGACCGGATTGGCTGATTAGCACACATGATGTTTGCATGGTTTATTTTGTGTGACCAATTGCCAAACCAACAAGCATCTCAAATTACTGAGGTGCAAAAGGTTATGGTGAAGCTCAACATTCGGAACACGATCCCACAGAAGGGCATCCTAGGTCTATGAACTTTACATCGTCTGTTTAGGGTTTCTTTCACAGTTTCTTTGTCTGACATGCAGGATGTTTCCTCATCATCTTCAGTGCACATTCAAACGTGTATTTAGATGTTATGGCCTTTAAAATGAGTTCTTATACCTGGGGACACCTGAACATAGTTCAGGAGTCCAGCATGTACTGAGATGCTGGGTATGGACCTGCCTGTTAAAACATATAGTAACTTAAGATCAGCATTAATATGATTTCATTCAACAAATTAATAATGTAATAAAAATGCTCTAAAGATCATCAACAGAAGCTTAAAGGCAAAACTGCAGTCACTCAATGCAGCAACATGTTGCAAAAGTCTATTTTTTTTTCCTCATTTGAACAAAATTGTCCAGCAATTAACAGTAAATACCCAACTAACTTAGACTTTTTTAGACTGCTCCATTTACAGGCATAGTAAAATATCACATTAGGCTTTACAGACTAATTAGAAACTTCTTTGTATTAATAAGCAATGCTAGCCACTACATTATTTAAAAAGCTGTATTTTGCTGGAGATAATGCAGAATTCGCTTCAGAGCTCCAAAAATTAGTTTCCGTTATTTCTTAAATTTTACAAAAATTCAGCATTTTTGTACAGGAAAAAAAATCAAATCATCTGCAATACTGATGATAAAATAAATGCATACATAAAAGGCAAGTTGTACCTTAGATCAGGTCATAACTTCATCAAGAATTCTGAGAAAAATGCTTTTCCAAGTTCACATCAAAAGCCCTTCCTTTGTAACTGCAAAAATGACGTGAACTATTTTGTTGGAGAAGCAAAGAAAAAAGTGTACGTGTTATTACAATCGCTATTTTTCACCAGTCTCGCACACCATATTTGCCTTGACCCGATAAATGCTGGAAGGATAAAACTGCATGGCCAAATGAAACGAAAAAACATCCTGACGACTCAGGTCAAAAAAATGGAAACGTTTTCTTGTCCTAGATATTCACTGTGCAACTGATATTAAAGCCTCAAAGGTCTTAGAAGTGCTTTGTTTGGGAATTTTAGGCAGTGTCTGGGACGAATATTATGAGAAAACGGCTGTTACTTTCACTGCCCACTACTTTGAATATTCACAGGGAAAGAAGCAATTCTCTCAACGAATCTCTTAATTTATCTGAAAATAATGATGCTAATGACGACCTGCATTTCTAAGACCTGTGGCAATCTCTCATGAAAAGCGAGATGAGTTCTAGCACTACTGGAAGCACACCCAATACGAGAGCTGCTTAAAGGAAAAGACCAGCCTAATCGTAAGAAAATATTATCATTTAATTGATCTCTGTACCGTCTAAAACTTTAATTTGAATCTGAAACGGTTCCTTCGGGAAGGATGAAATATACGGGAGATAATAGGTGGCAGTGATAGGTAAGGCTCTAACGCCGAGCTGCGGGGAGGACTATTGTCAAACCAGGACAACTACGCGGAAGGGTTGTTCATCTCAGCACTGAGGACAAGGGCAGGAAGGGAACATGTTTGCTGACACAAGCACATAAGAAGAGGACAAAAAGGAAGTAAACACGGGTTGCTGAACTCTGAGGGAGACCCTGCGGTGACAACAGTGCCACGTTTCCTATTATTGGAGAGAAATAGGAAGTGAGGCATTGTTCGTGCTGGACACCCTCTGTTAGATTTTTGACAACTCGTGTTTAGTCCCGGGTGCAGCTTCTCACTTGTGTCAGCAGAGCCGCTGCCCCCCGCCGGGCCCTTCGGTGGCAGGCCCTTCCTTCCACAGGATCCCCGTCCCGCCCTGGGCAGGGGAAGAGAAAAATCACATCTGGCCTCAAGATGTCTGCATCCGTGAAAAGCAGTCACAGAAAGAGGGATTAACAGCAGGTACCACTGCGGTGCCCCTAGAAGGTGAGCCCGCAGATGTCCTCCAGGGACGCTGGCAGCATGGTCAACAGGAGCGAGCACACCACAGCACCAGCTTGGCATCACAGTGGCGGAGCACAGCTGCCTTTTGTCCATCCACTTCAGAGAGCAAACAGAAGGGCTTAAATCTGTGCCTACGCCTAGGCTGATCTTCTGAATTCAGGGAACTGAGCATGAGGTAGAAGGTCAGAGCTGATGTTAAAGTGTGCTTCTGAGTGACAGAGCTAATTGGCACAGGGCACGCCAGTGGCAGGCAGTTGGCCTGCAGTTCACTGTCAGCTTGAACTTGACAAAAATAAAAGTTAATACTGCCTTGGACCGTTGTCTATAAAAATGTATAGACACCAGGAGGGCTATTACTCAACTCACCATACGAGACTAATCTAGCAGTGTATTTTGTGAATAATAATGGCAGCAGGTTTTAAAATATAATACAAAACCAGCTACTCAAGAGCTCCTCTGAGATAGGTGCGTAGATGTAGTTGCTTTACTGCACCTTTCTGCTCACTCATGAGCTTAAACTGTTAAAATTGAAGTAAGTTCACCATAACCATTTAATCCGGATCTTAACTTCAGCTCAGGTTTGCTATTTACTAACACCTGTTCCAGTACAATGTCTGTTTATTAATAGACACCTAAAAAAAAAAAATCTCTTTTGCACACACAAGTGATATAGTTAATATTACAGCACAATCTTTCCTTCAGTCACAATCCAAGGATGTTGGTTTTCTCAAAAGAATGCTTTGCGTTAGCAGTAGCAGTAATACTTAAAGCTATATAGCAGTTTGTTCTAATAATGGGGGTTTGATCACAAACTGTCTTCTGTTGGTGTGATTTTATTTTTTTTTGGTCTAATCCCCCGCAAGACCTCAGATATTGGGTGACAATCTCAGTTTCTCCTTACTAGTATGTACTTTTATCTTTTCACATTTTAGGGAAGATTCAAGTTTGTAATAAAGTTCTGCCAGTTACTCTTTGGCTTACACACAATTTGTGACCCCTGATTTAAGGGAGGGATTCATCACAGCCATCTTTAGACAGTGCTGACATCTGCATGTGATCTGGACACCTAGGTCCCAAATTGACTCATAGTAAATGGGCAGAAATGAACTTCTGGGACATATCTCACTGACCTGTTTTAGACATCTAAGCTATAATGAAATAATACGTGGCCTACAAATGCCTATATCTCTCCGTTATATATGGTGAGTCTAGATAACTAGCTGAATTACAGATACCTACACTACGGAATGCTGCATTTGGATCAACCCAGCCCTATATGCTCATAATATAGTTTCATGGTATTGCAGGGAACTGGAAATAATGACCCAGTTCCTTCTTCCACTCCAATGTTTTTAAATCTTACATGTTTTGGAGTAGGTAGGAGGAGGGTTTTCTTATTTCTTTATTTAACTCTCGTGAAATACGAAAGTGAAAAATATATGTTCTGGGTTCTAAAAATGTTCTTTCCATCTTCTTTGAAATAGATCAACAGCTTAACAGTAGAGTGTTGAAATCTGAAATTTTGCAATCTTTTCTGTATTGCTGAGAAAAATAAGTTCAGTTTGGCTGAGTAATGAGTCTCTGAAAAGCATGTGGTGTAATACCTGTATTTTGTGCAGGATTTTATTTCGCTGTGTTTGTAAAATGTGTAACTCAGCAATGTTGCATTACGAACATTTTTGTGGCTATCATGGCTGCGTAAAAGAAAATTTATGGAAGCTGCAGATAAAGTATCTCATGCTTTATGTACATACCATAGCCAACTAATACTATCCTTTTTGAAAGTAAATCTTCAAGTCAAGTCTTATATAGCAAAAGCAGATCTCTGCCTCGTTAGACAAAAAAAAAAACAGTGACAAATTTCATATGTGCAATTTTAATTCACAATTTACTCAACTAAGTCATTGCATAAACCATCCAATTAAAATTTGAAGCAATGTTCAATGCCTTACAGAACAACGTAGAGGGCAGCTTACCTTATGTAAAGACTGGACACTTGCCCAGAGCTGCAGCATTGGAGAGGCAGCATTTTTAGAGCCAATTTATGACTGCACTGATTAAATTGCTAATAAGACATTAATTTTTATAATGTACAAACACTTTGTCTCATATTTTTCTGCAATTTCGTGAGTCTGTATTTCATAATAGCTGAATATCTTGTATTCTAAAATTCTGTAAAAATACCTGGTATTAAATATGATTTCTTGCAAATGTTGGAGTAGAGGCAGCAGAATATATTTCACTCAAGGCAATGAAACAGCTAGGGCTGTCTCTGATGATACAGGTACCAAATACACATCAGGGTCTGCTCACAACTGAGCAGAAAAACAGTAACTGTTTGCCAGAGAAACTGGCAAGACTTTTTGAATAAGCTCAAGAATTCCATAGTAGATTCATTTGCAGGAAAAACAGCAATATTAATTTAATGCTATTCTCTGTGAATTATTTATAAAGCATTACGATTCAGGCCTGAAATTTTGTTCGCTTAGATAATTGCAGATACACAAGAGCTTGAGTAATAAGACATGCCATAGGGTGTGACAGTGCACAAGTTTGAGTGTGTTCGGTATGAAGAAAATGCAAATCTGAGAGGTATGTTGCACGTCACATTGCCCAACATTGTGTGAACACGCAGCCTTTTGGGCTGGTTCTTGCCTGATTCTCCTGTAAGCACTCTTTTGCAGTCGTTAGCATCAAGAGATAGTATGGAGTGAATGGAGAAGACCATAAGGAACCATGAATGGACAACAGCAGGACCAGACAGAGTTGCTGTACCTGGGCAATGAGAAACAGAGATTTTCTCATCTCTTTCCAACATGGCAATAACTCTCCCCTCTTGTACAGAACCCTTGAGAATGAGCCAGAGACATTGGTGGATTAAAAACCGCAGCACACAGGGTGCTGCATGTCCTGTGCACAAGCTCCACGCACACAGGCTGAAGAGAAGTATCAGTAGTTTCCTTCTCACCACCTGTACTTTAGCGCTCATTGCAATGGCACTGTGGCGAAAACACGTGCTCCTCCACCAGCCCTAGTCTGCTAGCCCTCCCCAATGGCGACTGCTGCTTCAGCCCGCTCCATGGGAACACTCACTGCCCTCCCTCCTCTCTTCCTCCCTAATCCCCCACCCTCAAAGGCTGGCGGTCCCACCTCCCTTTCCCTAACAGCTCTCGTAACTCAAAAGCTTCCCAGCATACAAAGTCCAAGGGAAGGAAAAACTACTCCATATCTGACTTAAGGCTTGTTCACCACAAGTCTGGTACTTCATGTTTCTCCTGGTGCCTTGTTTTCCCTTCAGTTGTCCTCACTATCTTGTATTCAAAAGTATACGAATATATAGATAATTGTACAGAAAATAAAAGAATGCAAATAATTTTTAAGGCTACTCTATCAGGGCAGACTTAAGCCATGATTATTTGAGTATCACCTAATGCCTTAAATAAAGAAGTATAAGCTTGGCCACTAACTTTCTTACTTTTTTAAAACACAGCAGTAGCTCATAAAAACAAAATATGTTCAAATCACTAATATATGTTTGCAATGTTTCTGTTTTACTCACATCAGTTTAGATTCTTATACCAAAATCACTTCCTTTGACTTTCATAAATTATTTGTGGGCAAGTGTATTTTTTAGAGTAGAAAAATATCTTTTTCTAGTCAGATCAGATAACGTATGTGAGCCTAATTCAGTGGAACTGACTATGTACATGAGACTTACTGAGTATTAGAAAAGAAAGGGTGCTCTTCAGAGGGGAGAGGATGTTGTGAGGACGTTCCAAAATATAAGCAAAAAGGAAAATGAGCTTGAATGGAGTGGTACTACTGCCTTNATATTGTGAAAGCCTGTAAGTCTTAGCTTTAACTTAGCAAACCTTTGTAGTTGCGTAATTACTGTGTTAAGCAAAAAATATTTGTTTCCAGCTTGTAAATGGTCTCCAGCTTGAAAGTTTATGATTTACGTACAGATATATAAATTGCTAAGTATGTGTTATATTTCTTGGAGGTACACTCAGATTTTCAGCCAAATTTGGACTATGATTAAGGGAGGTATTTAAAACAAGTAAGCAATAAATGTAAGTGTACATTATAGTGGGAACATGACAGTTGTACTTGAGTATATATTACTTTAACACGTAAGCATAGTGGTAAAAATATTCAGCAACTGATGAAGTGATTTTGTTTAAAGACAAAAAGGAGATACAACCCTAGTGATTAAAGGGCGTAGTACGATGTCTTTCTAATTTGCCTAGAGGGGCAGCTGTGCTGGCAGAAGCTTTCACCCCGGAGGGATCAACTCTTGGCTGTAGTTTCTACCAGGGTAAAGCAGGTTTATTTTTATGGGCAGAAATCCACACAAATCCTGCCAACTGAGGCTCCTCAAGAGACAGATAAATTTTATGCAACTCCCAGGTGGCCTGAATACCACAGCAGCAGCACCTTTTCCCTTACAGATCACTTTTCTTTTTTACTCTCTGGACTAATCAGCTTCTTTCAAGCCACTGAGTGGCTTGAGACACACTGAGTGTGTCTATTTGAGATAAACGCAACACTTTTAGCTACCACAGGTAAAAGATTCAGATCAATGTACAGGTTCACCGTAGCTCTACAGCAGCTATTTCGTGCATGTGTGTGGGTTCTTTAAAGGTGGCAACCCTGGCAGTAACACAAACCACCTCGCAAAAGTCAGCCCATGGTCCATAACAGAACTGCTCAATCATCTGCTCTAATACTTATGCTGCTGCATTTTAGCATTGAAATTAAATCCAGCGCTGTGCATTCCCTCCACTTTGAGGCACGGAGATTTTTTTTAGGTAGCTCATGCTACTCTGGTTTTCCTCAAAAGCAGGGCAGAAAACGAGATGGTGCATTACTGGACTGCCTGAGAATTAAAGCCAGCAGCCTGACAGCTTAGATCATGTACCTTTCCTTCTTTTTCTACCTTCAAGACCTTGCCTCTTCTCACTGCTGTCACCAACCTTCCTACTCCTGCTTGAAGAATCACTGCAGCACACTCCAAGACAAGGAATTACCAATTCTCTGAAAGTTAAAAAAGAAAAAAAAAAAAAAGAAGAGAGGGACAGAGAAATCAAACACTGTCTTACATAAGCTCTTCTCTCTTTACGACAAGCGA
>RSEF01000001.1:37784669-37813985 GCA_003993805.1 Himantopus leucocephalus
CTCCTCCTCCTCCTCCTCCTCCTCCCTCCTGGCGGGTAGGTTACGTTACCTGGTCTCTAGCTCGGGCTGGATCTAATCCCGCGGCCGCCGCCGGCTCCTCTCCCTGCCGCGGGGGTGGGTGGGCTAATTAATTTATTTATTTCCCATGAGGTGTCCTCGGCAGCAGAGCAGCGGGCGGGAGAGCCCGGGCCGGGCGGCGGGGAGGGAGGCCCGGGTGCTGCTTGCGGGGGCCGACGGGGCGCCGCTGTCCCGGGGGTGCTGCCGGGGAGCGGCCGAGGCGCTTCAGCACCGGCGCGGGGGGGCGGGGGCTGCGGAGGAGACGCCTCCCGGGCTGCCCAACCCGGCTCCGCGGGGCCGGCGGGGGCGCGGCGCCCCGGCCCGGGGGAGACGGAGCCGGCGGGGGAGGTGGGACGCGCCACGCCGGGCTGCGGCGGGCCGGAGCGGAGCGGAGAGGAGCGGAGCGGGGGACAAAGACGGGGCGGGCAGCACCGGGCACCCGGGGCGAGGCGTGAGCCCTCCCCGCCTACCGGCCCGCCCGGAGCCGCCGAGCGCGGAGCTCCCCCCCCCCCCCCCCCCCCNCCCCCCCCCCCCCCCCCCGCCGTCCCCCAAGCCCCCGGTGGCTCGGAGGCGCGGGCGGGGCGGTGTGCGCTCGCCGGGGAGGAGAAGGGCACGGAGAGCCCCACCGGCCGCCTGTCGCGCTCTTCACCTCGCTGATGACAGCACAAGACGTGTCCGCCCCTTCCACACACGCCCCCGGCCCCACCCCGTTCTACCTCCCCTCAGGGCTGAGGACGCCAAGTAATTCACGTTATAAGGCTGTTTGCGCTCGCTATGCCGCGAAAAGGTTACAAAAAGGCACATGTTTTAAAAAAAAAAAAAATAATAATAACAGAAACCTTTCGTTCTAAACGCGGGAAGTTTGTCTTCTGAAGCAGGAACTGAAATTTGGCCAGTCAGCAATGAGTTGTTGATTAAAATCTTGGTCACCTCTTCCTTTGCCCCCTTTTTCTCTCCCTTAAAAACAAAAAAAAAAAAAAGTTACAAAACCAGTTTTGTGTATATCGTGAACATATTTATGAAAGTGGCCACTAAATTCTCCAAAAATTCTGTCCTTAAGGCTAAAATCCTGGAGGGAAGAGATAGAACTTAATCATATAATTGCATAATTAAAGCCTTTACCATAATTCCTATTCTCATGGGTAAAGGTTGCACATTATGTGGAACACTTAAAGTAGTGTGAGGAGGCTGGAGTAATTACAGTTGTTGACATAATGTTGCAAAATATGTACAAAAGTAAATGTGGTTATCATGTGATTATTTTTTTTTAAACTTTATTACGTGTTCTTTGTTTACTGAGAGCTCTATGAATAGGATCTTCAGAGACGCATGAGGAACTGAGACGGCCTGTGTTAGGGATAGGGAGAGAGAGATCTTGGGTTGTAATGGGGGATATTGCAGTTTGCTGAGCTGCTCGTGAAGGAGAGAAGGACTTGGTAGGGTTGTCTGTTTATTTTCCATTAATAACATTTGAATCCCTTAACTAGCATCAGCCATAGTGAACAAAAAAGCTTGAAAAATAATCTGGAAAGGAGCATGGCACCCCGAAAAAAAAAAAAGCTGCAGCATGAATGGCACAATAATCTGTTACACATCAAAGAATCCGTCCACAGAGGACTGCCATCTTGAAGCACAAGTTCCATTGCTTGTGAATCTGTTTGCTTTTGTGTGTGAGAAGTGTTAGGAATTATTCTGTGTTTTAAACTGTAATCATTAAACCGGAAGACACAGACCCAGAAATCTCAGTAATGTAACATTTTATCATTCCTTCATTCTCTAGGATGCTATTGTTGTAATTTGCGTATCATCTGCTTCCACTGCAAGTTCTTCAGCTTCAGGAGAGAACGCTTTGTCAGGTGTTTGTAAAGCAGCCGGGTCGCTGCAGGCTCTGGGCAGACCCTGGCACTGCAGTGGTAAGGAGCAGTAAGTCGTTCACGGGCAGACACAGCAAACGCTTTTATTCCTGAAAAAGGCTGAACAGTTTGGTGTCATTTTTGTGACATCACATAAGCAAAGTAAGACTTGAGTGACATACCTGAGTCCAGGGACGTTTTTAGGAGCAAACATCCACTGGCAGGGCAGCTCATGGAAGTCACAGCTGCATTAATTTCGGTAGCGGTGTCGGTCATCTCTTGTGCAAGTGCGTGAAGGGAGCGTGTGCCCAGCATCCCTGCAGGCACAGTGTCTGTCCTGGCAGCAGGTTGCTCTACAGGCTTTGGAAGACCAACAAGCACACAAGAGGGGCCCACTGAGCCAAGGAGAGGGAAGAGCAAACACTAAGCAGTGACTCTTGGGCACACAAGCAAAGGAGGCTTGGGTGCAGATGCCCATGGTCAAACTCTCTGCCGCTTCTAGGCAGGCCCACGATTACAGGATTAAAAATGTGTAAATTAGGATGAAATCTGGTGTAACATCTTTCACAGAGAAGCTGCTGGTGCTGAAATCAAAGTTGTATAGTTGGCATTACAGCGGTGTTAAGCTCTCTTCCATATTCAAACAAGTTGTACGCCCTGAAGAAAATCATAGGCCATATAGGTCCTCAGACAGTTCCTGTAAAATGCAG
This sequence comes from Himantopus leucocephalus, assembly GCA_003993805.1. Classification (NCBI taxonomy): domain Eukaryota; kingdom Metazoa; phylum Chordata; class Aves; order Charadriiformes; family Recurvirostridae; genus Himantopus; species Himantopus leucocephalus. The sequence goes on from RSEF01000001.1 coordinate 37,787,290, forward strand.
AGCATGGCTGCATTGTCTTTTACAGGGAAATATTCAAGTTCACATACTGTTTTACAGAATGTTAGCAAAGTGATTTTCAAAGGGAGCTGAAAAATAAATACCTGAAGATTTAAATGGTATCTGGTCTTAATTGCATGGTTCTATTTCCTCCACTGATGGGCCTTAACTAGAATAAATATATAGTTACATGGATATAAGTATAGACATATTTTTATAAATGTATACAATATATATTACAATAAATTTTACACAGTGATCTATGTGATAAGGTATATCATATATACCATATTTGCTGTACTACCTAGTACATACTGCACACTACGTATAGTACAGTGCTGCATACAGTACAAATTGATTATTCTGTTTTTATATTAAAAAATTGTATTTATATTACTACTGCATATACTAACATATCTATATAGAAATAATTGATTATTTTAACATATGTTAACCATTACATAGACATATGTATGTATATATGCGCTTCATGCAGTTTCTTTCTATACCTCTCTAGGAAAGGTGTATGCATCTTAATTGACTTAGTGCTGCTGTGTGCTTCATCACATTTTGTGTTTTCTAGTCCAAGGCAGAGACTGCACAGAAGGTAGCTGCAGTTACAACAGCGTGGAATTCTGGCCTAAAGTCTGCAAAAGTTTAGATACAGCTTACTGTCTGCATCCTGCTTAAAGTCACAAACATTACCATGAGCCCTCAGACTAAACGTTGATCTGTGATTTTATTTTTTTTTATGTAGACCTCGATTGCGGTGGCATCAGGTTTTTAAAGTGAATGCACTCCTTGGCGAGTGCTGCAGAATGAACGCTCGGAGGGATTCAGTTCCCTGCTGTAGATTGAAAAAAAAACCCCAAAACCACAAACCCTGTCATCATTCTACAACCTTCCAGTCTCGGAGCACCTTCAGTGTAGGAAGCCCATTATTCAAAGTAAAAATGTTCATATCCACCCTCTAAGGGTAAGAATTAAAAATGCATTGGTGATAGTAATTAATAATTTACATGTGAGTTTCAAGAAGCTAGCAAGGGTTCAGAGCTGTGTGTGCATGTGTGTATGTGTCTGTGTGCAGGAGGGTGGCATTCTGTGTTTTTCAATGATGTAGAGAAGAAATTAAACTTCTCTGTCTCGCATGTCTGTGAAAAGAAGTCACACATCTGGCTATTCATTCTGTGTCCATCTGATGGTGAGACACTTCTGGGAGGTTGCATGTTATATACTCTCCTGTTTCTGTTGATAACAGCTTGAGGTCTTTTTAGTGATATTAATGGATAAAGTTTTTAAGTATTATTTTTCACCAGAGAAAAAGAAAATACTGCAAATGTTGAATACCTAATGGTATTTTCTGTGAGACTGTCCACTAATTGGGTAAGTTTCCTAATGGAATAGTCTATTTCCCCCCCATGCCACTTGTCATGCAGTTCCATTTGAACCCAGAATTTTACAGGTCCTCTCCTAGGCTTAGAATCCTCTGCAACATCGCAGGTTGTGTCTTCTCGTCGCAGAGTCTGGATCTAAAGGGTGCGTGTTTATGGTTGTCTGTCATTCTGGCCTACATGAGATTACATTCTGATTACGGTGGTTTGGTTTTTCTTCTGAACTGATTTCTGTTCCATAAATACACAACTCAGCTTCTTTCGTGTCCACAGGCAGGCTGGTGCGGGGTGCATGCTCCTCGTCTCCAGCAAATGGACAGGGTATTATCGTTAGAATTATATTGGTAAACCACCTAGGCCACCTTCTCTGAGCTTTCTATCAACAACTAATCATTGTCAGCCTGCGTCTCACTCTACCCTCATTCAGACACACAGATAGCTCTGTCGCTAGCATAAAACTTTAATCCTAGTTCTGTTAGTGAGAGAGATATGTGTATTTCAATTTTTGTAATGAAATTCATATAAATATGATTTGCCTGTAGAATTATAATGATAAAACATAGCCAAAGCATGTCTTTCTATTGAGGTCAGTTTTCTCTATAAGCATCAACCATGTCTCTTCCAGGCCCAACAAAATTCTTTTCTTTTACAGCTCCTGGGGACACAGAACACAGCACATTGTGACTACAGCAATAGACTCAACTGCAAAAGATCTCTATCAGGCATCACAGAGAATTTGAGGCAGCTGGCAGTTATCAGCTGAAGCAGGTAGTCAGTAGAAGCGTAGAAGATAAATAGATAATAGAAAAGCAATCTGGAAACCTGGGAGAGATAATAAACCTCTCTTCTAGAGGGGAGGTAACAACTCAGGTAGGTCACTGATGAACTCAACTCCCTGATCAGTGCTGCGTCTAATGCTGCTGAAAATACAGTAGCAGTTCATGCCTGCCACCTCTGAAGTAGTATTCAAGATGTTGTTGGAAATGCAGTTTGACATATTCAGTTATAGAAATCACTATTGCAGTAAAGTGAAGAAGGATCATACTGCTGAAAGACAGCTGACCAAAATCCCAGGGACACCACGACCCTCTATTAAATTACAGTCGCCAGAGTAGAAAACTAGTTACGCCCCCTTCTTATCCTGCATGCTGCTGTGCCTATACTGCCAGTGCAACCCTTGCGTAATATTCCTGCCATACTGCCCGCGATCATCTGTGGAGCAAGGGATTTCTTTTTGGTCTAATTTCTACTTGTCTTAAAATAACTGATCCATTCTGTTTTCCCTACCGTGAGCACAGAGAAGAGAGGGAAAGGCCCATGTCTATGAGTAAAAGAATGTGTTTTCTTTAAAAAAACCAAAACATCTTTCTCTTCAAGCCGCTGTTACAATTCTCAAATTCTTGTCTAGTGTGAAATCTTGCATGAACATGCAAGGAAACATCTGATAGCTCTTCTTGCTGGGTTCCAAGATGCTGTAGGACTGTATTGATGGTAGGGAGATAGCATCAGGAGATATTTTTTTGAGAATGGGCACAGAAAAGAAGTCTGTCAGTGGCATCTTTCCACCAAAGAAGTGCTAGAGTTGCTCCACTGACATATGTCTTTATTTTGTTAACCCACTCAGGTGGGCTGTACAAAGTAGCTGATGTCAGTGAAATGTGAATTCTTGCGGAGCTGAACAGCAAAAGACAAAAAAAAAGACCTCTGCTGCTCAGTTTGCTTTGGAAGATGCTTTAAAAAAATCTGTCTGTGCCACAGGAGATATAAATCATTCTGTGCTCTGAAAGGGCATAAACCAAGACACATGCATCAAATATTTTTAGCCTATTAGCTACACTTATGAAAGAAGGTCCTAACCAGGAAAGCAACGTGTTAGGTTCACAAAACCCATTAACAAAATTTAGATGTGTCCGTGTTGCTGGTTGCGTAAATAATGTGTGTCCTTTGAACAGCTCTCTCTGTAACTCTTAAAAAGTAACTGATGTACTTGTTTTTATTTTTTATGTATTGTTTTAATACTTGTTTTACAATGCCACTGGACATGAATTAATTGTGTGCCTCAATAAATTCTGCCTCTAAGTAGTAATTGCTGAGGGTGTTTTTCCTTTCATATGGCATTCCATAACTGCTAAAATAAGAAAAGGCCAGAATTTCAAAGCTTACCTACATCAGAAGTTTCAAATGACCTGCTATTTTGAGGCCTTATTCATCTTTCCATTGTGCCAGTGTAATCCTAGTGATAGACTCTGGGCCAGTCAAGATCCTTTTCTTCATCGGTTTCTCAGTTTAGAAGTTATACAGCTGCAAATTACTACCATTGTGTTATAAGATACGCTTAACTTCATTAGATTACATAACATTTTAGGTAGCAGGAGAATTTTCTTTTTGACTTACATATTTTTATTTGTTTTTTAAAGAAGATGAAAGAGAAATAGCATAAAAAAGAAAACCTTATTAGATAAAATTCTAAAATGCGCCTAAATATTTATTATGTAAGATTCCTATATATCAGTAATTATCAGCTAAGAAGATATTGACAATATGTCCTAACCATTGCAAATAATACGTAGGGAATATATGGAGTGAGAAGTAAGAATGCATCTCTCCCAGAGAAGCTTCCTTAGCATTAGGATAGAAAAAGTTCTTTTTTACCTTTTTTCTCTCTCCCATGAATCCTGTGAGTGTTTTGGTCTTTTTCTGCACTGTGATCCAGATGCAACAGGAAAAGTAGAGAATAAATAGCTCAACTCAGTCTCAGACTATATAATTCTCTGACATTCAGGTACTCCCATAAGACGTGTAAACAGAGGGAGGTCTTAGCATCTCTTTCTGGTCAAGTTCCTTAATTGTGTTTTATGCATCCTTCACTATATGGTTGTGCTCAAAAGTAAATTCGGTGCTCTGCATCTCAGGGGATGAAGGTTCTATGTAGGTACATGAGTTAGATAACTGTTCAGACAAACATCATGGTTGAGCATTCCCAAAGATACTTGCTGTACGGCCTGTGGAAAGGGAAAGGCTTCCTCCGTAAGGTTTCAGAATTTCCTCGTGGAGGCACTTGACTGTATGAGAGCTGGGATACCCAAGGGACTAAGTCTGAATCATCCTGCCAGGCAGATGGTATAATACTGGCAGCTGTAATAGTCTGAATACAGCCCGTAAGAGTAGGTTGGTTTGCAGAAACCTTAAGCATCAACAAGCATACTCTGATGGCATCACATTCTTCACTCAAGGTAACATGAAAACCCAACTCCTGAGTTGGTCTACAGAATATCATGAACATCTTGAATATTGTGAGCATATTGAAGGCACGATTAATTTTCAGTACTTTCATTTTTTATTCAGTGTGTTGAAAGTACTGGACTGTATGATCAAAATCATACATGAAGAGCTTTTTCTTTTTGCCTTTATGTCTTCTTATTAAAATCATGGTTTTCTTTGCAACTCACCTCTGGGATAGTCACAGTTTCCCAAATTGGATGAAACATGACAAATAGAAGTGTGTTTTCATTACTACTGCTTTACGTGCTTCAGAACTGTAAAAATCCTCAGTATGTCATATATTTACTTTCTTTACTGGTTAGGTTAAAAAATGTAGTTCTGCAATACAAAAGAATTATAAAAGATTTCAGATGTAGTAATTTGTTTTTCAGATGTAGCAATATGTTTAAGTTTGGGGGGCTACATACCCAACAGGTCCTTCTCCCAGTACACAAATCAACATCAGGAGACTTTTGAAGAGGAAACCACAGGATATTTATGTGTGTGGTTCTACAGGGAAATACAAGGAAGCAGAATTTGACTCTGTCTTTGGGGAAGGCCTCAGACTGCTAATCCAAACCCTGTTTTCTCTAACAGATTTGTGGCATGGCGGATATGTGTTTGCAGGTGTTCATATATGTGTTCTTACTTCTTTTTGGTGGCTCTCTTATTCTGCAACAATCGGGCCTGCTGGAGCTTCTGATGGTGTCCTGGGATTCTGTTTTGGTTATTCCACAAAATCAGTCATAAAAATTTCTTCTTTGATGTTTCCATTTTATTGTCAGTCGTTGTCTCATCGCCAGTAATGTCTTTGGACACACAAGTATTATATCTCGTATTGAAATATTCACTTCTTATCGAATGGCTTGAATTCTGCAGCCGTTTATTGTGGTCTGGGGTGAGACTTCAGTGGAGATTAAGACGCCTTAGGCATCTATATGGAAGTGCTCACGCGTAAGCNAGTCGTTGTCTCATCGCCAGTAATGTCTTTGGACACACAAGTATGATATCTCGTATTGAAATATCCACTTCTTATCGAATGGCTTGAATTCTGCAGCCGTTTGTTGCGGTCTGGGGTGCGACTTCAGTGGAGATTAAGACGCCTTAGGCATCTATAGGAAGTGCTCACGCGTAAGATGTATGTGTAAACTCCTCCTCCAGACAACAGTGTCAATGCAATCTGTGGAGCCTGCTCAGTGCCTCATCAGCTGACAAACTGCCTTGCATAAGTTTCAGAGTGAGCTGGGTTGTTCTCTAGGCTCCATTGGAACATAGAGAAAAACTATGGCATCTTGTAAAATGTAGTGTCGGTTTCTGTGTCTTACAGTTCTCTAAAGGACGCAACTCCCAGAAACTGGAAAAATCAGTGTAATCACTAAGTTTCTGACAAAAATAGTTAAAAGAACTTTCTTGAGTTTCTCCCAAAGATAAATTAGGATTCCAGGAAATTGTCCAATCTTCTCTTGTCATTTGCTGTGACTTGTGCACGTCATACACCGGTATGTTAAACTGGTAACACATATTTGGCCAAGTAAAAACAATCTTGGGTAATCTTTGTGTGCCTTTATCCTGAAAACGTTTATCAATGTAGCAATGTCACTTCTTGAATCTGTCGGGCTTATTCCGTACGTTTAAGTTATTAACAGGATTAGAGTTGGTAGCCTGTAATAATGGGAGACTTGTTGATGCAGAAAGTTACTCTGAATTCAGTGTCTGTCTGTCTTACCTGTTCCATGTGAATAAAATACTTTCTTGTAAACATAGTTTTTCGTTTCCTTTGTAGTGATTGTATGTATGGGGGAAAGTCATTTGTCCCTTAGCCTAAAGATTTTTATTTCTCATAGCACCAAAAGCCTGTTTTGTTTTAGAGCATTGGGTTAATCTGAAGATCACCAGATAATATACCAGAGAGCAGGATTGGATCCAACCATCAAATAAAAATGGAAGGCAATAGCAAAGGACACAATCCCAAGTTATGGTTGGACTAAGGTTACACAGGGTGGCTCCTGACCCAGGACAGCTATAGAGACAGAGCCCAGACAGCTGCAGAGCAGTGGCAGCCAGCCAGTGCTCCTGAACAGATGAAGATGAGGCCAAAAGGAGGAGGACTTAAATCTCAGCTATTAGCTGCTTTAATATAAAACAAACAGCTATATAAGAACCTTACATACTGTGACAATAATTACAACAGCTAGTTGGTAACAAAGGCCTCAGAGCTTCTTGTGCAACTTGTCAAGTAGAATTTCTCATAACCGGAGTGTTTAAAAAAGATTAGCTTTTGAAACTAAAGTTCTAAAAATTGTTTACAGTAGGTACATTGTAAACAATTTTTGCCATCAAATATGTCATATACTGAGTCATCAAAGAAAGGCCACAGCTTCACAGGCACATTTCATTTTATGCAAAGATAATCCTAGCTATCCTGTGGCTGGGAATTAGAATATGTGAGCCCAGCTATACCGGTTTTAGTATCCCAGCTAGCCCACTCTTCATGATGGTACACTGTGTCTTGTGTACTTTCATTGTTCTTTGAACAAGCAAAAACTCTTTTTGAAAGCCCTGTTTCTCTCCGAAAGGACATTTTTCAGATATAATCTTAAACTATGCACATCTCCACTGGCTGAAAAAGTTAGTTTTCCTATGGTATTTGTAAAGCATATTAATGCTTTAGCAAATCATTGCAGACCCTAACACAAAGGCCTGGCAGTTGAAAACCAGACAACAGCTCAAAAAGGAGGAGAAGAAATGCAGTACAAAAAGATCTCTGCAGAGAACCCACAGCTGTCTGTGACCCTCCCCATTATTCTGTGTAGCACGCACTCAGGTTGTTTGGATTAGCCACAGATACAAATGATGTCAGAACCGGTCCTCTAAATCTTTTCAATTTTCCATTATGAAAATATGCTATAGAGCTGTGGTATCAGACATGAAACAACCCCTTTACATATTTTTTTTAATGTCAACAGAATTATTTTTTGTTGTTTTAAGTCATGTGTGCTGTATACCATGTATAATTTTTTTTCCTATTAAATCCAAAAATCTTTCCTGATAAGGGCATCCTTTCTCAAAGTACTTCTTAAAATAGAATGGCTTGATGCTGTGGATAGCACATTGACGTTGAAGAAAACCAGGGAGATGCAAACAAATTCTAGCAAGTCTGAAAGCAGTGCCTGCATACTTCAGAAATGGTTTGACTCATGAGTAGATTAATAGGCTGCACAGAGAGTTAGATCTTTGAAAGAAGTCAGTGAATTAAGGGCAGACTATTACCCTGTAGCTCCCATTAGCCTGCCCATTAACCAGATAGATCTACAGATATTTCTGTTCCATACAAATCACTGGAACAATGGATATAGGCTTTATATAAAATCAGCATGGCCATAAAATGGAATGTAGGAACATTTTACAATTACTGCAGTTAGAATGGCCAAAGCTTTTGAATACAGCTTTGTCAGGATTTTTATTCTCAAGAGCCTACCACAAATCTGAGGTAGCTGAACATCACAGACTTAGGTTTCTAGTATGGTTATTTTTGCTCAGCAGTAATTCATAAAAGCATTAACAACTTTGAAGTGAAAATATATTTTGATATATCTGATAGAAAATATACCTGATCATGGCTGAGGGCAAAGAATGGGTAAGATGACCTGCCAGCTGTGATTGCAAGCCACTGTTCCTATCCTTTATCTTTCAAACAGGGATCGGTTGTGATGACAGATACAGTGAGATTCAGCAGTCCCTTCCAAAGGGCTTACAGCGTTCTGTGTGTGCAGGAAGGTCATAGGAAAGGGCAGAAAGGTCCCAGACACTGCACATAAAAGAGATCAGTTGCAGGGGGGAGCCTCTGCCAGGCACAGTTTGGATTGCAGTTACTTTATGTGAGATTCATATGACCAAATGGAACTTTTGCAATGTAGCAGCTACATCGGAGCTAAAGCATTTAGGCTACCCTTATTCTCAGTGGTTAGAAGCAGGCATCTGAAGGACATAGTTTCATCAAAAAGGTCTAAAATGGGTCAAAGGAATTGTGTTCTGGAACTGCCCATGACTACAAAGACAACCCAGGGTGTTAGTACAGATATAAACATCTGCAGTTTAAAAATCTAAAGTTAAGTGAAATGACTTCCATCCTAACTCTTCCCTTGTTTGTATATTACCATCCTTTTTGAGGAAAAAATTGATTAGTGGACTCAAAACAGATTTATCTTACTGCCTTCAGCTGATTTTTGACTGCTCCATAGTTCATTATATCCACTCTGTTTGTGTCCTGTAGTACAATGACTTATCACAGGCTTCCAATTTTGGCTGATAGTTCAGCCCTAGATAAGCACATTATTAGTTAAGCTGAAGAAAATAAAACCAAAAAGCCATTAAGTTATGAATTTCCAGACTAATGGACTTTATCCTGTAGTCTCCAACACAGCAATGACAAAGACAGAGAAGACACAGACTGTGTTGTCTTTCCTGATTTTACTTTACGTGTAGTAAGAGAAATTTCACCTTGATTCTCCCAGCCCATCACCATAAACCCGCCCCCTAAACATAAAGACTTAAAACTTTATTGGTTAGTTCACTGTACCTGAACTGCAGGTTACTACTTTATGTACTCCATATGGACTATTACTTGAAAAGTGTGCTCTGAATAGACCCTGTAGTGTGGATGTAGTATCCAATCGAAGCGAATAAATGGCACAATTTTGCTTCACTCATATTTTGTGTAAGGTATAAAGAACCTACATACAGATGGCTTGAACTTCCATAAAGCTGTGCAAGAGCAGGGGTGTTTTATGCATTGACAAGTCCAAAGCTACGGCCAACGAACCCAGGCCAGCAATGCAGCTACCATAGACCTGCCCATATCTGGCAGCTGATCTGTGATATTCATGGAGAAGATATTTTTCTCCTGCGTGTAACACCTCTTTGCCAAGTGTAGTCAGACTTGGCACGGGTAGAAATATTTGATGCTTAGGTATTTTCTGCTTTGATAGGAAATATTGGTGTTTGGTGTTTTTTTCTCCCACATACAAAAACTATATTCTCTTTTTCTTACGGCCTTGATCAAATACTTAGCTTACCAGAGTTACAAAAATACAGTAAATGAAGTAATGTTCATTAAAAAACCCTAGCTACCAGTCGTCTTGTAGTGATACTGATCATTTAGAATTATCAAATAAAATAAGGCTTGATTTTCAAAGGGGACCAAATTGGATGTATATATAATTGATTCAATTTCCATTTATTTCTCTGTGAGAATTTTTAAAGGAGAGAAAGATGGAAAAATTATAGACATTTGTTTTGAGCAAGCACAATGAGACTGATTTGTTGTTTATAAACCAACACTCATGTTTTGTTATGCATATGACTATACAATTAATTTTTCATCTTAGAGAACTGTGTTTGTGTAGTTCTTTGTCATTCATTCCTGTCAATATGCTGAATGAAAGGGATGAAGAGAGAGTAGTTTAAAAAAATTAAAAAAACCCAACCACAACATCAAAAGTTCATATGGGGAAAAGTTCTCTCTATTTTGGGGTAATATTTGGGGTAATTTGTTGGTGTTTGAGTGTTTCATTTTGGTGGTGTTATGGTAATGTTTTTATTGTGAATAAAGTCAGAAGTGCCAAGATTAGCAAATGAATGCTTTTCAAAATCTTAATAACCAAATATCAGTAAATGATTCTAAAATTACTTGTGACAGATCTCAGCAATAATAGAGGAATATAGTTTTCAATTCACTTGTGCACTTCAGCACATTTATGTCAATGAGACTGATTATGTTTTAAGGCTGTGCAAAGAATTGATTTTTCAATTTAGCTTCTGAATTAAGCAATAGAAATAATTTTTATTCTGAGAAGCCAGCGTTTTGTGTTTCCTTTTTTTTTTTACTTTAGGTCCCAGATTGATGTAAAAAAAAATCAATTAGTTTGAGATCGAAGTATTGTGTCGCCATGTACAAACAATTTTCTTGGAACACAGGTAAGAAAAAGCAAAGGAGAAGATGGACCAGATCCAGACAACGCTGCTGGAGAAAGCCACATACTTCTTTCTGCTGGAGTGGTAGAATGTCCGCCTGCATTTTGCAGCCTCGGTTTAGTTTTCAGTTCACCTTAGGGGAATTAAAACTTAAACTCCTCTAATCCTAACTACCAAGCTGTGAATGGTTTTGTAAAGAGAAGAACAATTCTAGCAGAAGTAAGAGAAGTCGTACCTTCTCTCTTCTCTGCATTACCTTCAGAACATCTATAGCTTTGGGAGAAGGTATTAATTTAATATATGAAATAAACTGTTTCAAATTCCTATCCTCAATCAGAAAGAGAACAGATCTGAGTTCAGCCGAGCACTGTAACAGGTGCCTTGTGGAGCATACGAAGACTGGGAAATGTATGGATAGGATATCTGTACATTAGAGGTACTCCATTTTGTGTAAGACATCATCACAGAGTCAGAGGGAGCAATAGCTTGATAGAATTGGGTTCAGGAACCTTTCAGGAGCCACTGGATTTAAAAGCACTAATACAAAACAGCTGAGTAAAAGGTAACTATGATCTCCCGTTTCTGCTTTGTACTCCGAAGTTAGGATGCTAACCTAGGATCTAGGAGAGAGTTGGGAATTTAAGCAGAGACTGGCAAATTTTGTATGAATGTCAGAAGCACTAGATTAAGCAGGCATAATGATAGTTCTACATTTGTGTGTAATGAAATTTTCAAAATTCTGGTAATGAGCACATTTGGCTTGCACTCACATCATTTTGAAGTGACTGAAAATGCATTTTTTGAGGAATTTATACTTTGTTAAATCATCATCAACATCATCATTACCTGTACTCATCTCTGCTCATCTGACAACAGCCTTAGCCACAGTCCTTCAATGGATTAGGATGGAGCAGAATTAAAGGATACCATCGGGAACACTTGGCACAATGAGGGTGTTTGATATGGAGTAGGTTTCATTTTGCATCATGTTACTAAATTACTGCAGTTACAGGAAAGGTGAGAAGGACTATTTCTAATTCCTCAAATGCACCAAATGTTGGAGTTACAAAATTAAATTATTGGCCTTAAAGAATTCAAATGCGTAAATGCAGATTCAGGAAAAAATGTTAAAATGCTGATGCATTGCAAATTTGGAACATGACTGTATGAACAAAGACGATATCGCAAAATGGCAGTCAGTCCCTGCAGTCCTCTGCTCATGGGGCTTAGTGACTTCTCTGACTCTCTTTTTGCCACACTTTGTTTTCTTTGTCATGTCTCTCAGTGTATTTCATAGAGTGAGATAAGGGACATCAGTCAGAATTACAATAGATCCTATTTCCTACTGCATTAGTACCTACTTAACTCAAAACTCTCCTTTCTCTCCATCCTACCTACAAAATTAAGAATAGGTGGTTTTGCATAACTGGATGGTTTAAAAATTTGTAGATGGAATTCGAATGTGGCTTAGATCAAAATGAGTAAGAGGAAACAAGAGGTCATTTTAAACTAAAAAGTTATGTAAACTTGTTTTTGAAAGAAGGAACCTGAATGATGTAAATTAGATTTGTTTAAACTAAATAAACTCTTGATTATGCGGTTTCAAGATTTCTAGGAAAGTCATGAAAGTGTCTTACTGAGAACCTAAAATTTTCTTGAGAGGAAGCGTGCATGTACAGCAGCACCAGAGGTTTGTTTTTTATAGATCTCAGAGGTGGGATTTCAAAGGATATCTTTGGCAATCAAGTTCAATCTCCTGCTATTGCTGACTATGCTGTTATAATAATTTTTAAGTTTTAGACATCTATATTAAAATAAAATTTTCTTTCCCAGAGTTCCTCAATATTTTCTTCCCACAATTCCTCACTTCAGATGGATTCATTTCAGAACTCCTCTCTGATAAGTGTCATGATCTCTTTATACTCAATATACAATATCAACCATATCCAAGGTTTCNTTCCTCAATATTTTCTTCCCACAATTCCTCACTTCAGATGGATTTATTTCAGAACTTCTCTCTGATAAGTGTCATGATCTCTTTATACTCAAATGGGGTACAATATCAACCATATCCAAGGTTTTTGTTCACAGCTGGTTCACTCTCTCCTTATTCACCTATTTACCTTTATCTTATTATGACAATGCTCTTTTTAAAGTTTTATCTTTTTGAAGATAGAAATGTGTGGTTTGGGGGGGTTTCAAGCTGCAAGTTGCTCCCTGTAATTAATGACCTATTAGCTGCTTATTGACTCAAGAAAGGATAAAACTATTANTTTTTGTTCACAGCTGGTTCACTCTCTCCTTATTCACCTATTTACCTTTATCTTATTATGACAATGCTCTTTTTAAAGTTTTATCTTTTTGAAGATAGAAATGTGTGGTTTGGGGGGGGTTTCAAGCTGCAACTTCCTCCCTTTAATTAATGGCCTATTAGCTGCTTATTAACTCAAGAAAGGATAAAACTATTCATTCAAAGAACTCAGGATGTAAATGTGAGAGTGAAATATTTTCCTTCACTGCATTATGTAGTTACATCAACCTCACCATTAAGAAGTGTACAAATACAAGCATTTTCACTAATTTATGGAGTTTATACTGGTTCTCAATTGAGACCATTCACAATGGTGGTCAACCATTTATTTAATAATAGTCTTGGGGTGACTCATGCACAAAATTATGTTTGAAGCACACCGTAAAAATGATGCTAAAAAACAAATAGCTATTCCCTCCAAAGTTGGTGATCCTTTGCTGCATTTGCAGAGGCCAGGCAGATTCCCTCCCAGCACTGTTTTTTCCCCTTCAATTTGCTATGCAAACCAAGAATATAATTCTGATCTCGTTCAGGTCTGGGTTCCCTATTCCCTGCAGCTGTTCTAATTCAGATACTAGCCTTTATATTATTTTGATGGAGCAATGTCTTTTGCTATGACTCTTAGTGATTTTCCATGATGGTCTTAGGTTGAATTTTGGGTTGCCTACTTTCCACACCTGAAACATATCAAGATATCTAAATCTCAGAAGGCACACACTATTCAATGACTTATAACTCTGGAGATGTCTGTATTCAATTAGCACCTCTCTTTCAATCTAAAGCTTTGTACATACACATACGACTGCAGAATTACTTTGTCTTGAGCACCATTTCCTTCTCTGCATCTGAATTCCATTATGATTTACAAACCTAAAGACAGTTTCCCAAAGGATCCAATCTAGTAACTGTACATGAGACGGTCTCATGAACTGGCAACAGAGAGTTCAACTTGTGCCAAGCCACAAACTCTTCCTTCAGAAACCATGGCTGGGAAAAGAGATGTGATTACTGTGGTGAGTGCACTTGGCATGCTGTTTAGAGGTTGGAGCATTGTGATGGAAGACCATACACACAGGGTTTAATCATTGCTTCCTAGATAATTTATGCACATTAAATTAGGTTCGGGATTAAAACAAAATAATAGTAATAACAATGACAACAACATATATTATTCACCCAGTATGGACTAAATCCAAAACTAACCTTTCTAGCTGGGTGGTTTAGGTATCACTGTCAGCCCTGAGCTAAGCTATAGCTTATAGTGAGGGCATTTGCTTGAGATATGAAAGCTGTGGATTTAAGTTTGTTGGAGTTGAAGGGAAATAAATAAATCCCTGCAATATATTTATAAGAAGGGCTACATTCAAAGGGTCAGTAGCATCAGGTGTGTTTTAGAAAAGGTGAGCCCTGCCTGATTGTTTATATGTTTAGCCTAAGGAAAGGACTTAACATCTGAACCCAGAACGGTTCAAGAAACCTCTTTAGTTTTTAAAAAAAAAGAAAAAAGTGATTGTTCAAACATACCTATTAACCTTCCCTCTAGACTCTCTCCATACCAAGAATGTGTTACACATGAACAACTAAACCTTGCCAAGTTCAGTGACTTTCTGCATCACCGGTAGTGCTGACCTACATCCCCACTCTGGCAACAACTGCTGACACCTCTGCTTGAAAACAGGCAAACCTGTAAACAGGCAGGGAGCACTTTTCAGCTCTAAGGCTGACTGATATAGACTGGCCACATCTACGCAATATTCTTAATCTTGGACCGGTGCCTGGGATGGTATCCTTCAATCCGTAGATATAATAATGACTTTCCATTTTCTTTTTTCTTTTTTTTTTTTTCCCAGTTAAAATGTTTGAAATAATGAAAGAACATTACAGCCCACTGGCATCTTGTTTTCAGAGCACATTGCTGAGGACATCTGTTATAGGTTCTGAGGTGTCATAGACAGGGCACGTGAGTGTATTTGAGGTACAAGACTTGCTGGAGGTGGGAGGGATGGGTAGTAGGTTAGCAGAGGGTGGCAGGGTGGAGAAAGCTCTGGGTGTGGGAATGGCTCAGCTCACACAATCCCAAGTATTTTCTTGGAGGCTGATAGATGGTACAGGTGAAAACCATACCAGAGAGTATGTTAATAATTAAGTAGTATGAGTGGTTGGGTTCAGGGTTTAAGCTTGCTCTCTAGTCCTATTTTATTTAACACTGTAGACATAGCCAATTGAGATAAGGTTTTACTGCTGGGCGCATTTTCTCCTAATCCAAAAAAATGTTCAAACATGACTAGACAAGGAGACAGAGGCAGATAACATCAGGCTTGTTTCATTAACAAGGATTCAACAAAGGTGGCAGAAAATACTTGCTTTTCCTATTCACAGCTGAAGTAATCCATGATTTTGCCCTCCGCTCCACATACACGTTTAGACCATTTTATTAGAATGGGAACACTGCAGGGGCACCAGAGCAGAAATAGAAAACAAAAAAGAAAAACAGAGGTGCAAAGAAAGAACTATGAACATGTTATAAACCCAGAACTACAGAAAAGGGTAAAGAGGAGTCTTAAATAGGACTTTCATAAATAGAATTGTGTTGTCAACAACAATAAAGATTGCAATGACACCTTCATCCTAGTCCCACAATAGATCTTGAAGAAGGGCTATTGATATTAACACTGTGATACTGTATTTTACTCAGATGTTTGTTTTAAATAGAAGATCAAAATAATAAATGAGTCTAGAGATACATCAGTAAAACATAAAGATTGCCTGATTTTTAAAAAAATTAACTGCTACATCTTTGGCCAACACTGGTGTGCAAATTTATTTGTCTTAAAAATTATGAAAATAAATGCCATCCTGTTTCTTTGAAAGGTCTTGAGACAATGTATCCATAAAGTCCAATAAAATAATAACTATCTAGATCCATTCAGAATATAAACAAGGAAATAAGGCAGTTTAATTACTTCTTATAGAGTTTATGGATTTTTACATTAGCACTTTATTCAAAGTGTTGTTTTTGTAGATTGCCAAAATATACTCTTATTCTTACTATTACTATTATTTGTTTATCTTTGGTTGAAAATGATAATGGCAACAGCAATGACAAGGGACTTTGCAGTTGACAGGTTTACAAAACAAAGTAACAATACATATTGTATAATGTGAAACCCAAAGAAAAGTAAAATAATTGTAGTTATATGAAAATTCAATTGTAATAGTGTTTTTAAAATGCAGAACATCAGTGTTGTTCCTTGAAAAAATCTATTTTCATGTCATTT
The DNA here is from genome assembly GCA_003993805.1 of Himantopus leucocephalus. Classification (NCBI taxonomy): domain Eukaryota; kingdom Metazoa; phylum Chordata; class Aves; order Charadriiformes; family Recurvirostridae; genus Himantopus; species Himantopus leucocephalus. The sequence continues at coordinate 37,803,501 of RSEF01000001.1, forward strand.
TCCTCACAACACCTCATTCTGTTGTTTTGGTGCTGTATTTATTTAAATCAATGTTAAATCACTTTTTTAAACATGATAGGTGATTAGCAATTACATGCTTATAGTATTTATTTCAATGTGACAAATTTAGGGCTGATACTACACCCTCAACCAGGTGCATTTTCTACAGTAAAACTGCAGTTCTGTAAAGGACTGAACTGGCAGATGATTCTCCATGCAGCGCTTTTACCTTTCAGTTCTGTTATGATTTCTGAGAGTTAGTCTGAGAGGTACTTCACAGAATAATGGCCTGAAGTGCAGAACTGCTGATCAAGCCTTTTGTCATTGCAGACTAAATCATCAGCCTGCTGTTTTTAGAATCCCATGGACACGGCTTTATAGTGAGACTCTGACAAATATTCTTTCTAATTTTTCAAGGGGATGAGCAAATCAGTGAGAAATGTTTGCTGAGAAATCAAGAACCTAAGTTGGGAAGGTGGCATAAGATATAACTTTAACACCTTTTATTCCTTTGACTATGCCCGCGCTATAACTCTATCTACTTCTGGCAAGGGCACTAGCCTGTTATTTTTTAGTGCATTGACAGCCATATAAAGCTGCAAAGGTACTGAATCAAGTACCTTATTTACTAGCAAAGATGACAGTGGGAAAAGCTTGAACGGCAGCTCTACGTCCTGCATTAACGTCTAAAGATGAAGATCTGAGAACAAATCTATCATAAGGGCTTTGTACCGTAAGGACCACTCTTTCAGACTGTCGCCCAGAGGTCTGCAGTCACGTACTGATGAACTTGAGAAATCCGTGTCTCTGCTGTGAGCAGGAGAAATAGTGCTGTGTGGCTTCTTCTGATGGCAGGTTACTAGCACAGAACTCAATAAACTTGGCTTAAGTGAAGTGTGTGTATGCTGTATTAAAAGGCTTTTACACTGTCTTCTTTAAAAAGATCTCTGATTCGTGTAGATAAGGTGATGATGATCAGCCTTAGCCACCCAGTCAAGTAATTTATTAAGATAATGGCTTNTATTAAAAGGCTTTTACACTGTCTTCTTTAAAAAGATCTCTGATCCGCGTAGATAAGGTGATGATGATTAGCCTTAGCCACCCAGTCAAGTAATTTATTAAGATAATGGCTTTGTCCAGCTTCTGCTTGCCACTGTTTCGTGAGTTGCTGCCTTGGAGACCCTGAATCGTAAGGAAACAATTTAAATGAATTTCCTCATCTGTGTGCAGTTCTTCACCTCAATCAACAGAGACAAATATTGGCCCTACATGACTGTAAAAACATCTTTTTCGTTCTTATATAAAAGTAAATCCACCTTGGAACTGAAGAACTTGCTGCCAAAGCCCTTTTTTGCTGGGCTGATGTGATATTTTCAGATAGCAAGAGAGACTGGTTTGTACTGTAATTGGGCACTCTCCACAGGTGGTGTTACTTGACAGTGAGACTGGGAAAACCTTTCTCTGTCCTTGCATCTTAAAAGGCAGGGAACATGCTCATATGAAGTATACAAATGTCACTGTGGGTGAAGCGAGACGGCTAAAATGCACTGACCAGGACGGGAAGGGGTTGCTGTGAGACTTAGTGATGAAATGTCCTTTTTATTAATCTTCTTCATCAAGGAAAGAATACACTTCACACAACAGATGTCTTGACTCAAGGTGTTTGGGAGACTCTGTGAATCCCTTGTCAGGACAAGTGTGAATCATTTTTGGGAGGAGAGAGAAAAAACAGATTAATAAAAAGGAAAGGAACAGCTCAACATCAGAGAGATGTTTATCTGAGAGCCACATTCAACCTCCTGCTCCATACAGTTCAGAGCAGAAATAAAAACGTTGGTCACATTCTGCCTTTAAGAGCAGAAATCCCATTTTGAGAAACTCCAATGAGGAGAAATTATTGTTATGTGTAATTGTGTAAATAAGCCTAGTTATGCTGTAGCTGAATTTGGCTCAGAATTTTATTTGAATAACTGCCGTATTTCCAAGTAACTGGGAATGAATATTTGACTGCAGATATTTTCCTTGATGACATAAATGTCTCATACATTATTTGCCAGTAGCTGTGGTAAACGTTCTGGCATTTTTCCTGCTTATGTGGCTGTATACGCACAACATTCTTCTGCTAGCCAATAAATCAGCTGAAGTATCACACAACACAGGGTTTTTTTTACATGTTATGGCCTTACCCGAGGAAAGCATTTCAATGGATGTCTCTCAGTAAACAAAGGAGTGGCACTCTTGACTTCAGAAATGTAAAGCGAAGCATTTGTTTGCTTCCTGTGTAAGATAACTTCATTCTACAAATAGATTTGACCTTTCTTCTCATAGATAATAAGTCTACCACTATTTTCTAGATCCTCCTTAGTTTGTATTTTGAAACTGAATTTCATCTTCAAGGAAAAATTGTACAGGATCAGTAACAGTTGAACCCACATTTATTAAATAAATTGTGAAAACTACAGAAACAGTTATGTATAGCAAAGAAAAGTCTGATTTTTCTGGTTAACAAGTTGACAATATCTATTGCTAAGGATTGAATTTCTATCACTATAAGTTATATTAACACCGTATTAGTATATTATTAAAGCTGTGAATGCAAATCTTCATATTGAATGTTAGCATATTTTATGACATAGCTTTTTATTCGTAACTTCTCTAATTTGGTAATGAAGCCTGGTAATAGTAAAAATAGCACTATGCCAGAGAGGTTATAAGAGCGATAAAAAAAACCAAGGGGCAGGTACTTGGATAGAAAAATCTATTAAATGCTTACATAGCAATGAATTTGAATAAACAATTCCACAACCATTTTTTTCCTTTTTGCTTGTGAATTATTTCCACACATCAAAAACTCAGAAGAACATCATATAAAGAAAAGGACAGATATGTGGAGGCACTTATAAACATTGTACAAAAATGTTTCTGAAGCTGATTCTGAGCAGCTGTAGCATGATCTAGGTAACTGGTTGTTAAAAACTGCAGATTAAATTCATCACCAATAACTGCACAGAAATGCACATGGAAAGAAAAACCGTCCTAACAATAGATACAATGGCACGCATCAGCATAACTGTTTCCACTTGGAAAAAGATCTTGAGAGTTTTTTGGTTAGTTCTCCGGCAATCTGACTTGATAGTCAGTAATGATCAGAAACCAACCACAGTGATATGAATTATTAGCAAAGGAATGCAGAGCGAAGCAGGAAATATAATTATACCAATGTATAAAAGTGGTATTTTCAAACTGTAAATAATTCATGAATTTCTGGAAATGCAAACACATAAAAACCTCCAAATCTGTAAAAAGCATGTAGAAGGGTGTGTGGCATGATAAGAGGGAAGAAATTGCTTAGGACAAGTGAAAAATTAAATAAAGACATCGGGGTTTCCAAATTCTGATTGCTTTCCCTTCAGACATATAATTTCCAGAGTACATGTTTGGCATGTTTCTTTATCAGAAGGATAAATAATTTAGTATATTCTGTGATGCCCTTTAAGATTGTATGTATTTGCTCTAAATTAAGTGTTTGCAAATGAGACACCCAAGTCTTAGCTATTCACCTTAGCTATGCTGTCTAATCAATAGGGGAAAATAGACACTACAGAAGAATTTCATCTCACCTAAACATAATAATCCAGAATTACTCCAATTAATTGCCCTTAAAATGTCTATTTCTGTCTGTTAATTTTAAAGATGGTTTAGAGTGACTACCTCAGCTACAGTAGTATGCTACTGGTGTTTATGCCACATATATGCGCCCCTGCTTATTTACTATATATACAACATACATACGCACATAAAATATGCATAACATCTATATAAAATATCAATGTAACAAATCAAGGACTTTTTTTGTTTTCAGTGTATGCATAGAGATGGCAGAGAAACAGCACAGACAGCAGCCTTGCAAGCTTCCTCACTTTGTTGGTCTTCAACATTGTCCAGAAGAAATGCTCTATAAAGATGAAAGGTTGATCAGTTTCCACTTTACTTCTGTGATGGCCAACTTGTCATCAACTCTTGGCCATTATTTTATTATACAAACCTCTAGCCAAGGAGAAATAAACTAGGTAGCAGTTTATGCAAGAAAAGCCTGAAAAAAACAGTACCAGCTGGGGATACAAAACTATTTCCAGCGCTCATTTGCAGTAGCAATGGAGAGAGGAAAGTCTTCGTATTGTATCTACTGTTCGGCTCTTTACAATGCCTGCTTATCTCAAAGAAGCTTCTACTGTTTCAAGAGTTGTTAGTAATTACAGGGGAAAACATATTTTCAGTGGAATGTGATGATTTGAATGGAATGTGAAGGCATGAAATAGTAATAATGGCTAACAGGTCAAGGGTAATGAAATAGTTTTTCAGTTTCCTTGCAAACTGTGGTCTTTTTTCCTACTTTTGAAAAAAATCAGGGTGTTAAAATCTGAGTGTAAAGACTTGGTTGCAAAGATTGTAATTAAAGTTCAAAGCCAGTTGTAGTAAGAGACAGTTATAGCCAAAATATTGCATTGTATATGTGGGTAAGATTTTGCTGCACGGTTTTATCAGCTTAAGGCTGTAGTACTTCCATTTTTATTGCTACCTGAGAAGTCCATTCCTAGCATAGTCTGTTCACGATGCTACTAACCCACTGTAAGTACATAAGATTTGTCCTTCAAACACTGCATAGCCGTCCTGTCAGATTTTGAAATGATTTAATAAAATTATTGTTGACTTTAGCATGCTTAATGGTCTGGAACCTTTTTGTATTAACCATTTGCATATTCCTAATGGATGAAGAGAAGCTGTGAGGTATGTCTCTGTCAGCTGTTTGTCAGTCATAAATATCACCTTGTAACATTTGGACAGAAAGGCATTTTTTTCCCATACTCCCTTATCACATGTTTTTGCTTCTTGCCTTTCTTTGTTTAGCATTACCCTGTATCTTAAAGTGAATTTATGAAGCTGACATGAAATGAGGTGCATAAATAAGCTTTTTATTGTGTATTTATGCCCAACATAGTAAGGTTGTGAACCTGAACCTTTTACATTCAGTAGGAAAAGTCCCACTTAAAAATACAGGAGTTTGATCAGGTCCAGTGAAAGCACAGTCTTATGTTAAAGGAGGAAAATCAAAGTATCAGGAGTGAGTGCAGATTTAGATATGGAAGAATATTCAGTAGAATTAATTAACATTATCCTTTTATTTCTAAGGAGTGAATATAAAAGTTATTTTATTCCAAGCCATTATTATTCTTTATATCCAATAAGAACCGGGGAAAATGTACAGTGATTTGTAGCACAAAGAAGAGAAGTTATGTTTGTGCTGGAATCAGAAATATGAAATATGTGGTAATTTCATTCTTGGAGTGTCCCTTTTGTTGTGGCAACTATTATATTTGTTTTTTATTAAGTAAGAAAGATTATTTTTCATCTTAACAAATGCCTTGCTCTTTTACTTGCTAATGAGAAAAAATGCCTTCCACAGCAAATTTAGCTGTAAATTTTGTCAGTAGAAGTCTGCCCTATTTAACATAGTTATTTTCTGGACTTCTCTGTGTTCAGGTTATTACCGAATGCTATTGGTATTTTGTCATTTTTTGTGATATTATTAGTATGGTGTCAGCATATACATGGGACATCAACAATGGCGTTAGAGACAGAAAGCAAAAAAGAAAGCAAAAATGCTTTTCTGTTCCAAGGAGTTAGAAAACTCTCATGAACTCAGAACTAAACTTCTGGGCAGTAAGTGGAACAGGAGAGGATCCTTCTGAGGAACAGTTTATTGCAAAGTTCAAATCAATCAAAAATAATTCAAAACAACATACATTCCAGATTTTTCCTCATGAAAATGGTTTTCCTTTCCAAAGTAAGACCTCTCCATCCTCCATTAATTAATATTTTTTGAACCTCAGTGCCTCTTCTTTCAAATTAATACCCAAAACATGATACAACTGTACAATCAGAAAAGGTTTGCCTCCATGTCTTCTGTTGCATTTCATTTTCCATTTATATAATATATATAATATATAAATATTAACTGAAGAAGAGGCTTCAACGTTATTGGGGTCCTTCACAGGTGTGAATTCTAGTTTCAGCATAGTTTCTCAGTTTCCCTCTCTCAATCAAGAATGTCTAATTGTTTATCTGAAAAGGAGCAACTGCATAGAGACATTAATGTTGAAGACAATCACCTGTCATGTACAAAGGGCAGGTGAGTTCAGTAAATTCTCCAAATTTGAAATAAATATTGGACTCATTCTTAAATCTACCTGATCCCTTTCAGATTAATTATTTATGATCTTCCAAAGTTCAATACTTTGTCAAGAGGCCATAACATGGCTGGATATAGTCAAAGTCATGCTGAAAGCATGGAAAAGTAACCTATGTAGCAATGTACAATATGTTATTGGATACTGAAAAACATGGGAAATGTTTGAGAAGGAGTTAGTAGTTTAGTTCTGTTTAGAAATGAGTATTAGCTGAGAGTTGACACATAACTTATTAAGAAAGTTTTATAAGATTTCATGAGATTTGGTCAACCAAGATCAAACAAGAGACCCTGTTGTGCTGAACGCAAAATGAAGGGTGGCGCAGCTTATGCTGTGTTTCCTCATCTTATATGTTCAGGGTGCTTAAACCTTATCTGGAATCTTTACAGCTTTATTTTCTAAACTTTTTTTTTTTTTTAATAACAGGAGTTTTCTCTGCACTCCTGACATTCCCACTTATTTTTCAAGCATTTCCTTTCATACCCATGTGACCTATGCAAGGTCTCAATTTTTCAACTTCCTATCATGCAAATTGGCCTAACATCCCTGTTAAAAAAAACACAGTTTTCTCCCAGGTCCTATCTTAAACAGACAATTAGCCTTACAAATTAAATTCTAATAATTACTTTCCCTCCTTGATAGATTGCTCCACCCCTACAACATAATGAAATACATGTGCTTCACAAGCATGGCTGTGAACAGAAGCTGGTTCATAGATGTTCTCTTCCCCTTCCAAGGGAAGGGACAAGGGAGAAGGATAATTTGTAATGCCCCTCTTCAGAAGGGATTTTACAGCTCTTGTCTCGAGGAAACCAGCCATTTACGCTGAGGGACATGTAGCCCAGAGCTCTGCCTGTCGCCTTTTGTGTGTGTGTGTGTGTGTCTGTGTCTATTCTAAAAGAAGAGTGCCTGCCTCAAAAACCTTTGCTTCTGTTACATATTTACTAAATTGGAGACACAGGTAGGCTCAATATGAAATAATAGCTGTCTTACAGATACTCAGTTTCTTAGCTTTTGATAAGCTACAATATCAATTCAACAATTTTTTTCTGTTTTTTTTTTCTGAAAAACTATTATTAGCAAAATTGAAAATGAAAAATGTCTGTGACAAATAAGGTCAGCCTTGCTCCTAAATATAATTTGCTCTTAGCATGCTGGTATTACTGTTATGGCTGTTATGACATTTCTATGAATAAATAGTTCATATCATAAAGAGATCTATTTCCATTCCAAGTAATGCTTTTTCATTTTTCAGTAGAAATATTCAACCAGAATTTGATGTACAAGTATTACCCAGTTTTTATGTCACAACGTTTTTTTCTGTTACTCACATACACATTTGTACATATATAGGCATACATATATCCATATATATTTTAATACAGTTTTGAATCTGCCAATTTGAATTATGAAATCATAACTACTGCAAACACAGCAAGCAATTCTTGTTGCATCAAAAAAGACTCAATATACACACTATCACGATTATAATAAAAAATCATGACAGTGAAAACATTAACATTTCAAATATGATGTTAGAGTGACAAAATCGCCTTTGCAGTGTCTTTATATACTTCTTCAATCTTTCAGAATCTCACTTTTCTGTGAAAATGCTGTCAAAGAAATGAGTGCAGTATGTTTTTAGGTAACCCTGGAATCACTATGTTTAGAGCTCAAAAACAGATCAAAGGAGAGCTATAGAAGTTAAAGAAAAAGAAAATCCTTATGTTCTTTGCACATATCAGACTCCAGAGCATATGTTTGAGTGAATAAGAAAATAGAGCTGCTATGATTAGACAATTTAATGTTATTTTAAAACAGTTACTGCAGATGAACAGAATTTCTGTGAAATGAGAAGACAGTCAACCAGTTTAAGCTTGCAGGTATAATCTCAGAGGATAAACTGTGCCTCGTAGAATATTTAGCCTTCTGCCATCATGAAAGTATGTTCTTCTGTTTCTGGCTGAATGCCATACTCTCATAGAGATTATGTATGATTGCAAAATTTCAAAGAAACTGGTTTTTTGTGTCTGTATGCTGTTATGGAGAAATACGTACCTTAGGTACCAAAGCTAGAAAGGTTGTTGGTTTTGGTTGTTTTTGTCTTTTTTCCACAGGAAAAAAAACATTGTATTTCACAGAGTAAACTTTATGTGTTTACACAGTTGAATAAATATTTTACAGGGAAAATATAAATCAGTTTTCCATCAAGAAGTCTTGGGATAGTTGGAAGACATATTCACTAAAATTAATCTTATATTTATAGGTTTTTTAGTTTGCTCTAGTACATAAAATGCAAATAAGTTTTAGTTTGAGAAAGCAATTAATGGCTGCCTGCAACTAGCCTGAAATACATAATCCCAGTCTGGGTCTTTGGACACAAATGTGTGTTTGTGTCCAAAAAACCAGGAGCGCATTATCTCCTTCCCACTTGTGACCTAGTTAACATAAAAGGAAACTTGGAAGTGTGGCCAAGCCAGGAGCCATGGCATATTTCCCACCTCCCTAGATCAGAGAAACAAATCCGTGGAGCATGATAGTTGCCTAAAAGAAGCCAAACCATACTAAGTAAGTTCAAGTAGAAAAAATATCTTTTGACTAAACACATTCCCATGTAGGTATTTCAGAAAAAAAGTCATTAATAAGAAAGGTGCTGCTTTGGCAATAAAGGAGCTCTCTTAAGTTTGAACACCTGCAAAATAAAAGTACATACCAAATTACAGCTGGATTGGTAATCAGTCCCTTTTTGTTGTGATTGCTAATTATCTCATATCTCTCCCTGAAGTGCTTTCTATAGAAATATGAAAGCTAACTACGGGCATTTTCCATCTTCTTTTAAAAGATAGATAGCTTCATAATATTTTGGATTACTAGCTAGTATTATATTATTCAAGCTGCTAACTTAGTGTACGATAACTCCTTGGTATTATCTTCTCTGTTCCCAGGCAAATCTTTCAAGCTCCATGTCTAGCTAGAAATAATCTGTATGAAAGCATAACAATTTGGAGAAAAGGCAATCCATCTCACCAAGAAAAAGAAACATCCAACTAAGCAAGAATCACTCAAAATTTCTTGACTCTTGTGTGCAAGAATACCCCTAATAGCAGATTAAAAATATATTTGGGGCCATTGCTTCCATGGAACATGACTGTGTGACTACTAGAACTGATACAAGTGTAATATGCAAAGTATTTATCATTACTGATAATGGAGTTTCTGAAATATTGAAATTGGAGTTTCAAAAAGAAACAGTGGCAGTACTTGATTTGTGTGAAACTTGTGGACTTTTAGAATGGAACACAAACTTGTACTGTCTTGTTTCAAGTTTCTCCAACTAGTTTTAAAATCATCTTACGTTAATGTAATATACACTGCAGACATTGAAGGAATGTGCCTTGTGGATGAACACTAATAACAAACACAAGTTATGTAGAAAAACTCTGGACTTCCAGGGTTTCTGGAATTTACATGATACAGATCAAATTTTTCTCAGCCTCCATTTCTGTAACTAGGTCTATAACAACACATAAACTTTAACATAATGCAGTTATTCTACTTGTTGAAGTATTTTAGAATCACAGAACTGTTTGGGTTGGAAGGGACCTTTAAAGGTGATCTAGTCCAATGAGCAGGGACACTTCAACTAGATCAGGTTTCTCAGAGCCCCGTCCAACCTGACCTTGAATGTTTCCAGGGATGGGACATCTACAGCCTCTCTGGGAAACCTGTTCCAGTGTTTCACCACCCTCGTTGTAAAAAATTTCTTCCTTATATCTAGTCTGAATCTACCCTCTTTCAGTTTACAACCATTATCCCTTGTCCAATCGCAACAGGCCCTGCTAAAAAGTTTGTCCCCATCTTTCTTATAAGCCCCCTTTAAATACTGAAATGCCACAATAAGGTCTCCCCGGAGCCTTATCTTATCCAGGCTGAACTCTCAACCTGTATTCATACAAGAGGTGTTCCATCCCTCTGATCGTTTTTGTGGCCCTCCTCTGGACCCACTCCAACAGGTCCATGTCTTTCCTATATTGAGGACTCCAGAGCTGGATGCAGTACTCCAGAACTGGGCACAGTATTCCAGGTGGGGTCTCATGAGGGTGGAGTAGAGGGGCAGAATCACCTCCCTGGACATGCTGACCATGTTTCTTCTGATGTAGCCCAGGATACGGTTGGCCATCCGGGCTGTGAGCACACATTGCCAGTTCATGTCCAGCTTTTCATCCACCAGTACCCC
>RSEF01000001.1:37814085-37829226 GCA_003993805.1 Himantopus leucocephalus
TAAAGGTCTTTTCCAACCTAAACAATTCTATGATTCTATATTCAGTCACAGATTCAGAAAGGAGCAATTAATATTAATGCTATCTGTATAGTCCATTAAGTGTAAAACAATTGTTAAATGCATGTTGAGGTGGAGGGGAGGGTGCAAAATACTATAAAAAATTACAAGATTACAAGATTGATAATTTCTCATAGATGGGATGGGGGCAGGGGAGAAGAGAGGAAGAGCTTTAATTTTCCCTGGTAGCACCAGAGGTCCAGTACCGCAGATGATATTCCCTTCCCATTAATGCAGCCTCACTCCTTCCCCTTCCCTTTCTCACCTTTTTTAGTTCTGTGTTTGATTGTGATCTTGTTTTCTTGCTCCAGCAATCACCAAACTGTTATTCTTTTCCTTGCCCCATGTATTATCTTACGTATAGTTGTTTTAAAGGCCAGCTATCCACACAGAACAATCCTTACTGTAGCATAAGAATATTGTAAAATTAGTATAGAAGCAGGACTACATTGCAGCTCTACTCGTACCACAATTTAATTATGTTTTTATGCCGGGTTTATGGTCAAGACTTAAGTATACCTAGAAAGAAGACTGCTTTCTAACCAGGGTCATCTGTGATCCTGTAGGATCAAGGAAAGAGAAGCCTGTTTTGGAAAGCTGGTCACTGATTCACAAAGAAGAGGTGAAGAGCCTTGGGATGGGTATGAAGATGCAAACCAGAAAGGATAAGTAGTCAGACTTCAAGAAGAAGTCTTCATTGTGCTGAGAGGCTTTGCTCATACTAGTAAATAAAACAAAATTTTCTTGTGGAATCAAGCACTAGTGAGTGAATGTATGTATAATTTAATTGTTAGCAAAATGACTAACTGTCAAGATTTTGAATCAAATAGAAATATTTCAGAAAATTGGCAGGTTTGCTTCTCTCTCCTTTTGGATGGAGAGTGTTTAAGCAGATGAATATGAACTAGGGCATCACCTGGCCTCAGGGTTAGAAAATGGACCTAGCCTCTTTTATTTACTTTTGTAGGCATAATCACAGGACTCAGAAAGGGGACAGAGCATAGATAATCCTGTGACAGGATCATTGTACTGAGAAATGGGTAGTAAAAAGTGTAGTCAGTCAAGGTAAAGTGTTGATTAAAGATCTGATCCCAAGCTTATTCTGCATTTTCAGCACTCCTATGAAATTCCCAGGGGACATTAGAGGTGCCTTTCTATGCCGTCCCTAAGGGGAACAAGCAGCTGCTTTCCCTTATAGTTCATCTCTTCTAAAGACTAATGGGATTTGCTGACAGGAGAGAAATAATTTGCACCTGTCTATGCCATCTTCAGAGCATCTGGTCAATTTAAACCAATTTACATCAATATTCAAAAAGTGTGAATATTGATGTAATATTACACTTTGAAATTGGTCCATTCATTATTTATGATGGATGTTACTATGTGCCAGTTTCTTTTTGGACTGGCTAGAAGGAGGATTACTTGTTTCTGTTGACCAACTGTAGTGTGGAAAATCAGGGTTCTGCTACAAATGTGCATGAAGAACACATTCCCCCATTGAAAAAAAAAGCTGCTGATACATGGATCAAGTAATAATTCTGGTTCTAAATTACTTTTGTGCCTACAAGTTTTTATTAGGACATAAAATAGTCTGAAAGCATTTTATGAAGTTAAGTTTCACAAACATTTCAAGAGCTTGCCTTCAATTTCTCGCAACTTTGCCAGGTTCTAAGTGTTTGGGGTGAAACCTGACTGAGAGATTTGCCTTTGAATTTCTCTGGAAAACATCAGTAAACAGTATATGGCTATCTCCTAGAATAAGACTACAGAAAACTACATTGTCCTTTCAAGTTAAAACCAAGTAAAAGCATTGCAGTGGTGTTACTGTGAAGCTCTGGTAACTCAGTATGGAACAGGTGACTTGACATTTGGCACCAGAGCAGGCATCCACGTTACGAGCAGGCCTCCACGTTACGAGAGTGCCATTTACCAGCAAGTATCTATGAAACCTACTGCCATAACTTGAATCTGTAGGGTAGATCAACATGCTGGATGAAAAATCAGTGATCCTTTATATGAGGTGTGTTATAATGTCCAAGAGCAGCAGGTTGTACCATGGATGAGTTTCCAGTCTCTTCTTTGGTGTTCTTCAACATCAGGAATATGTCTAATGGTTCCCTGATTTTTGTTTTGGTTTTAAATCAGAAAACACGTTTCTCACTAAGACAGCAAAGTCAAGTACTGCAAAGTTAGGAAGTAATAGGATTTATGTCGTCTTTGCAACAAAGACCAAATACATATATATTAGGATGCAATTTTGCTTTGTGTGCTTACAGTGTTTTGTTTCGGTGGGATATTTCTTTTATTCAGTGCTCCTGGTAAGCTGTGTGAATCATCAGGGTGATTCGGCCCAAACCACAGCAAGAACTAAAACATACAGGAGGTGGTCTTACCTTATTTATTACTTAGAAGATATGTAGTGACAAGATAGGGGACAAGAAAAATATTTAATGCTGATGGCCTCAGAAGTACAGCATGATTTTAGGCAAACCATGTTTTTTAGTGGTGGTCACTAGGAGTATCTAGACTCTTAGTCTGTACAAGTCTGAGCTTGCCTTGAAGCTCACAGAGATCTACGAGATCTTTTTCTTCTAAGCAGTTTTATCACTTCCTGGAAGTTTCACAGACAGAACTGTTGAAAATTAACTTGAAATCAAGTCTTGAATCACCCATTATCTGGCTGCCCTGTTGCTTGTCTATTCTGAAGAATGGAGCACTGCACCCTCAGAGACATCCTGTCTTAAGTGGGGTCATTACATGGAAGAGGCTGTATCGTAATGTGCTTCAAGTAGGAGACTGACTCTGGCATTTCCCAACTTGTCAGGGCTTAATTTTGCAACTGTTACATTCTATTAGCATTGTGAAACTGAGAAATAGTCTGGAGCTTTATAATGAAACGGTAAAATATACTTAAGTGAATCATTTTATAATAATTTACATTTTATACAACTGATCCTTTTTTTCATTTTTTTGCAGGTTTTTTTTTGCAAAAGCAGGAGAATAATTATTTTATTTTCTTTCACCTTCTTTTACTTGTGTTCCCATTTAACTTTGGATACCATGTGGGATCTCCTTTTTTCCATTTGCTTGGTCCCATTCACAGCTGGTTGTTCTGACCCTTTCTCCCTCCAAACCTTTCAACTACTCAACAGTTGCAGTAGTTACTTTATGATTGAAATGACACAGCTTCTGTTCTGCAGTGTTAAGCAGTGTCATTGCAGAAAAATATTAAGACTTGTGAAGAGAAGGTGAAAATAGGGTGGGGGGGAAGAGGCAGGAAGATGAGGATGGAGGCAACTGGTGTCTGCCACGGACTGGGTCCTTCTCAGTGTGGCTGGCAGCTACTGGAACAGAGCCAAGGCAGATGTGCTGGGCTCAGTGAAATACTGCAGTCTCCGTCAGGATCCTCATTTCCCTAATGGTTGTTGCCTCTTCGGGTAAAAACACTTAGCTTAAGGTGCACTGGCCTTGCTACCTGCTGACCTTATCTCCCTTTGTGTGAACAACTGATTTGTTGCTTGTTATTTATCTGCGTTTCAGCTGATTCCCACATTGCTTTGAATTTTTCCCATCACTAATTAGAAAGTGTATGCACTGAAGCATAAGGTGAAATCTCATCTTTGGCAGTTACTTGGAGACTCTCAATAGTTCTCCTTAGTAGTTCTCTGTATTAGCATGATCATCCCATCATAAAGAGCCCTGGCAGGTTACAATAGCTACCGTCTCCAATTCATGCCTGCCAAGCCTGTTCACTTAGCAGCAGGAAACATTTCAATGAGAGTTTTAACAAGTCTCTCCATTAGACAGCATCTTGTTGGTTTCCTCATTATAGCAAGATCTGATTTTCTTCATTAACTAGAAGACTTCTACTTGTGGTACAAAGATCCAGGAACTGGTAATGACTTCGGACTTTCTAAACTAGTATCCTGGCCCAATTAAAGTTGGTTAGATTACTTGCGGGGGGAGGGAGGGGGGGGAGAAATTTAAAAGAATTAAAACAAACACCAGCCCGCCCCCCAGTTTAAATCTAGAACTTATTTTTTTTATTTACTATTGTGGTTTCTACATGTTATACCATCAATGTAGCAAATGTAAAGAAAGTATATGCTGAGAGTCCTTTTACCCTGATGGATCATTGTACAAAAAGCTTACTTGTAAGTGGAAAAACATACCATAACCTTTTTACTTATATACAATAAGTTGATTCCTATTGTACTGATCCAAAGTAAATATAGCCAGGTTGTTGTCCCACCTTGAGTTTTCCTGTGGTGCTTTTTGCAGGTATGACAAGACAAGCATTACAGATCCTGAATTCTGATCCCTGGTTTATAGTTTCGTATCCTGCTACTTTATACATACATGAACATGGAGTAACATGAAATAACATGGAGTAACAGAAATAACATGTTCAATAGGAGGTGATTTTTAGAGGACAATCTACATCGGACCAGGATCCCATGCTAGAGTTAAGCATAGGATATCAGCTCGGCTTAGAATTACTTTACAAAGAAAGAAACAATTACAGAGACATAAAGAGTTTAATCTAGCATTTAAACAACATAAAATAAGAAGTCAATAATGGATTATCATCTTCAGGAAATCACTGTTTGCAACCTGCCTCAGACATACTGGGATTCAACGACAGAATCCATCTGAACAAAGAATTACTGTCGAAATGATCCCCAAGGCCCGTCAGGGTGAATTATATAGCCTGAGATTAATATATCTTGAGGTGTAATCAGCTGTATAAATACACTCAGTGTCTGACCACCATTCCAAGCAAACCTCAGTATACATTCAGAATACTGCTCCTTTGTTGCTCATGTGCTTATAGATGTCTGGGAAGGAGGATGTCTGGGAAGAATAACAGTGCCGTGAATTCAGTAAGTATTGCCTATATGGAACTGGGCAAATTCGCACATGAATTTCTTAAGAATCTCCCACATTTTAAGAGGTCTTATCGTGATGTTCACCAAGATGACCAAATGCAGTTTAGGAGGCTGTTACCTCTACAGTAGTCTGTGATGTTAAGAGGGAATACCCTGAGATGCATTACACTGCTGATAGATACCACTGAGATTTACTTACGGAAAACCAACACATTACAGTACTTTAGTAGAAGCTCCATGGAGCATCGTTTCTGCAAATGCATTCATGTCATAGGAAAATTAGCAAAATCAGTAAATTCTTTAAGAAATATTGATGGATAGGCAGGATTGCAAAAGCAGCATATATTAATTGGATTTCATTTTGTTGAAAATGGCTGAAATAGCTCCAGTGACTAGGTCTAAATCATAAGCTTGTATGGTAAATTTAGGCTTTTGAATAAAACATTGGTCCTGTTGTCTTGCATATCATTATATGCTTTAACAATAAATGAAGAAAAACAGCTCATTCTCTTCTTTTTATTGGTATGCTTGGGTTTATTTGTGTTCATGACTATCGGTGGCTGTATCAGCCATAGCTGAAAGCTGATCCTCTTGTTGGTATGGTGCTCTCTGGCTTATTGAACCTCTTTCATGGAAATTATTTTGTGTAGTTTACAAAGCATGATTCGTGGGTTTTCATGGAGGGCGCAGGACTGGATATTCTCATGAACATACTCCTGTGAAATATCGTATCTCACTTATTTCATAACCTTGAGAGGGACATTGTGGCATTAGCTTTTACTCATTTTTTAATGATCTATTCAAATTCTACTCAAATATCTATTTGAAAATACTCAGATGCTAAAGTTACTGGAAATACATAGGGTTCTCATAATATCCATTTCACAAACTTATTGTAAATAATAAAATAATCAACTGCAGATTATTTATCTGATGGCTGCTCCAAATGTTTAATTTAGTCTGCAGAGTTTTTGAGTATATATCTGGAAAGAATCAACAATGTATGTAGTGGAAAATTGTTAATAAAGAAGATATGATATTTCTAAGACATATAATTTTTAAGCTTAATTTTATCTTTTTTTGACCATGCTGGTTTATGTAGATATTCATAAACACAGATATCAGTAAAATTCCATACTTTTCTTTCCCAGAATATTTATGAATTCTTTCATTCATATTTCTCTTTTTGCTTAAATGTACTCTGTTTAATATTATGTTTTAGAAGTTTTGTAATAGGAGTAACCTGGGCAAATAGTCATAGCTAGAATATTGGTCTTTCTTTTTTTTTATATCCATTCATATTCCAACTAACCTGAGAAGGATGACATTTTCTGTTGTATTGTTAATGGAGAATACATCCTTGCTTAGTCTTTTTTGGTTTGGATTTAGTTCCTAGCTTTGCTTCCTGAAGAGAGAGAACAATGCCTAACTTTAAATTAGTGGTTTGAGTTTTAACTTGAAATACTTTATGATATGATACATTCATTCTCATGACCAACTGTGGTGTCATAAGTCTCCAGAACTAATTCAGGTAAAGCTGGAAAGTCCTATACCTTGCCTAGGCTTGGTGCTGTAACATTAAATTATTATGTTCTACTGCTCTGTGATTTGAAGGCACTTTAATTTTCCTTCTAGCAGGGAATGATGAAGGCAGGAATGTATGAGAAGCTCCTAGATGTTTGTAATTAAGGTGAATTGTTACAGCTGAGTAAATGAAAATGTCTCACAAGTAGAGCTCTTACTGTAAGCAAAACATAGTTACTGTTTTGACACATGATGTGATGGGTTTCTCCCCTTTGATCCAAATGTTAACGTTATTCATAATGTACTGAAGTACCAAGCAAGGCAGCACTAAACAGCACCATGGAAATTACTGTTTATCCCTACATACCATCCTTTTTTGGACATACTTCTATTTCAACGCTATTTGCTTCTTGTTCTCTGTAACATCATAGTCGGTGACAGTACAGTGAACCCTCCCACATTTTTATTCAATATAGCTGAAACCTATGTGGCCTATATTTGTTCTTAAGACAGATTGTTATATAAAGGTGGTAGAGAAGCATTCTGAAAATGGAATAGTTAGGTTCTATGTTGTATCACAATGTTATATTTTTTTCAGAACAAGTCACTCCTACTTCACCATCTTGGCATATCTTTCAATAAAAAGCTTGGAGGAAGTGTAAGCGCAGGTATGAAACATGATACACAGAAAATGACTGCATTACCCTCAGTACAAACTAAAACACCAATACTTAATATCTTCTGAATCACATTTGCTCAAAGAAGTTTTGAAGTTAGCAAAAACTTAACATGGAAAGCTTGCTTCTTTATGAATATGTTAAGCCACGTTTCTTTGGAAATCTGATCTGAAATGTCTCATTAACTCTATTCGTAGAATGGTTTATGAGTTTGTTTACCACAGAGAATGAAGAGGTTGCTTTTAAAGTTTGTCCTAATAAAATTCAGGTGAACACAAGTGACAAAAAATTACATTATATTTGCTACAAAATCTTCTTTCTTTCCTCACAGGATCGCAAAAATGAAAGCAGCTGGGAGAAAAAATAGCAAATTGACATGCAGCATGCAAAAGCTACAATATAAACCAATTCCTGGAATGCTACGGTTTCCCCAGATATTTGCAGTTTAAACTTCATAGCAAGATACTCCCTGGAATGTCATTGGTCCCAGGATCTCAAAACGATCTCCTGTCTTAGAACTGGTTTTGACAAAAATACGAATAGTATGATGCGCTTCTTCATATTTCCAGGGAATTGTTTAAATTCTCAACAGTTCTCCAACTATTTAAAAGCACTTAATAATTTTAATGACAGAATTCAATATGTGCCTTGGCTTTTAATTTGTGAGCATAATATACCATTTACTTAAGGGAAATGTGAATTCTCCCAAAAGAATATAGAGGATGTAGATAAATGCTAAATACTTTCAGTGCCACCTATTGGCTGATAAATTATTTGATTTAACAATAAACATCAGCTTTATATTTTTGGACAAAGAAGTGAGATAGGGCTACTTATACTAATATTTATAACTTGTACTGGAGGTAAAGCCATCATCAGTGTCTGGGATCACATTAGAAGACATTATCCCATCTCCAAAGAATTTAAACTCTAAACATGTATTTGCTTTTGTTTATAGAAAACAACACATGAATGCATCCTGTGGGATGCTTAGATATCTCATGGTGGGACCAATGTTCTAAAGCATGCAGTGAATAAGTAAGGTGATGTGAGGCATAGGAAAAGGTCAGTAAATTATTTAAACTTTTCTTTTTAGCCCGATGATGGGGTTTTGTTTGTCTGAATATATGATCAAATAAATTTACCAACAGTTAGCTTCTCCTTTGTGAAATTTCAAGCCAAAGATAATCTTCACTGCATCTCAGATTCCATTTCTGGAATATACTGAGCACTGTGGCATCTCTGAGCACTTAAGCATATCCTTAACTTTCCACATTCATAATTACATCAAGAACCTGAGGAATACCATTCAATTCATTGGAACTACATACATACTTAACAGTAATCACATGATTGTTTTCTACAGCAAAGCAAAGTTTGCCACCTTGCATGAATGAGGACTGATTTCTAACCAGTCCTATCCTGAGAAAGGGAATTTATCTCACACTTCTTCAGCTACCTGAGAGTTCAGAGTCTACCTAAGCTGGCTGTCTAAGTTCCTTCTATAGTCAAAGGCAACCTCTCCAGGTTTGCAACCTAAAGAGAAATTCTGGTTATAGGACAATTAACCAGAACAGTAAAGTATCTTTACAAGGTGGCTGTCCCATATCAGGGTCTACACAGGGAATGCAGGTGACCTTAAATTTAACACAAAACCTTTTTCAGAGACTGAAATTTTGAGATGAGTTCTACATTTACTGTCCAAATCTTTGACTTTGAACATGAGTAGGTCCTTTGCGAGCATTTCCAGTCGTCTCAGTTTCCTTTTTAAAAAAGAAGAAATTGTCAGATCTTGTCAGATCTATGTTACAAAATAATCTTGGGATCAATGTTCTCGGCTGGGGGCAGGCAGGGCAGGACCTCTCTGTCTGAGGCCTCAGAGGTCATGGGACTGGCCCCAACTGTGGAGGTCCACCCTGCCTGGCCCACGGGCAGTCTCCAGCATTCCTGTCCTCATAGTGCACTGACACTGTCAATGTTTTGGCACTGATTTAATCCCTCCTTTCAGGCCTTTTCTACTCCTGACATTAATTTTTGCTTCTCCTTTCTCCTTATGCCCTCGCTGAATCAGACTGCCCTTTTCTGGCACTGAAATGCAGCAAAGCAGCCTGAAGGCTGTGAACTTTTGGCCACAGATTCAGAAGCCATGACAGAGGCTGAGGCAACAAAATGACTCAAGGCCTGAAGCACATTTGAAAAAAGAAAAAAAATTTGTCCCATAGGATTTGAAATAAATTAGGTTTTTACCGAATGACAACACAATCCTTGGCCAAAGGACAAAAGAAATCCCAGAATGGGAGCAATGCTTTCTTTAGGTTAACACGGTGCAAAAAACCCACAAGCTCCTGCCAGCGCTAAACTATATCCTCTTGGTGAGGGAAGAATCTCACACTGTAGTAACTATTTAATGACAGAAGAAAACCTCTGCCTTAGAGTTCCTCTGAATCCCAACTTTCAGATCACCTCCACCAGAGGAGAGCTGTTCCCAGTTTTTTCTAGTTTATTTCAAAGCTCTGGAAAAGTTTGTAGTTCTTATGTTCATTAATCTGCAATTTATTTGCTATTTGATAGCACAGAAAACAATTACACTGGTGGTCCTACTTTAATTCCCATATCCAAGCCTGACACTATACAGGCTGAACCAGAAATGACCCTTAGCTGTGTAAGCTTAGGCTAGGGTCAAAATCATATGAGGGCATCTAATCTTGCAAAATGTGAACTATGTAGGGGACTAGAAAAATAGATAGAGCAGCTGATTTGCAATACTTCTGATGTTGGAGGCTTTTTCTTGCACGGGTCACAAGACTTTGGTGCTGTCACATCCAAACCAAAATTTACAATTTAATTAGTCTTCTGCATAAAACCAAATGTGGCTCTGGAATATAACTTGTCTTTTTTAATAGTAAAAAAGCCACGCATCACTTATGTAGCTTTTTTTTATAAATGTTTTTATTTTAATAGATTAATTTATTTAGCTTAATCAGTCTCTAATTTCCCAAATAAGACAATTTTTCATATTAAATTGCCAAGCATTTGTCTTTGTGTAGATAAGCTTTTGTCACAGAGTTGCCTATGGTATCATCCTCATTTTGATACTTTCTTTTTCCAAACAAACAAAAATCACATAAGACCTACCTTTCAGATGAGTTGCTTACCGTTTGTCAATGTTTATGTCATTTGACTTGGAAACTCATCCCTTCTGGTCCATATTCAAATAATTTTTAACAATGTTCTTAGTGAAAAACATGTCATTTCTGTGATTAATCTCAACTGATGAGAACACACTGCACAACTAAATTGTCACTCTAGAAGAAAAAAAACAGCAACTCTATTTGTCAGGGTTTCTTGGGTTATGATGGTTGTTCAAGTATTACAAAGTTCACAATAAATTATCTCCATAAGGTATTAAATATGTTCATGTCAAAGACATAAGTCTCAAGTGTGATGATTTTAAATTTCTACAAACAAATGTTTAGTAGAATCAATCACTTGAGAACACTAGCAATATAATTCCAGCACTAATTTGCTATCAGCAAGACTGTCTCAACATAGGCACTGAGCTGCTGTTTTCTTTTAACAGTGGTTCTGGGTTGTGTCTCTCCACAAGCGAAGTATTTGAAAATACAGTTCACTCTTTGTTAAAGATCTCTCTCAATCAACCAGTGTGCTACTTGGAAATATAGAAATAAAAAATTGAGTAAAACTTTTTCATACATGCTAAACTGTTAATTCTTTGTTCTCCCTGCAGTTCTTCAAAAAGCTAAGTGCTGCACAAATTAGGCTCAACTACAGAGGAATGTAAAGAGAAAAGAAAAATGTGGGTTTATATTACTGAAAATTCGTATCTATGGGATACTCTTGTCTGACTCCTATGATTCCATGCTTTTTAGGTCCCAGTTAATTACTGAAATAATGCTGTGGCTCCCTTTATTCAAAACTATGATTCTAAGTGACAGCCCGGTACTTGTATTTTATCCAGGACAGTTTTACAATGTCCATCACTGTTTATTAAGTAGAGAAAACTCCTTTTATATTTAATCCTGAATGTTTTGTAAGAGTTGAGTTGGAATTCCAAACTTTCAGAAATTGGTATGTGCATTTAAAGTTGAAATAGCTTTAGCTTGAGAGATCTTTTTTTTTTTCTTGAAAAAGTAACTATATTTGGGTGTTTATATGAGAATATTATAACTTTATTTCTGTTTAAAGTCAGCTGAAACCAATTCTCTTTGTTGAAGAGCCAAGTCATTTATTTGCTTTAGCTTAAAACATTACAGTGATTGTAGTCCAAAATTATGTTCTCTGGATATGCTTCCTGTGATGTTGTTGGCTTGTTAAGTACATCCTTAAAAAAGATGCAAAAAAATGATCTTAGTCCTCTTTCATAAAACAGCTAATAACTCATAGTTTCATGGGAATCTAAAAAATATTTACTACAATTTTAAAAGATTATGTCAGGAAAAAAATTCAAATGTATGAGTGTGTTTCTGGACAGCTTGATTGTTATGTCCTGCAGCTGTGTCACTTACATTTTTGTGTACTGATTTGTGTTGTAGGTTTTCAAAATAAGCAAGGTTCCAGACCAAGTGGATGTCACATGATGATGGATTTTGAGAGTGGTACAGTTCCTTTAATTCGTGTTTAAAATGGCTTCTCAGTCTTCTGAGTACCACCAGAGACTCTAGACTCCTTGCTTATTGCTGAAGTGGCAGATCGCTCATGGTGCCACTGGGATGACACTGTATGTACCATTTGCTGTGCCCACAAGCTCTTTAGTGTCGGAATTATTTGTTTACTTAAATTGTAGCCTGATTTTCTGTGAAAAACTATTAGCAATGGCTGTTCATGAGGAAAAAAGAAAAATCCCTGAACCCTTAGAGCTACTTAGAGTGGCAGCCAGTTTAGTCAATTAACTTACAGCATCGTTTTCCACTGTGGCAGTGTTCTTATGGGACTTGAGTCTCTTTTATGCCTGGTTCTGGACAGCAAAACGGTAA
Source organism: Himantopus leucocephalus (assembly GCA_003993805.1). NCBI lineage: Eukaryota > Metazoa > Chordata > Aves > Charadriiformes > Recurvirostridae > Himantopus > Himantopus leucocephalus. The sequence continues at coordinate 37,826,227 of RSEF01000001.1, forward strand.
TGTTTATTTTATTAATGTGTTATGACACAGATTACCCATGAAAATTCTCATGAGCAATTCTTTGTTGATGAAAATATACTCTTCTTGGGTCTTTTTTTAATATATCTCAGTATATCGATTTAGCAGCTGAAAAGGGCATGAAAAGTCAGCAAAAGGAAATGCAAGCTCTAGGAAGGAAACAAATATATATTAAGCACAAATATTATTCCTAACTGAGTACATACATCATATTTCCTATGTTGTTCAGTGTTTGCTTTATAACACTCTAGCATTGTCCTGTCATTAATTTGAAGAAAGCCAGTGGAAATAGCTTCAAGACGAATAGCAGTATCATCGCATAAGACCAAATTCATACTACTGAATTTTAACAGCCTTAAAGTTAAATATCTCATCTAAACTTCTCAATGCTTCACTCCACTCTGTGCTCTTTTAGAGAGCAATTCAGCTAGAACTGGAGTGAACTGACATGTGGAAGTAAGGGTCTGTTTCTCTATTTGTGTCTGCTGCCCTTGGTGATGGTTAGGTGAGATGGGGTGCCTTTCCCTCGCCTTCCCCTCAGTCAGCTCAGGCTTATTTGAATGAAGTGAGTACAGGAGAACTTCATGTGTCTTCTTCCTTTTTAATCACACATTTTATAGAAAAACAGTTCACATTTCTATCTTATTCTGATATGATTTATTATTTCCATCTTGTCATATATATGTCATATATATGTCAAAAATACATTACTGTCCTCAGAGCCACTAATTTTTTAAAATTCTCCATTGAAACAAAACTTCTAATATTGGATTATTAGGATTGTAAATGAGAGCCTTATTCCACTGTTAAGGTGACAGAAAGACACACAAGTGCTATATAGTCACATTTTTTCTTGATTAATTGACAATAGATTTTTTTTTCATAGGCTTATAACAAAAAGATAAAATCCTTTATGTTGTTCTTTTTTAATTGACAATTCAATACCTTTTTAACTAGTTCCTCTACCTAAATGCATTCATAATAACATATTTGGAAATCAGACTTTTATCCAAGAGCCAGTGATGGAGCTTTCACTCCTGATAATTAGTGAAGTACAGCTTGACTCTTCTCGAATTTTGCATTGCCTTCTAAAATATAGGAATATATTTTTCATATTTGCACATATGCTTTAAAATTATTTAATCAACCAAATCAAAATTTTACAAATAAAAAACATTTGTCATTGTTATGATCATCATAATTGAATAACAGATATTAGCTACAGTCACAATCAAAATAAACATAGAACATTTATATAGTATCTTTCATCACAAGGTCCTTTTCCAAATTACATAATCCATGTACAAACTAAGCATGAATAAAGTGTTAAGGTTAAACAACCAAGCCTTCAGCAATCAGTCATGGTGAAGTTAAGAGTTTTTGAAGACATATGTCTTCAAAAATGTGGTACCTCTTTAACATTAAAAGGCTAAATATTAGGTTATTGAACACTAAACATTTCTTGCCTCAATTCTATACAGCGACTCAAATTTTATTGCTCAAAAAGATTTAAAAGCTTAACTTCTTCACTTCCACTCCAGAGGATGCTTTAAGGAATGTCTTAATGTATTTATAATTTGCTTTCCAGTGATAAGTGTGTGATTAACATTAAACTGTGCTTGGCCTTGTACACAAGCATGAAAGACACAGTTATATCAATCTGTAAAAATACAGCTTTCCATTAGAAAAAGCTGTTTTACTTAAGATGACATTTTTGATACTAGAAGTATATTGCTTGGGTTTTTTCTCTTTTTTATTTCTAGTTAAATTACAATAGCAAAATGTCCCATTTATGAATTATATTGAAATGAACAAATATAAATTTTCTATTCCCGACGCTTTTGTATAAGAAGCTTGCTTCATTTCATGCATTTTTAAATAAGAAACAAAAGGGTTGCAATAAAATGATTCACTTTTATTAAACAGAGAGACATTTTCTGATGTTCTGTAAAAGCTCTGAAAGAGTGCCTTACAGTACTGATTGAAACAGATAAAATGTTTCTTCCTTTATAGATAGGATCATGAATCCACTGCAGGCAGTGGGAATGTTGTCATGATCTTCACTTGGGCCAGGGTTTTCAAAACAAGTTGTTGGATTTTTGTCTCAAATGCAAAGGTCAGGTACTAAGTAACTATGCTATAGAAGAAAAATCTTATGCAGGCTGAATCCGAATTGAGGGAGCTGAGTAAGCTTTAAATTCCAGAAATCTGGAGAGTGCATAGGGAATAGTTTTGGATACTCAGATTTCCAAGTACCAAGGATTTGAATATTTGTGATATTTGAAGGAGATCATGAGACCTTACCTTTATTGTTTGTTCTGCAACACACAGTTATGATCAAAGGCTTTGGTAAAGCCTTTGCCACCGTTTTCCACAGCATTCTTCTGGAGAAACTGGCTGCTCGTGGCTTGGACAGGCATACTCTTCACTGAGTAAAATACCGGCTGGATGGCCAGGCCCAAAGAGTTGTGGTGAATGGCGTTAAATCCACTTGGTGGCCAGTCACATGTGGTGTTACCCAGGGATCAGTACTGGGGCTGGTTCTGTTTAATATCTTTATCAATGATCTGGACGAGGGGATCGAGTGCACCCTCAATAAGTTAGCAGACAACACCAAGTTGGATGGGAGTGTTGATCTGCTTGGGGGTAGGAAGGCTCTGCAGAGGGACCTAGACAGGATGGTTCAATGGACTGAGATCAGTTGTATGAAATTCAGCAGGGCCAAGTGCCGGGTCCTGCACTTGGGTCACAACAACCCCATGCAGCGCTACGGGCTTGGGGAGGAGTGGCTGGAAAGCTGCCTGGTGGAAAAAGACCTGGGTGTAGGTCAACAGCTGGCTGAATATGAACCATCAGTGTGCCCAGGTGGCCAAGAAGGCAAACATCATCCTGGCTTGTATCAAAATAATGTGGCCAGCAGGACTGGGGAAGTGATTGTTCCTCTGTACTCAGCACTGGTGAGGCCCCACCTCAAATACTGTG
>RSEF01000001.1:37844736-37862857 GCA_003993805.1 Himantopus leucocephalus
AAGGCAAGGCAAGGCAAGGCAAGGCAAGGCAAGGCAAGGCGGAGCTCTAGCTTTTCTGGATTGGATCAGCTCTGTCAGCCTGGCACCTAACAGGCAACTATATGACTGTTAACGCAGCTCCAGACGACAGGCCCAGGAAACATTGGTTCTCATGAAAATTGAATAACTGCTAAAAGACATCAGTATATGACAGAAATCACTGGAAGCTAAAGCCACGTGCAACATGTTGGACGTGTTTACTCTCTCTCAGCCCATTTTCCCCCATATTTCTGTGAACCCATACAGCCAAAATCTGGGTTTCTTATCTGTTGAGCTAATAATAATAATAACAAAAAATTAAGCTGTTCCTAAAACATTGCTGGGAGGTTTGGGGGTCTTTTGAGCAAAAACTCACAGGAAATGAGTAGAGTTCCTGTCATCCTCCATCCTAGCCCTAATCCTATGTGTCCACCTGAAGAAGTTTCAGTCTGGTTCAGAATACTTAATTACTGTCATATCTCATATCGGAAATTCTTTCATTTGGTCTTCTACTTGCTCCTTCATTCATAAAGAACCATAATTAGAAAAGTTAACACCTATAGAACAGTTATACTGGGCAGAATCTAAGCCACAGCTTCCCATTTCCCACTAGAAGAAGAAACCAATATAACAGTCCTGACAGATTTCTTGTATTTTTAAATGGAAATAAAACAGCTTTTTGTTCATTTTATCATTTTGTCTTCTTTCAACAGATTCTCTCATCCCTGAATGGCAAAGCTTCTCGAATAATTTTATTAGATAGATTTTCCAGTGAATCTGCTTCTGTTTTAATATAATAATTTGTTTGATTAGGCTTTTTGCAAATATTATGTATGTTTTTGGAAATGATCTTGCAAACCATCTGTTTAAACAAACCTCAACCCAGGATTTATCAGTAATCTATTAATAGAAAATTTTCAGTTGATTTTTCTGTTACGGGTCTCCTAAGTCATGTGACGTTGTTGCTCTATGTTGATTTTTTTTTAATTTACATAACTACATAAAGAAAATCCATTTCTTTTTGAAACAAATCTAATTTGTACACCATTTTAAGTTTCATCAAATGTGTTTTCTTCATTAAATAAGTCACTGCTATAGTCCTGAAATTAACTTCCTATAAACATGCATATTATCAGATTTAACTAAGAAAGTTACAGTGTGGGATCATAGTATGATTAGGAAATAAATTAAAAAAAAAACCAAATGCACACACTTATTNGTTGATGTATCATCCTGAAGAATATCCCTACTTTGGAAATGATGAGAATTTTTCAGTTTAATGGAAGAAAACTTCTTATCACTCCTGAGATTTACACAGACAATTCAAATGGTCTCTTTTAAAGTCATTTCATCAGGGGTCCTCTTTTCTCCTTCGTAATTCACAGAGGTGAATGGTCTTGCTTGTAGTTCACGGCAGACTTGTTGGTATTACCTGTTCCTACCGTGACTGTGCAGTTGCAATATTGCTAACTGTGACCCTTACACTTCCCTCAGACAGTCGGAGAACTGGAGATGGGCAAATCAAAGTTTTATAAAATAATAAAGTCAGGCAGCATCAAATAAACAGCCTGTCTCCACAGCAGAAGGGCAGTTTATTTCAGCGGTTTTCAGAGATGAAAGTGAGTTTTAGCAACAGACTGTACTTGTAATACACGGAGGTAGAAGGAAAGTAACAGAAACCCAAAGATTACTCTGTTCCAAAGATGTTTAAAGGATACAGAACCAGTGTTATTCTGCCACATGTAAACAGAGGAACGACACAGACAGAAAACAGGCATATCTCATGGCTATTTTGTGTTAATGTGGTGTTGCTCTTTTTCCAGCCCAATAGCCAATAAAACGTGTGTGGAAAGATTCAGTGTCTTTCACTTTCTTTTCCTTTAATAAGCCCCATTTCAGTTACACAGGAAAGAACAGGTAGAAAAACTCAAACTGCTCTTTTTAACTTGAGAGTAACTAAATTAGGTAAAATAAATAAGGTTCCAGTCTAGCCAAGTCTAAATCATATTGCAGCTTTTAAATTATTATTTTTAACAGTCTAAAACCTTTATAAACCTTCTGCGTGTGTCCAGCTGTCTTGCTAACTCTCAAGCCCAATTACTGCATTATTGAGAAAGCGCTTTAGCAGCAGGATGTAGCACTGTGTTAAATACAGACCCTCAGCTGAGGTTACTATATGTGTGTAGTATATAGCGTGGCTATTTTGATGGCACAAGAGAATTCCTGGGCGTTTTATTCTTTGCAAGACTATCTGTTAAAAGAGAGAGAGTAATAACAATTATATAGTTGTACGTGGTGGATTATACATATGGTTATGAGCTACTTGACTCCTCCAAGTGCAGCTGGAACATAAAAAGGCAGGAGCAGAGTTAGCAGAAATCAGTTCCTACTATTATGGGTTTGGATAGTTCATACAGAGTTGAGCATACTGTAAATCTACCTCAATTTCCTGTCTGCTTAATTCAAGAATGGCCTACAAATCTCTGATTACTATAAATACCAACAGGGAAAACATATCTAGAGAAAATGCAGAAATGTCAAATATAGGCCACATATATGAAATTATTTCCTGATCTTGAGGATCCTTTAGAACGTGTTTTGCTGAGGAAAACAGTAGGAAATCTTGTGAAACTATTAAAATGTAAAAGGACAACATGGGAAAATATATCTAAGACAGATTCCTGCACTGTGAATGAGAAAAATAAATGGGTCTGAGTGGGGTTTTTTTGCCACTGATTTATTTTTTCCATGTCCGCATTCCGCAATCTTGTTTAAAGCAAAGCAATGCAATTGTCACCCACTGAGGAAATTATAGAAGTGGAAGCTACTGTGTACACAGCCTGTTCCAGGTATAGCGTATGATCTGTGGCACCAAGTAATTCAGCTAATCAGTAAAGGAAATCAGTCTCTCCTTATAAAAATGTGAGATTTTGGGATTAATGCCAATGCAAAATACAAATTTTACAATTAAAAAAAATTGCAGAAGGAACCAGCAATTGGTAGAGGTGGTACCTGGAGATCATTTCCACCATTCTATCATTATTCACAATCAATTATCATTTAATCCTCCTGTTCTACCTCAGTGTGGGGGTTTCTGTCAAGCAGATGAGAGTGAGACTTCCTGGGAATTTTAAAGGATGTTTCAAAAAGGTGCTCAAAAGTAATGTTGTTTCTGTGCTTATTCCCATAGCTTGGAAATGATATGTTTGGATTGCTCCTTTAAACTTGCTACTCCAATAAAATATAATAAATCTGGAGATAAAAACAAGGAAACAGGTTTGGGGTGTAAGAAGCTGAAGAATGTCCTTTAGTTTAGGTTATAACGTTTTGCAAGAGATATTTTTTTTTTTTAAGTGAAAAAATAGTTTCTTACATTTGAAAATGCCCTTTCTCTGAGGAAGGTGAATATTTAAATATTCATGAAAATATCTTATTTACAGCTCTGTGCTCTTGTTCAGCCTTGTCTTTGGTCAGAAAAGGTCAAAAATTTGTGGTCAAAAATTCAGCTACACATTATCTATATCTGACACTAGTTGCTATAGCAAACGGTAATTATTTTTTCCTGTGTGAATGCTGTTGAAAGACTCCTGGGGTAAAACTGGCAAGAAAGAATACTTTTTCCCAGTGTCCTATAACTAGCTAGAGATACAGCTGATTCACCAATAAAAGCAGAATATTAAGAGTTCAGTGTTCCTCTTTAGGTTTACCCATTAGGTGTTATTCAAATCATGAAGATAATTCCACAGAGGCAGAGATGACAAGGAAGGGAAGTTCCTGTTTTCTTTTGGATTTAATTATCTCTGTTATCCTGTGGTGGGTTGACCCTGGCTGGATGCCAGGTGCCCACCAAAGCCATTCTATCACTCCCCTCCTCAGCTGGACAGGGGGGAGAAAATATAATAAAAGGCTTGTGGGTCGAGATAAGCACTAGGAGATATCATTCACTACTTACCATCATAGGCAAAACAGACAACTTGGGGAAGTTAGTTTAATTTATTACCAATCAAATCAGAGTAGGATAATGAGAAATAAATCCAAATCTTAAAACATCTTCCCCCTACCCCTCCCTTCTTCCCGGCCTTAATTTCACTCCCAATTTTCTCTACCTTTTTCCCCTCAGCGGCACAGGGGGACGGGGAATGGGGGTTGTGGTCAGTTCAACACATTGTCTCTGATGCTTCTTCCTCCTCAGGGGAGGACTCCTCTCACTCTTCCCCTGCTCCAGCATGGGATCCTTCCCACAGGAGACAGTCCTCCATGAACTTCTCCAATGTGAGTCCTTCCCATGGGCTGCAGTTCACAAACTGCTCCAGTGTGGGTTCTTTCCATGGTATGCAGTTCTTCAGGAGCAGACTGCTCCAGGTTGGATCCCCCACGGGGTCACAAGTCCTGCCAGCAAAACCTGTTCCCACATGGGCTCCTCTCTCTCCATGGGTCCACGGGTCCTGCCAAGCACCTGCTCCAGCAAGGGGTCTCCACAGGGTCACAGCCTCCTTCGGGCATCCACCTGCTCTGGCATGGGGTCCTCCATGGGCTGCAGGTGGATATCTGCTCCATCGTTAATCTCCACGGGCTGCAGGGGGACAGCCTGCCTCACCATGATCTTCACCACGGGCTGCAGAGGAATCTCTGCTTCAGTGCCTGGAGCACCTCCTCCCCTTCCTTCTTCACTGACCTTGGTGTCTGCAGGGTTGTTTCTCTCACATATTCCCACTCCTTTCTTTGGCTGTTGTTGCGCAGTTGTTTTTTCCCCCCTTCTTAAATATGTTATCCCAGAGGCCCTACCATCGTCACTGATGGGCTTAGCCTTGGTGAGCGTCAGGTCCATCTGGGAGCTGGCTGGCACTGGCTCTGTTGGACATGGGGGAAGCTTCTAGCAGCTTCTCATAGAAGTTGGCTGTTAAATTTGTTGTTAGGTGAGACTTTTTACGCGGTGAGGGGTCAGATCAGTAAGAAACGGCATAGCTTGTGTCTACAAGAACAGCTGTTGTCAAGATAAAAGAACAAAAAATTATAAAATATCTTTCTTTATATAAATAAATATAAGAATATATAATAGACTACATAGAATGACATACATATATTATAATAATTTAATATGTATTATATGAGTTACAGTTAAATAATATGTATTCGTACATAATTACGTAAAAATATGATGTTGTACATGCATTCAATATTATTAAATATTAAATAACAAGAATTATGTGTTCTAACTCCCTTCTTATAGATCGTACTCAAAGAAGGTGATTGTAATGCGTCTCCCTGGGGTCCATAAGCAACATGATATAAAGAGTTGTGTACCAGAACTTTTGGAAAAGCAGCTCCCCTGCCCGTTGATGTGGTAGTGAAGGAGCTGTGATTGTAGCCTGCAGGAGTCTTTGGGGCTCAGGCATATTATGTATCACATTATTTCAAGCCAGAGACTGTTCTTGGCTGGTGGTGCTGCACAAATCCAGGTTGCCTCTGTGTCACTTGGTTTCACAGACAAGATAGCATTGGTGGAATGTCTGGGGGAGTAATGCACTGTTAAACACACTCAAGTACAGGGACTGGCTCTTTCCAAGGAATGGGAGATCTCAACATTGTGCAGACACATTGAAACCATTCTGAACTTAACTACCATAAAGATAAAAGCATATATTTGCTAAGCTGAAATAGGTTAAAGAGCAAACGAAACATCTAAAGACCTAGGCATCCCAAAAGGAAACAAACAAATCTGTTTCTATTAGCATTTAGATTAGGTTTAAAATTTTCTTTTACCCTCCGTGGCTCAGCTCTTAGGCCAGAGCATGGCTCCTAACTGAAACTCTTGGTTGTCACAAGATCCTCATATGAAACACTAGTGATTTTTTTTTATATATATCATAGGCCTTTCTTTGGGATTTGCTCAAATTCAGGACTTTTTCATCTCCCCACTGAGGTGTTTATTCCGGTACGATTTCAGGTTATGCTAAATCAGATCTAACTGGTGTCTGTGATAAAAAAGATGGGGCTTTCCTCTTTTCTCTGACCCGGGGCAATGGGTTTCCACCCCTCCCTCTCATTGGACTCAGTATTTGCACAAGAGGGGCTGGCTCAACCAGCTTCTCCCAATAAAACACTGTATTATTTTTTCACAGGATCTCCAAGCTCACCAGTTCATCATGCAACCACCTAATCTCTAGGACTGGCCAAAGCAGCAGGCAAAACTGTGTACCTGGAGGGGTGGTGGTATTTGATGATTACATGAAACATAACATGAAAGTGCACCTTTATTCCATAAGTCGATCTGAAAGGAATTTTGACCTGCTTGCATACTCAGCCTGCAGCTCGGAAAATGCCTATATTGCTATGCCCTATTAAGGCTCCAGATACCTAGATAAACTAAAGTACAAGCTTACTGATCCCTAAAAAAGGTATCATTTCTCTTTCTCTTGTTCTCCAGTCATCCAGCTCTCCTGTGTTCCCAACGTGTGCTCCCAAGGCTTGCCAGAGCCAGTGCAATGTATTCACCAGACTGTTGTGTAAGATGGTTGAACTCACAGGCTGGCCGAGCTTAACCTGTGAAAAATGGCTTTTCTTTGACATTACCAAGTTGAGTTGTGTCAGAGAAGAGCCTTAAGAACATCAAAGGTTTCACTGGAATAAAACAGAGAAAGAACTCACAGAGGCAGATGCTGCCTTTATCTGAAAGTTGTTGGGCATTGACTTCTCGACACTAGTTACTGCCTTCTGATGTTTGAATCACAAGCAGTGCTTTAAAACGGCGTAACAGAAACATCTAAACAAACTGCCTCATGGTTTCCGACACATTTGTCATGTTGACCAAAACGGCTCTTGAAATTCAACCCCAGTTCACATATGGTTTCATCTGCCCCTGGAGCTGTATTTTGCGGCTTAAAAAAAAAACCAAACCAAACCCAAAAGGTTTTTCTGAAAAAATTAAAAATTTGCTCTCCTCTCCTCCCGGAGCTCCACACTCTGTATTTTACACAATTTGTGCAAAGAACTTCTCTAGAAGTGCATCTCACGTCTGTGGCAGGTTAAATGCAGGACTCCCAGCACGACAGCAGACATTCTGCCTCTGGAAAGTTTTGTGTTTTGATAGCTCAAGAGGACAGAATTAATATTGCCCTTGACTGGTAATTTTATCATGGATTATCTTGATTTTATTTTGCGTACATTGTAATGTCAGCTAGTTTTTACTAAAAAGACTGACTGCATGAATGTCAGATGTGCAAACAAAAAGGAAGACCATATGAGTTCAATAGATTGCACTTGTCTAAATTCAGGGGTAGATCTAGGAATCCAGGAGTTGGCTAGTGTACAATATAAAGTACAGAGCATGGGACAAGGGGATAAGCAAGTCAACTAAAGTGCATAGAAAGTGCAAAACCACTCCTTTGTTCCTCTTTTAAAGAATCCTGTCTAATTTGACTCATATAAATTAAAAACGTCACTGGATATCCAACAACGTCTGTAAAACTTTGCAGGTGGTTGAAATGTTTTTGCTCACTAAAGCAAGTTGCATTCTAAATGTAAAGACAAACGCCTCGCTTGGTAGAAAGCTTTAACACTTTGGCAGCTCTTCAGCTTTTCAGAGTCCTGCAAAAACATTAACACAGGAGTGTTGACTCCTGTGAAGCAGGCAAATATTATTATCTTCCTTTTATACATGGGCAACTTGTGAGACAGAGGCTGCGGCTTGCCCAGGTCCAAGACCACACAGCAAGCTGGTGGAAGAGCCAGCACTAGGATTCAAGCATTCCTGGATCCCAGCCTAGTGCACAATCCACTAGACAGCCTGTCTGCAGCCCTTTGCTATTGCTGCGTGAAGCTACCCAGTTTTTGCCTTATGAATATATGACTGTGAATAATTATGCTTTTTGCAAGTGTTTATGGGATTGCTCCAGGGCAAAGCTTCACTATTGCTGCCGGAAAATACAGATTACTCTAGCAAAAATGTGGGGGAAGGGAAGGAAACATTCTGGAATAAAATTATTAACCAATTGTCTTACAACCAGACATTAAGCAAATAATATAAAATAAAAGTTCCAGTCAAAACTGTTCTTTAGTTTTACTGACTGCAGAAGAAACTGTGAGGAGGTTATTTTATTGTCGTCACCTGTAAGGACAGATTTTCACATTTCACTACAAAACAATTAAATCACATGGTCTCAACTCACACAAAAGTTCAGTTAAGGAAACAGAGGTACTAAACAATTGTTTGGAATTGATGAAAAGCTTTATGACTGCCTCTGCAAAATGCAGCTGCAGTCTGAGGAACAGGGACAAACCAGACCTCCATGTGGGAGGGAAGGAGCTGCACAGCTGCTTTACAGCAACGCTGCCCTTTGACTAGAAGGCATTTACGCCCGTGCTGTAGGTACAGCAATAAAAAACATTTGGCCCTCCTTACCTTGCTCAGTAATTCATATCTGTGTTCAGCAGAAATGCTACAGGCACAGAAACATTAGAGAAGAAGGAAGAAATGCATTGATAGGGAAAATTTGGTGAATATAATTTTTGAAAGTGGAATTTGGCTCCCAGAGCTTTTAGGAGTGCTTCAGTGAAGGAGATGGTGGAGATTCGTTATAGGAGCAGGTTCTTGCTCCATGCTGGTGGGCTATCCAGGACCCTCTAACAACTATGTTACGGCACGATTTTTGGAGCAGCTCAGGAGGCAATGCTGTTTTATGATTTCTTAATTTTGATTCTACTGCCACTTTTCAGCTCTATAATACTGTTTCCCTATAATCCAGTTCTGGATGATCCTGTGAAAATAAGGCCAGGTATCATGGCGAATCCTATATCTGATAAATGGCCACATTCATGCAATGCATTAATCCTGTTTTGAGAGACCTGCCTTTGAAGTAAGAACCATTGCTTGCTACAGTCTTGGTCTTGAGAACCATTGCTTGTTGCAGTCCTGGTCTCAGAGGCATTTATTGCCAGGGCCAGGCCAGGAAAGCAGGTATGCTTGGGAAGGCTGCCTGGGACGTGAGCAACAGATAAACAGCATCCAGGGTGAAAAAAAGCACAATTCTTCATTGAGCTAGGAAGAAGAGTAGGACCCTCCATGCAGCCTGTAGCTCTTTTTTGGAGCATTTCCCTGGACAGATGTAGAGGGATAGCATTCCTTCCAACTCTCCTTCAAAAAGGTTTAATAAACAGTGCTTCATTACGTTGGCATCCTACCTCCAGATGATACAGATAGCAGTGTATAGCCTGCAGTGTGATATTAAACACCTAGATCTGAATTCCTGCCTCAGTAATATGCTGTAAACTCTGCTGAACTTGCTCTTCTCTTTTCATCTGAGTCTTTCCTCCTCTTTCTCATTTCTGTTGCGTCTTATTTTCTAACAGACTACATTGGCTCTTNTACACAAGATAATTATGTAGAGCCAGGGCACTGGCCTGTGACTATCCATACTGCCTAAGTGTTGGCATGCTCCCCCGCACATTTTTAACCTCTAAGCACTATCCCAGTCACTTCCAGGCATGGCTTGGGAGATCGCACAGGTCAGGTCTCCAAAAGGCAGTAGGACCTAGAAGGGGAGAGGGGACACAATGGTAGGCATGCAAAGCCATGGCACTCACACTTGGGGACAGAAAACAGGCCCTGGCCTGTTTTATTTTTTAATATAAGTAATGTGTGTGACTGATGTTTTTCCCACATTCCTTGTCCTTTCTCAGAGAAGAAAAGCAGACCTCAGCAAAGGCTTTGTTTCGGTAGGGTTTTTTGTATGTTTGTGCCCGGGGTTCTATGGGATTTTTATTGTTTTGTTTTAATATAAAGCATTTACTGCTGATATGCTTTTATAAGTTAGAGGACTCAAAGATTTAGGCTTTGCAAACCAGAAGGTAATGTATCCTGCAGTGGTCCTAAGTCCCTGCAGGAGTTCATTTAAGAACTTTGGGCCAATACTGAAAAAGCTACATAATTCCTGCATAATTTAGCATTATGCTTTGGTAGAGAGATCTCCTGTCCTTGAGCAATGAAGCCATTGTACCTTGCTCATTGTACATTGCTCATTTTACTTGAGCCATAAAGATGTTGTTGAAGATGATGTAACCTTTTCAACGGGTTACTAAATCCTTTAAATAACTTGTGTCTTCAAGGACGTGAAGAACCTTGAGGATCAGGGCTGAAATGCTGTACTCCTTAGGAATGACTGGTCTTTTCACCTGATATCTAAAAATGTACTCTAGGGAATATTAATCAAATTTTGCATTAATTCTGCTAATACTGAGTCAGAGAAATATCAGGAAACTTTCTAAAATTAATACAAATTGATTTAAAAAATCACTTTTAGGGATGACGATTCCTTCAGAAGTAAGGAGAGGCAGGGTGACTGGACCTGGAGTCAACCTGGAGGCTGACAGTCTGATGTAACGAGGGAGGGAGGCACTGAGCAGCCGTGTTTGTTGTGGTCATATAGATGTGGTGTTCTGAGAGCAGTAGCCAACGTCCATGGAGTTGTGTGTGTCTGATTACTAAGAAAAATAAATACACGTATAAGCATTATAGGCATCAGGCTCCTCCCTTTTAGTGAAGTCAGCTGCTTAGATAATTTTAAAAAATTCCACATCTCTGAACCAGCATATCCCTGTTCTCCAATGGGCTGCGAATATTTGATTTTTATGCGTTTCCAAATGATATGGATAGTGGTGAGAGACAAAGAAAGGAAACTCAAATCATCCATTGTTCTGTTTCCAGCATGGCCACGCTTCAAACAATTGGAAGCTCAGTCTGTATTTATGAATCCTATTTGAAAACACGCTGCTGCAAAAAGATAGATTTCACCAAATGCCACATTCAAACAAAGGTCTCCCTGACAATTTATCTAGTAAAGGGGCAACGGCATTTGCAGGCGTAAACAACACTCAGAAACAGTTAAGAAAGTTATTTTTTTAAAGCCATACATACACTGCTGACTTTTCAGAAAGGTTAGAACTTTATGAGATTCAGAATCAAAAACTGATGTGACCTACATAAAAGAATCACTCTGATTTCTTAATTAAACCAAGCTGTAACTGCACACTTGGATAACAGCCGCCAAAGAAATTATGCAATAAATCTTCTGACTGTCCTCCAAGAATGTGCAGGGGAAGGCAGTGATGAAGAGGACGGTAGTGAGGAAGAACAAGATGGGAATGTTCCGTGTTATCCTCTTTAACGTCCCCTTGCAGAGGGTCTGAGGCTTCCAGCATACAAGCCAAACAACTGAAATGATCACATCTGTAGCACTAGGTTGGGGGAAGAGTCCAAATGTTTTAACAGCTGCTTTTTTCTTTTTTCTTTTTTTTTTTTTCCTTTACCTAGTTTGCTTCAGGATCTGATTTCTTTCTGAACGGGTGGGCTTAGTGCCTGCCAGGAACCCAGCAGGGAATGTTTACTCTGAGACATACAGAGATGTTTCCTTTTCTTCTCAAGCGATTTTTTTTTGTTTTTAAGGTGGGAGGGTGAGGAATTCTCTCAAGAAAGGTTCTCTTAAAACAAACACACCTTTACGAAAATGTGTTAATTTGAAGGTTCTTTTTCTGTTTTATGAAAAATCTGTATGAAAAATAAATCAAGGGAAACCACATCACACGTTACTGCTGCATAGCTGTCTTCTCTGTCTACTGGACCAGCTTTTGCAAAATGCTTGTCTCAGGCAAGGACTTTAACTGTGCTGTGGGTTTCCTGTGATTTCAGCCTTTGCTTGCTCTCCACCAGAACGGCTGTATCACTGCCAGCCTCTAGCAGAGCCAGACAAAGCTGCTCTGAGATGTGATTTGCACCAGTACAGCTTACTCCAGTTCCATGCAGATTTCTATTATTAAAACTGGTTTACTCAGTATACGCCAGATGCAGCTGCACTTATGGTGAATTCACTGAATGGACAAACTCTCCCATGGCAGTCTAAAAACTAAGTGTGGCTCATCAGAGACAATAAGTAATGCCAAAGACCATGACAATGTTTCTATTTTCTTCTCCTCATCCCATACACAGAGCTTCACTCTTATATTTGAGAGATTTCAAGTCAGTGGATATACATACAGCATACAAGGAGCAAATATGTTCAAGTCAGTCATGATAAATGAACAGTGTGACAAGAACAATATCCTTCATTCCTTCCCCCAGCCTCCACACGTGCCCACTGTTCACAGCCACATGAGAGAACAAAAATACTTTCTAAAGACAAAAATAAGATTGTCAGCTTAATGCAGTTACCGAAGACAGCATGCTAGGAGTAAAACAAACAAACAAAAAAAAAACCCCAACCCCAAAAACAAGGAAACCTGGCTGACAGTAAGATTTATTAGTTGGGTAGTGATTCCACTGTAATTTTGTCTTGTCGCTTTGAGACAGCAGAGCTACATGTTCATGTGTGGTCCCAGCATTCAGGGTGTGGTTAGATCTTGAGCTCTGGGAAGGGGTTTTGGAACAGTACTGCTAATTTTGTTAAGCAGTCAGTGTTTCATCCCACAAGAAATATTATGAACTCCTGGTATTTAACTGCTCTCTGTGTCTGCCAGTCCTCACTGCAGTCATCAGTACAGAACAATTACGTTTGCATTGCCCTACTTGTCAGGGAAGAAGTCAGATCTTTTCCTGGTTTATTGGATAATAGGTCTCTGATGACAAGTTTTTTTTCCCCGCCTGTCTCCAGTTGGGAGTATGGAGAAAAATCTCTTGCCTTTATTCCCTGGTGGCACTTTGAGTCTAAACTATCTTTAGAAAATGTGTTTTGGTTTAGTCATCTGCTTACAGACACCCATTTGCCTGACTTTACTGGATGGAATTTGAGAAATGGCAATCCAAGTAAACTCGTGACTCTCTTCTTGGAGGTGACTACCAAAAGAGCAGAGGGAACAAAAGGGATACCAGTTATTTGACAACTGCACCAACTTCCTCACTTCCACATGCTCAACAAAGTGTTGGCTTTGATCTAAAAAGCTCTTAGATGTTGCCAACCAGGATTTCGGATAGGTGTCCATTCATCCCGTGAACTGACTCAGCTCAGAATAGTAGCCTGTAATCACCTGTGATGTTAGTCTGGCCTTCACTTCCCTAGGTGCTCTGTCACAGACCCAGTTTGTTGCTTGTAGGCTGAGTCAGTGTAGCCAGACTTAAATCCATGCTGCTGACATGAAGGGCAGTCTTGTCCCTGTTGTTACCTCTGCTGACCCATTCCTGTCCTCCTCTTTCTATGTGAATTCTGACTAGGAAACTGTGTAACTATCTCATCTGAAAACTGAGCCTAACAATTCCTAGTGTGCACATATAGGAGGAGGTGGGGCTGGTTTTTTGGGTGGTGACATTGCCTGGGGTTAGAATCGTAGCTGTAAGGGACCTCAGGAGGTCCTGCGGTATCAACCCCTGAGCAGTGCCACTTGTAACCAGTTGCCACTTTGACTTTGAACTTTGGCAGCTGCCTTTTGAGCCCAAAAAATGCAGTCAGCCTTTCATTCACCTTGTAATCCACCCATCTAGGCCATATTTGGCTAATTTGGTTACAAAGATACTGTGGCAGACCTTGTCACGAACTTGGCTCAAGTCAAGGTGAATGATAAGGTTAAATCAGTCCTAGAACTGCATCTTTGAGCTGTAGCTTAACAAATGCTTTAAGTTAATATAAACTAGCCCTGGAACTGAAAGGTGTTGCTCTCCCTCCCACCACCACCTGGCCAGCATAAATCCATGTGGTGAGAATCAAATCCGGGAAACTGCGCTGACTGGCGATGAATAAAACACTAAATCTCTACCATACCGTTTCCTGATTTGATTCCTTGTGAAGATGCAGAAATGCTTGTGCTAGCACAAAAGATGGAAAGGCACAGAGCAGAGAAGAGAGGGATTAAGGACTTAACAGGGGTGAAACTGCTTCTACGCATGGCAATATTAGTGCAAGCTTGAATTAGTGTCTGTCCAGTTGTGGACTTAAGTACTGTGTCTGGGCCACAGTTTTCAGCCATTTACTTGTTGTTTGCTCTGAATAATAGTGATAGATTTGTTACACACGTTTATATTTCTAAAATGTGTGCCCTGGTTTACTAATAGGAGATATCAAAGGCATAATAAAATCAAATAACGTCAGTGACGCTGTCGCAGTCGGTTATGCTCATCTTGCAGCAGCAGCAGTGACCAAAGAGCCAAACACAATGCATGGGCTGAAAGCCTTTTTAGGCAATATGCAAAGTGGTTTTCTATGTCGGACATCAGCAATCAGCTACTTGCAAACTTTGCAGCAGCTACGAGGTCTTTTCCACCTGACAGAGGCCACCATGAGTACTGGGTACTTGGGACACCTTCTCAGTTGTTGGTCAGACAAAGCCTGGATGATGTGAGAGAAGGTGAGCTCCTACCAGACTGCCTGGGAGGGACAACTCTCTGCTTAGGATATTTAATGTCCAGTTCTCCTCCAGTCCTTTGTATGGCAGTTAAACAGACAAGGGCATGGCTTGACTCAGGCTGTCTTCTCTTTCAAGGACAATGAGATAGACAACACACAGCTTAATACATAGACCTTGACCTATGGGTAGCTGAGAAGAAATGGGGATGGGGAGATCCCCTCTTGACCTCGGGTAAAGGGTCCAGAAGGCCAGAAAAGCAGAGGAAATTCTACTCAGTGTGGTGTTAATGGTTTCTCCCATCCTCCCTGCATTGAATGGAGCCCCAAAATGGGTCAAGTGGGAAGGTTCAGGCCACCATTGACCAATGCCAGAGGGGAGAAGGGGGTCCAGGCTCCCTTTCATAAGCCCTAGGGGCTGGATTTGCTAGGCAGGATAGGAACTCATTTAGGAGCCTGGGATGGGTAAAGGGTCAGCACTGTGGGGAGATGAGAGCCCAGGGAAAGACTCATCCCTCAGGAAGGTTTGTAGGGGCAAGGCCATGCATGGCCAGAAACCAGGCTTCATGGTGCTCAGCTCAGGGCTTGGGGAGGCCTGAGGTAACTTATTAGGAAACAGCAAGAGCAAAGCTGGTCCCTAAGGGTGACAATCACAGAGCCACAGGGGACCCCCAGGCGAGTGTACGCACCAGCCAGGGCACATCCCACAGCTCCTGAGTGAGGAAACAGGACAGACCAAGAGACAGTGGTCAGGTCCACCCAGAAGTCCTGATCATAAGCCAGTAGCACACTGATGAGGCAACTCTGAAGTATGAACACCACTCATAAGTGGAGACCAGTTGCGAGTAGTGTTCCTCAGGAGTCAGTACTGGGACCGGTGCTGTTCAACTTCTTTGTTGGTGACATGGACAGTGGGATCGAGTGGGACAGTGGGATCTGACAAATGTATGCATGGAAGTGCAAGTGAAACGGAGAATCATTGGTCATCACATTTTTACTAAATTCATCCTTTATATACTTTAGGTATTAAAGTAGTAAAATCCTGTTTATTCTCTGGTAAAATTATTGTAAATCACCTGCAAATCATTCTAATATTTATATATTTTTGCCAGCCAGCAGAGTCCTCAACAGGTGTTGTTCTCTGCTAGACTGAACAAAATAAACTGATTTTTGCTGATTTGTATGGTCATATTTTGTTTTGTTCCATGACCTTACTCTCCAAAACAGTATTTCTACCTAAAGTCTGGGATCCAGAAATAAGAGTGAAATACACTTATGGGTTGAAAAAAACATAAAACCATGGCTTAGTCTGAGCAACTTAGTCTAGTGGAAGCTGTCCCTGAACATGGCAGGGGGGTTGGAACTAGGTGATCTTTAAGGTCCCTTCCAACTCTAATGATTCTATTATTCTATAAATCAAGGTGTCATTTCAAACAGATATGATATATGTGACATACACCATCATCTAGACATCAGCATTCCATTAAAATGGTAGTTAAACTGAAATCTCTTTCCATATAACATGGACAAGACAGGAATAAAGTAAAGCACGGAAGTTAACAGCTATATTTATTTTCCAAATGAGGGTTCCCTCAGGGCAGAGGGAAAACTTCTTTATCTTAAAGTCATATCTTTTTCAACCTATGTTGAAAAAAGCTTTCTGTATAGATGGGACAAAGTATGAATCACTCCCACTTAAAGAAGAAGAATGCATTTGGATTCAGCAGGCTTCGAGGTTAGAAATTTACTGTAGAGTTTATTGTAGTTCAGATGAAGAGTTCACTTTCACATCCTGAGTGAAGGTAACTGGTATTTTACTTACCAGTTTGACTCAGCAATAAATGTGTCAGTAACAAAACTGGAATTCAATCAAAGAACAGCAAAGAAGAACAGGTGATCTCATGGACTATGCCTCACCTACAAGACCTAAGATGGGAAACCTGGGAAGGCTTCTTTACTCTCAGGTCCAGTGAAACATACATGATCTGTGTCAGGGAAAGACCTGTATGTGCACTGTCTTTTTCTTGGGCTTTCCCAGAAAAGGAAATTTAAGTGTGTGAATGGGAAGACAATCATGGCAAACCTTAGCCTGGTCTGAAGCCTGATTGTGGAGGGGAATCTGATATAGATTAGCATGCAGATTTAGTGCATTGGTAGTGATTGGGATATGTTTCTATATCTACATACTGCTTTTCTTCCAAAAATTACAAAAATATCTTTAATTTTTTTAGTATTCTTTAGAAAAAAAGGGAAAAAAATCACAGAAAGTAATGATTGCTTTTTGCCAGCTGTATTCTTAATAAGCCTTTCCCTTCTCAGTGATGCTGTGTGAATTCTTAAATTGGATATTGAAAGGCAGTACAGACTATCCCCTGTATTATCCAGAAACCAGTGGCTGTACTACCTACAATGCAAACCACTTAGCAGAGTCTCCTGTCCAAATTCTCAAGTTGAGTTTTGAGGACATTCTTAAAGATTAATTTTATTCTCAAAGAAAATTAGTAAACACTTTCTTCATTAATCAGGAGTTAGATCGCATTCCAGTTCAAATGGAATAACTTCCACTGGAATGAATTTTGTAGGACTGGTGTAGACCAGAGAAGGAAATTACCTTGAATACTGTTAGTAGGACACGCTAAAGGTATGCACCATCCTTCCCACTTACATAAAGCTGACTCTTAGAGCCAAGTACTTTGGAAACATTCTCAATGTCTTTATTTCATTGCTGTCTCATTCTTCTGACAAAGATACCCTGACATTTCAATGAAGGAACATCAGCAATAAAAAATTAAGGTTATTTAATAGCTTAATAATGTTGGTTCCGAATTTACCATGGGATTTACATCCTAATGTCTTTCAAAAAGATAGCTGCTTACAAGGACAGAAATAAGAAAACTCCCCTCCCTTACTCTGGTACTAAAGTGCTCTTTACATACTCCCATGGCCTAAACATAGCCGTTCTATCTGATCATCTCCCAACATTTGAACTGAAGTAACACTCACAGTCTCTAACCTTTGTTTCTTTTCAGCCTGGAGAAGATTTTTCCTGTCTGGGAGGTGTGTGACCAAGAATGGATGAAGATACACAAGTCAGCCTCCGTGAGTAGTGTACTGAGGAAAATGAAAACAAGAGGATAGCACAAGATGTCACCCCATCATCACAAAGTCAAAAGACTGGATCTTAAGTGACACCCAAACTTCATAGGGGGAATTTTAGCCACAGGGAAGAAAATAAAGCCTGACTTGTTATACATGAGTTTTTGAAAATATTGGTGGAGTCAAGGAGTCCAAAATATTGATGGAGTCCATGGAGTCAAGGTATGAGCCTGAAGTGTGATATGCAAGCCACAGCAATCTGTACTTTGAGGAAGAGAGTATATTGCATTTAGAACCTTCATTTCCATATGAGGTTATGGGATTGAATTGAATTTTTGAAAGGTAAACAAACCAAAACAAATAAAGTGTATTGTTTGGATTTGAGTGAGGGAAAAAATTATTTCAGATTGATACCTATTCTTTTAACTTTTCTCAATTTCTTTTCTCAGTCTTTGACCAAAAAATTCTCTCTGCGCAACTACTGAGAATTTACTCTATGAAGGAAGAAGGAGGAAGGAGGAGTTAAGCTCTCCCTATAGACCTTCCTTTCACATCAGTGTCAAATAACAGGGGAGAGGCTGAAGCAGAGCGAAGCCCCAGCAGCATGCAGTCAGGAATGCAACAGCCAAAACTGCCAAGCATTTCACAAGAAAATCTGTAACAGGATCTAGAGGATAACTTACTCG
>RSEF01000001.1:37862957-37874141 GCA_003993805.1 Himantopus leucocephalus
TTCCAACTCTGAAAATTCCGTGATTCCGTGATTCCGTGATACTGCTAGATACCTGCATGCCGTTTTTGAATGAACATTTCTCTAACTGCCACCTGCGATGCCTGGACATCTTAATTGAATGCTATATGTTAATTTGGCATTGGAGGCAATAAGGTAAAAATCTCAGACTTCTCCAAACTGCATCTTTTCAAGGCTATAAAGATAAGCTATCAAGGAGGCCCAGTTAAAATACTTCAAACTGGGTATAGCCAGTACTTTTAATCTGTTTCTGTCCTGAAGAAAAATTGCCCTTCAGAAACACTATTACATCAGAAATTGTTAAGTGTCTTATGCGGTGTTTATTTTTATGCTAATTTTTGTGAAGGATTAAGCCTTTGTGATTGGGTTTGCACAGGTAGATTGCTTTTTGTAACGTAAAAGAAAGCATTTTTTCATCAAGTAAGTAAAATGCTGGGACTTTATATGTTTATGTTTACAGTTGAAAGAGTGCAATACTTCCAAAATAACTACTGATACAAAAGTCAAATGTAATTTTTACTTTGTTTCAATTATAAAAACAACACATTTATTTCTTACCAGGTAAAAGGTCCATTAAACACCAGATAGAGTTTGATACCTAATCAAAATGATACAGCCAAGTAACAACAGTAAAATGACTGTGGGGATGGCAAATTTGTTTTTCATCTTTGGTGCATTGTTCCAAGTCATGTTATGCATTGCTTTGTTTTCACAACTTTTGCTTTTTATTTGTTTGTACACAGAAATCCACAGCCTCACATTCTAAAATTCTAACTATGCCTTTCTTAAATTAATAACGCAAATCATTACCTTAACAAAATGAAAGCCACTTAATTTATTTTTATGCCCCGAAAAATTCAATGGTAGGAAGTATTTTTAGGTTCCTCAGATTTTTCTGAGCAACGTGACTGAATGTGAATGAAAAAGATAGAGAAACAGATAAAAAGTAGAAAAGCAACGCACAGAAAACTACTCCTGAGATCTTAAGCCTGACCTGCTACCACTGACTGTGGCACAAATTTTGTCTTACAATTATTCACCAAAAGTTCACAAACTTGTAACAATTAACTTCCTGGGAGCAGATTATAGAAGTTCCTCAGAGCAACTGTTATATATGATTAGATATGACATGTGAGTGGATTTCTTATCTTCGTGAGATCACAAGAATTCATACTACAAGAGCAGACTTTTATGATCCACTGGGACCCCATCATCTAGTGAGGCAAGTGCAAAGGATGAGCCACTGACATCTGCAGTTAGTCAAAAGTGTTTCTCGCTGAATATTATTATCCGGTGACAACTCCAGCACCAGAAAAATCAAGATTAGGCTGTTGCAATTTATTGTAGCTAAAATCAGAAACCACCATTACTGCAAAACAAGATGAAAATGAACTAATTATCTGACTCAGTGTTAAAACACTCCAAAGACAGTGTATCATCACAGTTCTTCCTCCTCAATACTGTTCCCAGTCATTACAGAGTCCAGTCCAGATAAAGGCAATCACAGATCTCATTAACTCCATCGCTAAATTAATCTTCACTTGTCCTCAAGAATGTAATACATGTTTCTCGTTTGATTTTTATAGCCTTGAGACCCTCTTGAAAAGAGGTCCTGGTGTAGTCATACTTACCAGCAAGATCAGTTTGCACAGCGCAAACATAATGATGTGAACTTTAACATCTCCTGTGATACGAAAGAAACAGAAAGCAGATGTATAAAATACCAAGAAGATTTTCATCTTCATGGAAGAAGGCATGCAGAAAGCACTGCACGACACACATAGGATTTGTAGACATTCTCATTTGGAATAAAATACGATGGGATAAATTGCTGAATAAGTTCCCCTGAGTTTCTGCCCATTCTCTTCACAGCTGCTGCCACCTGTCATTCCTATACTACTTCACGTGTTTTCAGCTGATTTTTGATGCTAATGAGCATATGAAAATAGGAGGACATGTTATCACCATGTGATTATCTAGGTCTTTTCAGGAGGCAACAAGATGCACTATATACCATCAGCAACAAAGAAGTACAGTCTGAAAACAGATCTGCTGTCTGAAATTGATCTTTTATCACTAGTGCTCATTTCATGTGAGGTGTACAGATAATCCATTTTTAACATGTAGCACATCAGAAGTTCCTATATTGCTTTCATATTGCCTGTTCAGGCCAATAAAATGTCAGCTGAGGCAATTTTGGTCTGATCTTCAAGGACTTTTGAGTATTTGCAATCTATACTGATTCCGGCTGGAGTCCTAGGTGTTCACTGCTCTTCCTGCAGCTCCATCAGTGCTAGCAACAATGGGAGTTCTTCTGTGGACAAGATGTCTGTCTTTTTATCACCAGTGTTTACTATGCAGCAATAAATCTATATGGTGAAGTAGAGCAGATGCCACAAGGTTTTGCATGCTCGAGCTGGAGTCACCACTAGCAAAAGCGGAGCTGTGCTCGTGTTAGTGTAACGGTGGGAAATTCTGCTAAAAGGCTCGTTGTAGACACGCTTCTCCGTACTGTACCTCTGCTCAATAGATCATTCATGAGCACCCAGCCCCCCTTCCAGAGAGCAAGTAGAGTTGGGTCATGAGCAGGAAGGGATGGAGACAAGGCCGAGTTTCTTACTTAGAGCTCAGGCTCGGAGCTGGTTTATTGTTGTCATGGCTACGGGCTCCACATGCCTCCACTCCCTGCTTTATGAAAAGAATGATGCAGTGTCTAGCCTTACAGCTGAATATATAAACCAAATTAGTCTACCATGCCTCTACCTGTTTTGTGGCTCACAATGAAAGAAGTAATATATCATGCAATCAGTCTTGTAGAAGTTATATTCTGTAAACACTAAGTCATTACACCCAGACTTTTTTATTTGCTCTTTAGAGTCCCTTCTCAGTATAACAAACTGCAGGTTTCAATAAGAAAACTAATTCAGAAGAGTCCTCTGTGACTTCTCAGAATTTCTGTAACATATCACTTAAAAAGTGCATTTCAAATCCCTCTTTGCACTCCATTTTTGCATAATCCCACTCACTAAACAAGAAACAGAATGACATGATGAATGTCTTTTCCAGAGCTGCAGTGCCAGGGTATTACTAGAATCAAACTATTCCTAATTTAAGTAAAGAAGAGTTATACAGTCCTGCAGGGAACTGTTAACTTTTCCTGAATAGAGTAAAAGCCTCATATGGTCTGGTCCCACCTCCACTATGTGATTAAGTAAACCTTTAACGGCACTGGGGTAAAGCAGTGAGGGAAGACACGTCCTGTGATACTGCTGTTTTCAATGTCATTTAGAAGAGGGGGAAGGAAAGAAAGTTTTAAAAGTGCAGTCTCGATTGAAAGATAAATGTATAAGAGGGGGGAAATGGGTATCAGAATAAAAATGTGTAAATCTCAGCGTATGATGGTGTAGTCAGCATACCAACGACTTGGAAGAGAAGGTGGTAACAGGAAAAATAACTAACATGAGGGATAGGGAAGGTGCAAATTGGCTTTAATTTCCACCTCCTTACACATTCTTCTTTTTTTCCCAGCTTGTAAATTCCACCAGTTTTGATTCTCTATAGGCTCATTTAGACTATACATGTCAGTAAGTGGAGGTGTGTGGTCACATAGTTCTCCATCATTTTACACTCTATATCTGTGTTTAGCAAAATGGGCCTTATCCTCACTTACCTCCAAAATTCTGTTAAAGCACTTTGGCAGTGTGGGCTGTAAATGACGTTTATCGCCAAGGAAGTGTAAAGGGATCTCAGTGCAGATAAAGAACAGAAGAAAGTGTTATGTTTTTACAGATCTGAAGTATTTCTTTAAAAATAAATAAAGACAGCTTTATTATCTATCAGGGAAGGAACAATGCAACAAAGCATAAATTGAACGTAGTCTCACAAATTAAATTCACCTTGGCTACAGCAAATTGAATGTTTTGACTCATCAATATATCGCCAGTATTTCATGCTACACAAAGTCTCCCATGCTGATATTTTCTATTTCTTGCTGCTGTGGAGAGAATTGAAAATAAAGAAGTGTGTTTGTGTGTTTAAAATAATATACCTGTGTGTGGTAGAGTAGTACTATAAGTCTCATCAAGGCTGCTACATACTCTGCAATCTCTCACTTGAAGGGTTTTAATTACTTGGCCATTTCAGAAAACATCAAGATTGAAAAAGCAAAATAAAACCCAAAGAATGTTTTTGCTGTAATTATGCAACTTTTTCAATGTCAAGAAATGAAAGTTTTTTGCATTCTGCATTTCTACCACCTAGCTCTAAAGTGATACTAAAGAAAAAATGGATTTGGCTTTTTGTTTACTTTTTGAGAAGTTTTGGTTACAAAAAATGTTTAAAATGAAGTAGTCACTCAAGGAAGCACATTTAACTAAGACCCTTTATGGCTATGTGCAGCTGCAGCTTATTTGTTTCTTTAAAAGAGATGCCTACAGCACTGAAAGAAATTATAAACCCAATGGGAAAATATCTGTTATTACCATGAGTTACAATTATATGTGTGTTTGAATAGGTATGAGTATTCTCTATATGGGATATAGATAGTGACAGCTTTGACAGCAGTAAAAGGAAATAAAATTAATTTTATTTCCATATTTACTGAGTGCATAATTTCACATTTTGCTTGGAGAGACACATTCAATTCATATGTTCTTAACCAGTGTTTCGTGTGTCATATAGGTGGGAACTACAGAGTACTTTCTGTACAGCCCCTGGAAGACAAGAAATACTGCGTATATTTTAATCAGTGCTTTTATTTTCTTATTTAAATGATATGAAACTTTACCAAGACACTTTTAATTATTTCCAATTGTTCACTCTTATTTACACAAAATGCATGGTATTGGGGAATGCATTTATTCAATATGGGCAAACCCAAACTGTATGGTATCAGGGAGAGTTTCATAAACACGGGTAAACACAGCCCACTGCACAAACTCCTATCTGTTAGGGGTATGAATCCTGATATTCTGGCCTTGGAGCAGGGAGTGGTTTAGACTCCTAAAGAGGTAGTGAGCGTCTTGTTAAAGTCTCTCTTCTTTTTGTATACGTTTGTTTATTTTTTTAAAGATGTGTTACTGTTTTTTCATGCTATGGATGAAATGATAGTAACAAATTTAGTAACACACAGTTGCCAGCTAAATTTAATATAAATAGGAGACAATAAAACTAAGTAACCAAAGAGGGAAACAGACTGTATAAATATTACATTTTAGAGTTGCATCGTACAAATATTTTATAATGCATGTGTTGTATGGGACAACATAACGTGAAAGCAGGATGGCTATTAAGTTGCTGACAGATTTAGTTTGTGTCCTAAACAAGTTCTCTGAAACTCTTTATATTACCTATTTTTTCAGAGATTTCACATGCAGTATATTATATTTTTTTGCTTCCTTTTACCAAAATAATTGAGGTACGACACAAATACAGAAAAGAGAGGCATTTCTAAGAGAAACCATACATATAACTCTAATGGCTTTCCTAGTCTGTAAGTTTTAAGAGCAGTTAAGACCTTTAGAACATACATTCCAACCTCCTGTATTCACAACTTCCCATTCACAACCCATTTCACCCAGATAGTTCATACTAAGGCCAACAAATTGGATTAAACAAAAACATTTCAACTTTTGAGAGCTGAAACAACTGTTGTCTCCCAGCAGCGAACAGGAAAGATGCAGGTTCCACCAGAGCCTGAGGCTTCTGAGTAGCGAAGAGCTCATTAAGTAAGAGATGTTTCAATGATCTGAGCAAGATGAATCATAATTTATGCCACAAAGGAAAGGAAAATCACAAGTAAATAAACAACCTCTCCTCCTCAATAACAAACACAAAACAATGAAACAACAATAACAAAACCCCATAGGCCAGTCTGGTCTGCAAAAAGAGAACGTATTTTTGATCTGAGACCTGACAGCCAGTTTGAGCTCTGGCATATGGATGGATACCAACCCTGGCCAGCAAACTAAGATTTCTCGTACCTTCTCTGAATTTTTATCTGACCTATCTTGTACAAACTGTCCATTTACTGCAGCTTCATACTAAAATCTGGCCAAACAAAGAAACTCAAAATTCATCTGTCACTTGTAAAGAGAAATGATTCATGTCTTCTTGCATATAACTGCCTGAACCTCTCAGGCATTCTGTGTTTGATCATAGTCATTGCCATGTGTTTTCTGAGGGCAATGCAAAATATATGTTCTCTCTTGACTCATAGAAGAATGGAAAGCAGAGGAGAGTTCCCTGAAATGCAGAATTAGATGTTAAGGCCAAAAGAACTATTGTGACCACGTTACTCCTCTGTCCTCTCTGATTTTCCCACTCATAGATTTTCTTCCAGGAGTTTGACTTCTTGTCCTTAAGAAAAAACTGCAATCTTGTTCTAATGATTCCAAGTGATCTCGCACTTACTGCCTTTCTGCTGTAAGCTATTTCTACATTTAACCACTGCTATGAAAGCACCTTCTTTTAACATTGTTTGCCTGATTTGAGCTGCACTCGCTAGGCCTTTTAACATTTTTCTTCTCATTCAGTATCAAAGCTTTCCTCAGTATCACCTGAACACAGGGGCTGTCTTCTGTGAACAAAGAAGTCCACAGAAACTGAGCTCCTTTTAACTTAAAGTACAAGCTTTATACTCTTAAGATCATCTTCAGGACTGTTTGAAATTTTTAATATATCTGCATTCTTTTCAAGTATAGATGATAGCACTGATGTGCTAATCCAGTATAGCAGTGCTATGTATAGAAGTAATATTGCTTGTCTCCTTCCACCTGCTATCTTGGTTATCTCTTAAATAACTAAGATTCACGTGGATCCTTTTTGCCACAGTTTTTCATTTATAATTCACTCATACTGAGAGACATTAATTTCCAGCAAAAGCTGATCCCTGTAAAACCTACTATTGATCTCATCCAGCTAAATGCTTTTGTGGTAACCACAGTTTGGTTCCAATTGATTCCTTATTCTGCCTAAAATGATTCTAAAATCAATATCTCGGCCAGCACTTTGCAAAGGCTTCTGTCTTCAAAGTTAACCTTAGGATTTAAATGGGGAAAATACCCTGGCTATTTACAGTCTGGATACAAATGTGCATCACCACCCATAGTCTGGAGTGATCTATAATTTCTGATTCTGAATCATATTTGTATAAATCCAGATAACTTCACAGACATCAGTGAGATGTATGAGAACAGAATTTTGCACAAAGTTTGTGCACCGGCCTAATTGTAACAATAAAACTTTGGGTGGAACCAAATTGACCTAAATTAGATGTCTAAACGTAGGTGCTGCCTCACTGAAAGAGTAGCTGTCTCCTATGGACAAGTGTGTGTGATAAGGGGTGGTAAAATGGCCTAGTCCAAATAAATTAATTACCTAAGTTACCCATAAAGTCAACAGACATATTTCTGAAAACATACAGAGGGAAATCCAGGCAAACTAATTTAGGCATGTCCAGATAGCAGTCCCATCTGGTTAAGTGATACATTTGAATTTTCCAAGGAAAGCAGAAGAAAAAAACAGGAAAAAGTAGTCAGGGACCCCTATTTGGAGTCCAGTCTGCAGAAACTGAATGCCTACTGCCAATGACATAGTAGAGGGGACTACCCATCCACAGCGTAATGTGTGCTCACAGCACCCCACTCGTTGAAATGGGAGGCTGCAGTTCTTTTCAGACTGTGGGATCTTGGACACATGCCAAAGAGACAATCAGGCCATGAGATGCTCCTGGTCGGTGTGACTTTTGTAGATTTTATAGATTCATAGAGTCATAAAATACTATAGTATACCCCGAGTTAGAAGGGACCCAAGAGGATCATTGAGTCCAACTCCTAAATCCACACAGGGCAACCTGAAAGTTAAACCATACATCTAAGAGCATTGTCCAAATGCTTCTTGAATACTGACAGGCTTGGGGCCATGACCAAGCTCCCGGGGGAGCTTGTTACAGTGCTTGACCACCCTCTCGGTGAAGAAACAAGTGCACTTGGAGTGAACCAAGAAGTAGCTAAGACTGTGAGAATAGCAGGAGAGCCACAGTCATGAAATTCAGCTCGGGTTCCTTCCACATTTCCTTCTGTTACATGAGAATGGACAGACATAGCTACAATCGGAGTATCCACTTGGCTAGGAGTAATAGTAATCCCCCAGGCTGTGAGTTAAAAACCCAGCAACCTACGCAGAGCCTAGAGCCTGTCTCCTCTGTGAGTGGGCTAATCTCTGCAGCATTCGCACTACTTATTGCTAGGAATTGAATTAGGAAGTGGTGGACAGTAAATGGACTAGATTTCTGTATGGACCTTAGTTGAGTTGGATCCCTGATACTTTAAGGAGTCTGTAATACAATTTCATATATTTTAGCTATGAAATCACATTTGAATCAAAACCAAGACAATGATCTACACCACTTTATAAATACTCCACTCCTCCACAGACAGATTATGTTAGTGCCATGAGCATCCTACTGTCTCACCCATCCTTTGTGATCCTTAGATTCTGCATAGCTATAACTTGCTAGCCTACAGTAGCTCATACTTACCTACATTTGGTACAACTATCACCCTGAATTTTTCAGTGCTTATCCTTAATACCTTTAAAATAATGTTTCTCCTTTTTAACTGCATAGATAAACCAAATATTATAGCTAAAACCTGTGAGAAAAAAAAAACAAAAACAATTTGGTTCTCTAGAGTTTAAAATATAAACATGAAGGTGCTTTGGTGCCACAGCAAATGTGAAATTACTAAACTATTGTGTTATAAGAAAAATAGAGCTATTATTAGAGCTATTAAATCATGCACTTTTTTCCCTGCATAAAGTGGATCAAAACACAAAAGGCAAATGCAAGTTTTTTGTGATCAAGCCAGAAACTTGCACTTTCTCCAGTATAATACAGTCTTCATGTGGACTTGGTATTAGACAGCACAGAACTATATAAACAAACACTTAAGTCCTGAGATTCGGAAATAGAAAGGGAAATGTAATGAGGGAAAGGAAGGCAAAACGATGAAGTTTATTCAGGATCCCAGTGCCCCATTGTATCTGAATTTCACAGTAAAGATTATTATCTGGAATATTCTGAATACACACTCGTGGATCCTCGCACTTTTTCACAGGTTATTTTTCAAAAATCACCATCTGGATTTGTCATTTTAAGATCCTCTTTGTGGTCGTAGAGAAAATTACAGTAAAATTATGCTAAAATTTATTTCATATGCTGCCCATGCTGTTTGTTTTTGCTTCTTTTAGAAATGTTTATGTATGTTTCATCTCTTCAGAAAGGGAATGTGAAGATTTGATGAGTGTGCCTTGAACCCAACCATCTCCTGGTAGAATGAAATATGTTGCCTAGGTTTCCTTGGAATACACCACAGGAACAGATGAAGATAATGTGGTTGCATATTATGTGATAATGATTGTTCTGACTGATGTATTCACCCCAAGGTATACTTGAGCATCTGTTGTTTATTTAGGCAGGACTCGTCATTCCTATTTTTAAGATATTTAAGTGGGTGAACATATTTCTCCTTAAAGACTATCAAATGGGGGAAAAAACTAACAAGAGGCGCGTGGGATTACGTACCAGTGATGACATGGGATGTGAATCCAGGTGGAAGATTTACTTTAGTTCTAACACTGTTCATTGCCTTAGGAACTTACAGTCTACATTTGAGGAACTTGTTAGTTTGGCTTGTATTGACTTTACAAAGCAATGAAGCCACATTAAGAGCAAGCGCGGCTGTAAAGCCTTACTCAGTACTGTACATATTTAACAATAAGGTTGATAAATCACTAGTAAAATATTGTAGGGTATGGGGGGA
This sequence comes from Himantopus leucocephalus, assembly GCA_003993805.1. Lineage (NCBI taxonomy): Eukaryota > Metazoa > Chordata > Aves > Charadriiformes > Recurvirostridae > Himantopus > Himantopus leucocephalus. The sequence goes on from RSEF01000001.1 coordinate 37,872,797, forward strand.
TATCCTGTCTGTCATATGAAGCATTAAAATCTGATTTTGATGATTTTCTAAGATACTGTACCTCAACAAGAAATTATATGCTATATGAAGTAAATTACATGGTGAAAGTTTCTGTTCTGTGTTATACAGAAACTCATACTAAGTGACATAATGGTCCTTTTTTATCTGAAAGTATAGGGTGTCTGAATCATTTATGAGTACAAGTCTACCTACTATACGAAACACAAATACAAAAATGGTAGGTTGAAGAAGCAGTACACATGACAATGTGAATGGTTTCCTCTTATTCTGTGAACATTTTATTACACAAGCATCACATTATCATCCAATTCTGATTTCTGAATACTAGTATCCTCAAAACTGTTCACACATGAGTGGGAAGAGGTTGAGTTTTCTATGTCAGTCCAGTTTCGCTTCAGTCTTTTTTTGGACTTTAGCAAAGCTCCTCAAAGTAAACCTTAGGAAAAATTGCAGGCACACTGGCTACACTAATTATTTTCCTTATTCTATTTTCCCTGCTAGCTTTATCATTGACAATGTATATTTACACACACAAAAAAATATTAATCAAACTTAAGCAGGATGTAACCAAGTTGGGTTTCACCACATATAAGTTTCATAAGCATTGATCTAACCTTAGGGATGGACTATACATGAAACATCCTAAGCTGAAAGAGGCTTAGTCTGTCTTGAAGGATCTCCAGTGACGAAAAGTTTTCCACACCTCCACACAATCTACTCCTGTACCACAAGACAAAGTGGCCCATCCCACTCTAAATAGGTCTTGCTAAAATGTTAGCCCATTACCTCTCCATGTCTATGCAGGTACGCAGAGAATTGTTGGTTTCTTTGGTTCTTGCAGCTACATTTGAAAATTTTCAAACACATATATGGTTCCTTCTGACTTTGTTTGTCAAGCTAGAAAAGTCTTACTTTGATCAAGTTTTCTACACAAGCATTTTGGGAAAGCTTCCGTTTTCTACACCTCTGATTATTCTCATTTGTTTCTTCTCAGTTCATTGAATCATAGAATTGTTTGATTTGGAAGTGACCTTTAAAGATCATCTAGTTCCAGCTCCCCTGATATGGGCAGGGACATCTTCCACTAGACCAGGTTGTTCAAAGCCCCATCCAGCCTGGCCTTGAACACTTCCACAACTTCTCTGGGCAACCTGTTCCAGTGTTTCACCACCTTCATCGTAAAAAATATCTTTCTTATATCTGATCTAAATCCACCCTCTTTCAGTTTAAAACCATTACTCCATGTCTTGTCACTACTGGTCTTGGTAAAAAGTCTCTCTATATCTTTCTTATAAGCCCCCTTTAAGTACTGAAAGGCCGCAAT
>RSEF01000001.1:37874241-37892142 GCA_003993805.1 Himantopus leucocephalus
TAACAGCTAAAAGCTCTGACTTACATGACCCTGAGAGATAACTTCAGCCTCTGGTCCAAGCTTAAATTAGTCTAAACCCTTAATAAAGCAAAATTAGGCAGAAGTCTTGTGGCATCATTAATTAATTTCATAATTTTCAAAGTGGTTTGTGTTCATTAGGAGTAAAGAGGCAGAGGAATGTAAGAATTAACAGTAGTTTCTGTAGCCAAAATAAGTGAGGGGCTGTAGCCAACAGTCTGCACAACGCATTCCCAGGCATGTTGATCATACTTTCAGAGTGGAAAAACAAGGACACTGTAATCAAAGAGGAGGAGGTTAGAGAAGTGTTTTAGTGAGAAAACAGGAAGATGGATGACAAGGGGAAGAAAAAAGGAAAGTGAAGATCCCAGACATTTTGCAGTAAAGAGTAAAAAGGGAAAGGTTCCTCCTGTATAACTCTTTTACTGTTCACTCCTTTCTCAACATCTTCTTCAAACGTATTTGTGTTGTATCAGTTGCAACACATTTCTCCAGCTCATTTGCCACATTTGAGCTCTCTTTCATTTGGCCTTGATCAGCCAAGCTCCCTAGTCATAAACTTTCTGACTCACTTTCACACATCAACCTAGTTTCTATAGTGTAGGAACACCAAAGAACAAAAGCCTAAGGTGATAATCCCTCCTCTTCACACTTAACCTCTCCATGAAACAAATTCCCTCAGCTCTGAACCTTCTTATGCCTTCTGACATACACAAATGTTTATTTAAAATCATCACATGTATATGACCTTCTTGACCTAAGAAATCCCACCCTCATGTCAGAAACTCCTGATCACTGGCTATTTACCGCTAAGAGCCTCAGAAGCTTTAACATGCTGGATGTGAAAATGCAGGAACAGACAATGCCTCCATTCTGCTTCTGTGCACTGCAGTGAAAGAACTTCATATTAGTGGAAGTTTCTTGCTCTGATGCCTACACATATTAGCCATAGAAAACAAAATTTTAATGAATTTTTAGCCTGTGTTCCTTGTGGTCTCAGCATCAAAGGAGGAAAAGAGCACAGGGGGCAGTCAAATGAAATGCATCTCCAGGGATTAAAGGCCTCTATAGCATCATCTGTATTCCTCTATGAAGATATACACTGCCACACTAGCTGCACTGCATATTGATTACACCATTTGTAGCCATCATTTGTAAGACTCATGTTTGCTCTGGACTTCTTGAGTCTTCAAAACAACTCTGACAAAACTCAGCCCTCTCCTTGTGATCAACCAACCACTTGTGATGTTAATGGCTGGTTATGGAAGCAACAATAAAACCAGATTCACGTATAAAGCAGTTTCAGCTTTATATAATGTCTTTTGTGTAATTAGATACTTGTTTTCAACCATGGGCAAAGATTAATCTCCTTCCGATGATCTAAAGTAACTGGCATAAATAAGTCTACGAGATCAATGAAACTTTGGGCAATTTTGTCTTTATTTTCATTTCTTTGCAGATGAATCATTTAAATTACTGATAACAGAACACTTCCACTGAATGACTTGGCTAAACAAAACTTCAAAATCAGGCTGGCTTGTCCCAGCAGGAATGGTGGAAAAATGTCTACGGTAAGGGTTCAGAAGTATTAGGGAGGATATGGAACACAAAGAGATATGTATTAGAAAAGAGTCAGAATATTTTTTTTCTTACTGACAAACTCTTCAAAATTCTTTCAGGTAATCCTAGAGTTTCAATAAGCTCTATTGATTTAAGGAATGATTCACACTTGGACTGGAAATGAAGGAGCTTTTAAAGTGTAATCACCAAACCCATACGGTTTATTTCACAATATCTTACCGCTCAACTTTAAAACCAATATAACTCGAATCACAATACAATGATGATTGATGTTTTTCATCAACGCCCAATTATCATTCCATCATGGCACAAGACTTTAAAGCAGAGTTGTCTGAGCCAAGTAAAACACAAAGTGAGCATCTGAAAATCCAGATCTGTGCTCTTACAAAATGACTTACCAAACTGCATTTATTATTTTCTAACATGTTAGGTCATGTTAGTTGTATATGGGTATACAAGATGAGACATTTATTTTAATCTTATGCTCAGGTAGCTCATTTCACTAATTTCTGAGTAAGACTCGTATCTGCAAAGAGATTTTTGGTTTTGTTTTAAACAGGGCTTGAATTGGAATTCTTAGCATTGGTGGGATCAGTTGTCAGGTTTTTTCGCTTTCACTGGACTTCTCTAAGTATTTGATACTGAGCACTTCCAGGGCAACCCACATATGTTGCTGGGTATTTCATGGGCATTTCATGATCAAATAATTACAACTCCACTAAACTTCCCCTTTTATGTGCAGAATCTGTTAGAATACATATTTTACATTTTTATAGACTCATAGAATATAATACATATAGATAGCCTAACGCGTAACAGAGAAAGAGGTGTCTCTTGCTGTTTCTCTGCACCGCCTGACATGACCTGACATGATTTTAGTTGGAAATTAAGTTCCATAATTCAGAAGCAGGTTGTTTGGGGTTGGTTTTTTTCAGCAGTACACAGTAACAGCAACAAAACGATGGGAGGTTATGGGAATAGGAGGAAGTTGTTTAAACATGCAAATACTTTAAAAATGTAGGTGTTAAAAGACATACTGGTAATCTATGCAAATGGTTACAATATCATAGGTTCTACATTTCTTTTAACCATGGTAAGTATTACCTTATTTTCATACTATATATTATTCATAAACTTTACTTGGAGCACAGTATACATTTTGTCCTCAAGGACTGTAAAATAACTAATATACAGTTTACATAATAAACACTTCATATTTTGCTAAAATGCAGCCACCTCAGGTGGGAAAAAAACCAACTATTTAATAATGTTAAAAAAATAACACAGACCAATTAAGAAAAAAAATGAGAACACTGTATTCATCAAAAAAACCTCTAATGCACGTTAGATGAACACAAAATAATAACCAAAGATAGAATTTAACTGACACATTTTGCCTGACACACCTACCCCAAAAAGACAGCATTTTTTATTTTGGATTTAGGTTTTATCCTGCAGCTCAAATTATGGTATCTCCTGTAACTGTACTTCCTAATTCTGAATTGGTGTTACAATTCAGTGTTATAGCTGTTTGATGGTTTACAGAATTTTGTGGGAAGAAAAAAGAGAAGCATTCTAAGGGGGAGGTGTCATTTTAATGCAGTTGATCTTTTGCAGCAATGAAAAATCTGAAATAAAATGTTTGCTTTTCAAAAGTGTCTTTCGGTTTTCTTTAAAAAAAATCTAACAAGCTCCAAAAAGCATTCAATTTTTTACTTAGTTTACCATATAAACCAAATTTGAGTGATATTGGTTTTTTTTCAAAAAGCAGACTTATCTGCTTCTCATTTTCATTGAAGGAGAAAGAAGAAAGGTGTTTTAACACATTTTCATTTTCTAATCAAGCCTTTCTGAAAGAAATAATTTTGCCTCTGAGCCACTAGAAACTTTTATTATAAGATTGAATTAAAGCATATATTCAAATAAAATGTCTTCAGGTACATGCTCTAGAGTCATTAGAACACATCATAACATCATCACACCAGACGTATGACACACACCTTCTGCATTTAGTTGCCTGCTCTTTTCAGATAACCATTTAGAGCAAAAAAAGCAAACATGCTATCAAACAGCGGTTTATAACTATGTTCTTGACTAACTGCTTGGGTGACATTTTGATTCCAAATCCATTTTGCTTTTGATTTTTGTTTGTCTTGTACTTCCTATATTTTACCTTGGGGAAGAAAAGGTTAAAGATAATGCCTGTTAACTTTGGCTTTATAGCTTATGAAAATCAATATGAATACAATATATTTTCCCTTAATAACTTTGAAAATTTCTTCAAGGATTCCCAAAGGCCCCTTTATAACAGTCCAGCAGTATAAAGCACACTTAAAGTGGATGCAAATAGAATATTCATTCCCTTTAAAGACAATTTGCATTGCTTACATATAGTGTAAACAAGAGCCATGTCCCAAACCGCTTGTTTCCAACAGGACTGATTTTTGGCTTTTGTTCAAAATTGAATTCAAACAAAGTTATCTCTAGGAAAGGGAATTTGTTGACCTGAAAGAATCCTATAACCTAACACTCTAATTTTTATGACTCCATTTCACTTATACATGCACATTACCAGATGTCTGTTCACACTATAACCCTGTGGAAAATGACTTCATTATGTGCAGGTAGCAATCCATCATTAGCCACCAATTAGAAATTCATGAGAGAGTGTGAAAACACTCTACATTCTGTCTGGTTGCTTACAGTGTGTGAGGCCTACGTTAAAAAGAACAGTTCAATGTCAGACTGAGTTTTGTGCTGTGCTGCTGTCCTAAATGACAACAGTACCACATGCAGTCCCCCTTCTTCTGTTGCAAATACTCATTCTCCTCTTTGGACATATCATCACCCTAAAGTATTTCAGTAGGTGGCCCCCAAACTGAAGGTTGTGGTACTTACAAATGGAGCTTGAGACACTAATAGAAATTCACTTTTCTTCTGCTCTTATCTGGTCTCATGAGTATAGTAAATCATATCTTTTCTTGCCTGTCCGTGCCTGGGTTGAGATCGACACAGGAGGTGGCACCCCCTGGGTGAAGCTCCCAACCATAAATTAAAGTTATATGATATCTTAAAAAAGTGTGATCTGCTAATTAACAGAAAAACAGATAAAGAGTGAGCAGTGAGTAGGAACAATTACATGGTATCAAATTCCTTTCAGGAAAATTGCTTTCCCTGCAACCAAGAAAATATGCAATATGGCCTCTTCAAACATTCTTCTCAGTCTATCGTCAACGAACTGCAGGTGCTAATACTGCTTCTTTTTTTAGTCAAAAGTTAAGAAGTGATGCATTGACTAAAAATGCTGATAATTGTTTGGACTAATGTCTTATGCATGCGGCAAGAAGCAAGGTTAATCACTCACCTCTCCTTCCATGCAGAACAGTAGCGGGCACCAAGTGTCGCAGAACAACACAGACACCACTTATGTGCCCCGTGTATTCAGATGGGATACAGTTCATCCAGAGCCCACCTCATTCTTAGGCAACAGTCGTACCTGCTTCCTTTCTAGGATTACTTGTCTTGTAGGCACCTCACTTCATGTTCCCGGCCACTTGGTTTCAGCTGCCATATGTACCCAGAGCAATGCCCTATTTGGGGAGGACAGGCTTCTATCTCCTATCCAAAATTATCGTTATAAAAATTATATGAATTTCTAAAATTATGTTGCAGTCTAGGATTAAGCAATTGCTGAATTATGCCAAGAACATATATGAATGCAAACTAATCTAGCAAATTTTCCGATATGTCCTTCCTCCACCAGGTTGAATGTTGTGGCCAGGCAGACCCTGATTTGCAACTGGTAGGTGAAAGGAAATTTGAATGGTGTCATCCATATACACAGATGCCTACTGGAGCTGCAACCACAGGTCGGTCTTGATCTGCTCTTTCTAAGTCACTGCAATGTCTTGTAGGCACATTTGCATTACGTGCAGCTCTGTGGACCCTGCACTAGCAGCTACCTGGACTGCATCTACACAGGGCTCAGATAAAGACCTATATGAATGGTACAGGCTGTTAAAATGTGTCTTATATCTAAGCCATTGTAGTCTAAACCAGGTGCTTCAGCCACTGTCAGACAGTTATCTGCTTTCTCTAATTTTATGTGAACAAGTAAAGCAGGAAAATCTTTTGGTTCACTTGTAAGTATAAAGATATCTTCACTTACAATATTTTCAGCACTAGAGTGCTAAATTTTCAGCAAATACTGATGAACACCTTGATATTTGTATTGCCAGTTCTTGGGCCAATTTTTTTAAGAGGGGCTTACATTCAAAGATCAAGACGATGAATATGAGTGATTACTATATAGAAATGTATAAGATAGCCTAAATGCAGCCAGGATGTGTTCAGGACACGACAAGTAACCCTAAGCAATGCAAATTTCCACACTGGATTGTGAAGAGTTGCTGTGTATTATGAGAAGGAACCATAGTCTATCTCCATACTGCCCACTACATACCACTGTTTATACAGTACACGATCTGAGGTGAGACATTAGCATATTAACACACTTTATGTTCCAGGGCACGTTTACAAAAAAACACAACGTAAGATGGTGAACTTTCAAACTGCTCAGGTGCCAACCTTGGCCACAATTTCCTAAGATTATTCAGTTCATAATTGCACATGATGATCAACACAAAATTAAATATCCATATTACCTAATTACATGTATATACTCTAATGGCATAATTAAGATACCCAATTTTACAATTAGAGTGTGGCATTACTTAGTAAACAGCTTTTCAAAGCTTTGTTTCACTCATTTTAAATTACTTCCAGAAAACACAAATTCATATGCAAGATATGGTACACTGTAAGAACATTAAAAACTGTTTAATAATGCATATTCACAAGGGACCAAAATTAAGACTTAATAGGCATACTTGACTACCTGTGTCTTGATTTTTGAAAACTTAGCGGTACAACTTTAATCTTCTGTTATTATGGTTTGTCTGGTTGTTTGAAATAGAGCTTTTGATTTTAGTGTTTCTAGAGAAAAAAAATCCATGCTTTACAATGGTGTACTCAGTCAGAAATGTTTGCACATTTCATAAATGAAGACAATGTTATTTTTCATTTTATTAAAAATATTTTTTGCAGGAAGTCAATGGACTGAGCTGAGAATTGTCACTTCTATTTCTAAGCAGTTGTGAATTTATAAGTAGGCAAACACCTATCTTCTGTATTGTTCATTATTGTGTTCAGTGGTTCAGTGGATATTTTCAAAGATGAATGAATGATTTTGCAACAGCCTTTGTTCAATGTCTTTTTTTGGTCTTGGAAATCTTGCCATTAACTTCACTAATATTTGCTTTTTATAGCAAGTATCAACATTAGCCATCTACAATAAAAAGTAGTAGCGTGCAACACAAATTTCTTTTGATTCCAGATGCCAACAGAGGGTAAAAGGCTGTTCTCACAGGATTCTGCCTTACAAAATAGTATTTGCAACACTCAAGACATAGCCAAACTGAAACCAACACTCAGTCTTTGTCATTAATATCTGTTCTGTACTCATTTTTTTCAGTATCTAAGATAATTAATAATTTCACAAATATCTTCCAATGTCTTCTCTTGGAAGTAGCTGAATGTTTAAAAATTAAAGAAAAGAAATAATACCTTAGGAAAAAAAAAAGGTTTGGAAAGTGTTATCTGAAAATAATAGATGTTTCAAACAAACTGCGAGACTGACACAAGCACAGAACTCAACATATAGATACGACTAGCGGATAAACTGTTGCCAGAAGATTAATAAGATGTGTCTGTCCTCCTGCATAGCTCTTTGGACTGATTCCCACTAGATGAATTAGCTGAACTGCCACACTTATTTTAGAAAAATACCAAGTATTGATTTTAAAATATTGGTTGAAGAGATGTCTGCTGTGCACTTAAGGAACTGGTTCCAGTGACTAATCGTCCTCATTTTTAACTCTTGTGTCTACAAATCTCATTTGATTTTACTTGGCTTTAGCTCGCGTCCACTGGATTGTAGCACAACATTTTGCCTGAGCTCACACAGTGTACAAGTGAACACAGGCCTAGGTAAGTGTCTCGTAAGAACTGAGTCATATAAGGCCAAGTTGTGACTCCTGAGGGATCTCGCTTCAGTAGTAACAAAGAACAACTTCATATTGCACATCTGTGTTAATTCATCCCTTATTCCCTGTATTTATCTTTTGTCATTCAAGTTTTTTGACTGAAATATGATACTATGTGATATCAAGTGATCTATTACAGTAGTCTAAAACATTGTAACACTGATTTTGATCAAAATTATAAGATCATTAAAACAGTGGATTAAGTCATTTTGACAAGATCATATGAAATGATCCTCTTGACACTCTTTTGATTGTTTACTGAGCATTATTCAGCATTGAGCATATTATTTATCCTGTCAGATGTCTAGCTGCTTATTTAAGAATTAAGAAAACATACCTAGAATAAAATGGGTCTTCCCTTTATCTTTTTAAAACCATCATCAGAAACAGTAATTTTATGGCAATTTCTGAAAATATTAATGGTTTCTCAGACTTATTAGAAAGTAACACAAGCAGATTATAGGTATTACTTTAAAAGATCTAAGAATCAAATTATCCATAACACTAATTTACAGATAAAAAGCTATAATAGCACCTACTTTAAATACAGTTGGAAATTTAAAAAAAATAATAATTACCACATAGAAGAAATATATCATCTGTCTTTTTCCCCAAATGCAGAAAAGGAATATTTGTCAAATACACACTTTTCTGCTTGTCAGTTGCAGAGCAAACAAAAGAAAAAAAATCTTCCTCTCCCTTATGAAGTAAATTTAGCCATTGTAGTCCAGACAAAAATGATATCTCAGTATATGTCAGCAATGGAAAAGTCCTATTTTTCTTCATCTGAACACCTATCTATTATGTATCTTCCAACTGCTTTCAATACTAAATGTATCTAGATCAATAACCACTGACATCAACTTTCAGTCCTGTTTTGCATCCAAAGTTTAACAGATGAACATAACTAGTGTTTTTACTGCATTTATCATACAGAGAAATGCTAGAGATGGAATTTCTGGTTAGCTTTTAGCAGTAACTGAAGCTTGCAGAGAAAGGCAGCTCTCCATAGGAGAGAGCTGACAGACTTACCATTTTCTTTCAATAACTGGTACAGGGAAAAAAAATGCAAATTCAGAATCGTGCAGGGAAAAAAACCCAACAACTATCAGTCTTTTTGTCGGGAGACGTATGATTTCTTCTTCCTTCATGTTCAGACAAGCCCTTGCTACCTCCAGACTTACTTTAAATTCCTTGGAAATTATGTAATAATGGCTTCAGTTCCCACAATTGCAGCACGGTTTTAACTAGGTGATCAGCTCAGCAGAACTGTTAAAAAGATGGTACAAAATTTGTTGGATTTGCCCCCAGGTGACCTGGACTTCACAGCTTTCTGTAAATATTATCATCAGACCATAGCATAAGTTCCCACAGTAACAAATACTGATAGGCTTTTTGACAAATTGACAAATACTTTTATAGGCTTATATGTGATCTTAAACTATGTTTTAATGGTTTAGAGGTTTTCTGAAGAAAGAATTGCCGTTGGCTGGGCTTCAGCCTTCCTCTGTACCCCCCAGCTGCTCAATAGAGAAGTGTGAAAGGAGTTAAGATACCATATAATGAGTGTCATGTAGGACATCAGTAAGGTAAGTAGGTTGCTTGGAAGGTCTTCTCTCTCCAACTGGCACCATGACCAAAATGGAAGAAATCATCTGAAGATGCTTGGTAGAACCATCAGTCACACACACTGTGGGTGTCTGTGTATAGACATATGCGTGCATGGACATAAAAAGTGTTCTGGCATATCAGCACACCCTAATTGATCATTTACCTGTTTGCTTTTTATGTTGCTGCTTGATTTGCTGTTGATCTTTTGCATGCATTATCTGTTTGTTATCGTTGTTATACCAGAAATGCACAATACTCCGAAAGGAAATTGTAGAAAGGTGTATATCAGAACGAGAGTAAGCAACACTAAGTCAAAGGAAGACACTAGTTGTCAACAGCTTGTATTTCCTTTTTTTAAGGAGAAGCATAATGGGTATGTTAGAAAACAATGAGACTTTTATTTACTATCTAATGAATGAGGGATAAACTGCTTGTGAAAAGCAATCACAATTTAGGCATTCTGGTTATTACAGACTCTTTAGGTCTTTGAGACCAAAGATGGAGGGACTCCATATGGTGTGGCTCATTGCAGATGATGAGCTTACTTGGCTACCATGCTAGAATACAAAAATGTCCCATTCTCCATGCTGTACATGCTTAAGTAGCAGTGGATTATGTTTCAGAGATTAAGTTGCATCCCTGATAACATTTGAATCATCTCCTGTTAATAAAAAAACCTGATCACTGAAGAAGCAGCCATTCTTCTGGAGTAGCCTGGCTTATGAACAAATATAAAACAGCTAAGTCCTGCCAGCTTGTTGCCAGCAGATATGTTGTAGAAACAGATCAGGCCATCAATCCCAGCACTGACCTGATCACAGGCTAGAAAGGGAAGCTGCACTCACTGCAGCATTTCGCTGCAGGGACAGCCGTTGAACCTTGCACCACACAAATTCTACCTTCACACGCATTCCACTTTCTTCAAAACACTTTGATGGCAGGTTCTCTTTCTTCTGCCTCTGTCTGTTTCTTTTCAGTTGCTCATAACTATCCCTTCCTTACTGCAGGAGGTTCCAGCACATCCACTCTTTCTAGCCCCGATTTTTATCCCACTCCAGTCACAAAGAGCTAGGTTAGTTCACGCAGGTGACTTCTAGACAACATGGATCATTTTGACAGAGGATGTGGTGAGCACTGCGAACGGTAAACTGTGGAAAAGCACATGTGGTCCAGCTATAACCAGTGTTGTCTGCCGTGTGCTGGCCCAGAGTCCCCAAAATGGAATTTAAGCCATGGCTTAAATAAGCAAGCATAGGCTTTTCAATCAGTTCTGTAATTATAAATACACTGAGAAAGCAAAGAAGGGATAAAAGATATGTATGCAGTCAGACAAATTCCGGTTACAGCAAGGAAACCAGCACCTCACATGCATTCGGGGGGTGGTGTTTAAAAAGAAAAGAATATAACAACAGAGATTAAAGTAGCAAACAATTGAGTTACAGGTACATAACTAAAAGAAGAAGTAATACCCATGAGTACAAAATGTCACATTCCACTATTGAAATACGGCTCCACCATTGTATTTACTTCAGTACATAATACTGGTCTGTGGGCCATAAGAAACCTGGATTGAAATTACTAAGAAAGGTAAATTCTCTTTTAGCCTTTTATCCCCTTTATTCATACATATTTATTCAGGGGTTTTTTTCAAAGAAATGCAGTTAGTAGGTGGAACAGCCCACCTTTTTTTTTTTCAAGGAGAATTAGGTTTTCCCAAGTGATCCAAGCTCAAGGGTCTCAAGTCACGTACACAGCTTGTGAACTTGGTTGTACATAACCTGAGGTTTATGTTTTTAGGTTCAAACAAAACAAAATTCTTCAGGATTGTTGTTGGGGTTTCTTGGGTTTGGGGTTTTTTTGATTGTTTGGGTATTTTTTTGTCATAGACCTGATAATAGACCTACCGAATTTTTTGTCATAGACCTACCGAAAACAAAACACTTGTTAAAATGATTATGCAAATTCAAAGCTTCTTGAAGAAAAAAATTAACTCTTTTGACAGTTGTACACACAATTCCAAGGGCAGAACCTCTGGGAAGGTATATGTTTTCAGTAAAATAAATTTCTTCTGGAGAGAGAAAAAAGACTAAAAGCAGCCAAATTCCTAAATGAAAACTTACTAGTGGGGAAAATTTGGTTAGAGAATATTTGCAATTCAAGATCCCTGGCCTGGCTACTGCTGTGTTGGCCTGACCTGAAAAGGAATGAAACCCATCTCTGAAGCGCTGCTTACATTCTGCGAAACAGAGGATTTGGAGAGAAATACAAGCACATTGAAAAATTCAGGACATGCAGTAAACTGGACATGCAATTATGTTGAGGAAGGCATTGTTACTGTGGTAAAATGCTAGAAAAAGACAAATCCTTTTCCTGTCCTAGCTAGTAGTTTGCATTTATGTTTTTAAGAAATAAAATTGATGTCACAATAAAAGGACATGCTCAAGGACTAGAAAGGACACAACTGGAAAAACAGAAAGGTACTTCAAAACTAAGTTCCACTAATTCTCTCACTCAGCTGTTCAACTTTTACCTTCGCTGCTAATGGGGAAAACTGCTAACTCTAGTTTGGGCTTCTTTTTTTTTCATGTTTAAAGAAATAAAGGGGCAAATACGTAAAATGTAGTCTGGAAATTAAACTATCAGTTTCTCATAGGCACTGCGTTTTCATGCTTCTGTGAAGTGACCTGGCTATTGACTACTCCAGTGTAATAGCAATACTGATTATTAATAATCAGAATCAAAATACAATGCCAGGTATTCATCCTCTTATCTCAAACATCAACAATGTATTATTCCCTCATTTCAGGATTGTTTCATCTAATTGCCAGTTATGTTAATTAAGGCAAAGTGTAGTTATTTTCTTGTGCATGGATGCTTTTGAAACAGCTCCTACTTCCTTAAGTCTCATTTTTGGTTTTCTTAACGGAAGAACACCACTTTTAGTCCCAAAATTTTTAGCTATAAAACCAGCAGCACTGTACTTAGAGGTAGACTTACATATGGATTTAGTAATTGAAAAGTGTGGGGTGAGCATACATAATGGGATTTTCAATGCTAAACCCATTTCCCATCAGCTTGCTCCAGCAAGTGGTCACTAAAAATGCATATAGGGACATTTTACAGCCAGTGGAAGGAGAGATTTCTGTGGTCTTGCTAATGCTCTCCATTGACCATATCATGAGCTTGGGCACATCACCCAATCTTGTTAGGCTCCTGCATTTAAAAAAGGCCTGAACACATTTCAAGACCATCATCTGATATAAATATGATGGAAAGTCTGGGCCCAAGTTAGTTCTGTAAGTCTCTCTCAGTGGTTGTCTGCATCTTTAGACGACTGAATACTTCTCAGTCTCGGCATGCTTGTTTGAAAAGTTTGTAAATGTGTTTAGAAATGTATTACATAAAAGTGAATTTGGAAATCACTTGATATTGGTTAACATGTATAATTTTTTTCTTTTTTTTTTCTTAGATCTTTTGCCAGCAGACCTTTTTTACTGAAACATATAATTGCATGAGTGTGTGGGTTCCCAGCAAGCACTCCAAGGCACCTGCAACCTTGTACGCACTGACACTCCCACAGCTAACCATCCTGGCACCTCCAGGTATCAAATCAGCCCATGGCTTCTGTGTGTTCCAGCACATTTTCAGGTGTGAGACGCTCAATGAGTTACTGACCTGGATGTTTTATCTTTCAATTCCAGCCTTTGTTGTTCTCTTGATGAATTGCTTACTTAGTGTCTAGAAAAAATAAAGCTATCAATACCAATGATAGCATCAATGAACTGTGGCAAACTAAAGGATACAGCAGATTAACAATCATTGCATGTCAGAGGCTTATGATATGATGATGATGGTTATTGGCATACGTATTTAACTCTACAAAAAGTAATATTGCAAAATAATTAGAATAAAAGATAAGTTTAAATTCTGTATAGCCTGCTTTATCCTTAGCAGAGAATTAAGAATAAAGTTATAGAGGAAAAAACAAGCTATTTTAATTGTTTATGTTACATGTTATTTTAATTGTTTATGTTACATGCAAGGCAAAACCTAACTTAAACCTCACTGTGATATTCATAGGGAATATGTATTTTAAGTTACAATATATTTGATGTATAATATTATAAGACTCGGATTCAATCCTGATTAAAAAAAAAAAAGTTCATCCAACTAATGTTTAAAAAAGATCAAGTTAAAGAAATTTCCATGTTTTTACCAGTAAGATTATTTCTTTAATTTGGGAATTAATGCTATCTGTACCCTACCAGAAGTCTTTTAGAGGTAGACATGCAATATAGTCTTCTTTAAATCTAAAGAAATTAGCCTCATTTATGTGATAAATACATTTTTATTTCTGCTGCTGATATGAAAAGGGAAGTTGTCTTTCTGCCAACTTCCACTTATTCAATATACAAAAGATATTAAATGATTTAAAACTCTGTTCACGTGGTTGTATAGTCACTTTCCAGTCAAATGAAACCGAAGTCTAAAGCAAGTGTTAGCTCTCTCTTCTGCCACACAGTAATTGGTCTAACCTCCCAAATGAAATTAAATTTGACTTTCTTTTGATGACTCAAGTCTGAAAGGAAATAAGCATGCCCGTATTTAAAGCTCTTATTTACCTTTCCCTTTGTCTTCTTAACAGAGACAATCTAGAGCTTTGTCCTCGCAATATAGATGCTAATTTTACTATCCAAGGAAAATCACAGTGACTCTATCAGACCACACAGAAAACTCCACTCCTACTTCCCCATTATTGGCATCTAAGATAAATTTTTGTGAATAATTTTCTTTTTTCTCTCTTTCTGTCTGACTCCTACACAATTTTTATTAGTAATGTCTTTCCTTCTTGGTACAGAGTAGAGAAAAATATATGAAGGCTCAAATGACAGTAGGAATCTGGAAAAGCTGCTTTATCTCTGCAAAATAAATATATATCAGGTGACCCCCAGTAAACATGCTAAAAGCTTTTATCAAGACATGTGTAACCTGAAGGTTACCAACCCCAAAAAATGCACCCTTAGAATTTACTTCAGGATGATACCTTCTTCTGAAATTGCTTAATATTAGTGAGAATCAGTCTCATGTCAGCAATGACCTTGCTGGCACACAGAACTGACATTGCATTTTCCCTTCTGGCCAAAGTTAAGCCTGGTCATAATTTATAGGCACCTATTGCTCATTTTACCCCAAGCTCCACCTCCTCTTTTCATTACACCCTTCAGATCCACCAAGATAAAGTGCTAATGCAATTGATTTCTAACCCAGTTTGGTCAAAACAATTCGAGTTGTGTGGCATTTAATCTGTTGAAACTGATGTCTGTCTGAATGAACTGGGTTAAGGAGCAATTACACAAGCAGTTGGGGCAATGGATCTGGGCTGCAGTTCCTTAACTGGCTGACTGCTGGCTGCTGTAGTCCCGATACATCCCAACCCATCCCCGTTCCTCTGTCGTCCCTTCCCCAGGCTCCTCTGGCCCTGACAGAACCTGTTGAAACTCCTAAATCTGTACAAAACAGCCCAGTGCAGAATCAGCCAAAGACCAGAGCTGGTAAAAGGGAGGTGACCAGAAAAATTAACCAAAAAAGAACATGAGGGAGAGGAGGTGAGGTTTAAGGAAGGAGCCAGGTTCTGGGAGCAAAGAAGGTTGCTGGGGTCAGGGACTTCCTCAGCCCACTGGGAGGCATCCAGGACAGCAGAGGTGACTGACTGCAGAGAACTGGCCCCTGCATTCCCTAATCTTGTTCCTGCAACATTGAGGGGCATCTTGGCAATAGTTTCAAGAAGGCCAGAACTGGACTCCAAGTGAGCAAGAAACTGGGCATACTTGGAGCAAGACATGATGAGGTAGTGGACTGTGCCAAAGGGGGATTTAGGAGCATCCAGAGCTTTAAAACCTAGTTAGCCAGAGATTTCAGCATGGAGTTCTGAAACAAAAGGAGGAACCTCCCGCCTGAGGTAATTTTAGCTTTGAACTCCCTCCTAAAGTTAGGGCAGGAGCAGATGTTTTCTCTTTTCCCGAGCTGGAGATTCCTGCTCCAGCCCACCTGTGACTGACTCAGTCTGTGGGGCAACTCCCTACCTCACCCCAAGGAAATTCAGCCAGGTTCATGCCAACGATCTGCACTATTTGAGCTGATCTCCTTTGTTGTGCCTGAAGTGAATTAGGGCGTGCATGTGTTGACAGCCTGAAGAAGGGTAGGGATGAGCAGCTGCTGTGAACCAGAACTGGCACCCCTGGAACCAGCAGAAAGAATCTGTCCTTGATGGCAAGTCCGTAAACCAATCCCCTTCTCACAAAACACAGTAGGAGGAACGTATTATCCCTTTCATAATGATTACAAGCCCTTACCTCAGAGTGGGGAGACAGAGTTTTAATACTTTTCTGCACAGGACAACTTGCATGCACGTGCTCGGGTTACCCAGTTTTCAGATTACTGAGCATTTCAGAACAGGATACTTTGTCCCTCTTTCTGCAATGAAATCTGAAGCAGGGTACAGAAGCCCTTACCATCCAGTGAAACTCTTGCAGTCTAGAGCTTGGCACATTCACCCAGGATGGGAAAGATCAATAGCCCAGGCCCTCTGCACCTCTCCAGCAAGCACTTACTGTTTAACTGAAATGCAAATCTCTTCCTACTGACTGTCCCAAAAGATGTCGCCAGACAGCGGCTGTTTGACACAGCTTGCTCTCTCTGTCAGAATGAACACCTCACCGTCGGCTTGCTGAGATAAGCACTCAGGCAGAGAAGGAAATTAACTGCAGGATAATGCTGTAACCACAGAAGTAAAAGGGGTATTATACCGTCTGGTCTCACTTCTAACGAAGAGCAGAAATTAAGATTTGATCTGAGTCTGCTGACTGGATTAGGCCCTGCCAGCCAGCCACGCAGAACGATGTCTAATTTATATACCGCAAATATGTTTGAAACCTAAGCTAAAGATGCTCACGTGATGATGTTTTGGCAACTCCAGGGTATGAACAGTTGCAAACACTTAGACATGGAAGAAATTTAAGTGATATAAACTTCAGTGCTTATAATAATCAACCTCTGCAGAGTTAAGTGACGGCCAAGTAGGCACTTTGAGGCTATGTATTTTAGACTTAGCAAACTCAAAAGGCACTCGGATACCTGGATCTATTTTGCATACCAAGGATAAAATCCAAAGAGTAGCCTCTGGCCTAAAGCATGTTTTCACCACCTTAGAGGACGGTAGTTGTACAACAGCTACCCTCTAGCGCAGGTTTTCAGGGAGAGCAGAGGCAAGGAGAGATCTCGGGGACCTGGCTGGTGCAGTTCGTCCCACAGGAGCCCTGGCTGCACAGCTCCTGTCTGCCTTGGTCCTTTCCCCCTTCACGGCCAGCACTTGAAGCTGAAGTGACCAACACTAATCCCACCCTTTGGAGCTGAGGTTGTCTGTGAGCAGCGTGTTTACTAAACCTCCAGTCCTGGCTTACTTTCTATGGCCAGGAGTTTGGGGCCTGTTTTCCACCAGCATTCATTAACTTCAAGTTATCATGCAGTGTGCCAAGTTTCCATCAGCCCAGCAAAAACATTCTCAATTCCAAACCCTGTTTTCCCGATGGCAGCGCTCTACGCTGTAGACTTTCTGAGCTGTCTTGGCCAGAGGTATCTGTTTATGCAGTTAAATTTTCCTAAGAAGCTGATGGGAGCATACACACTTTAATAAGGCAGAAGATTATAGCGGCCACTAGGGCTAGTGCTTTCTAAAATCAAAATGGGGGCAGGGGGGGAACTCCCAAACTTAAAAACACAGCCGCAGAAAAATTCTGTAAATATTCTGTAAATATGCAGAATTTTGGTCAGAGATGCCCAAGGCTTCCGGTCCTATAAATCCAAATCCTAATCCTAACACTGTGAGCCTGAAACTAGTTTGCTTTTCATGAGAATCAGTGAACCAAACCTCTTCAGGTCTTACTCAGAGATGAAAGAGGAATCAGCAGCAATAAACATAGCAAATAAAAATCTTGCCTGGCTGAAGACGGGAGATTTATTTTGGCAAACTTCAATCCTTCTCAGCATATTTTGTGAGTATGCAGGTATCCAGCTCCCAGTACAATTAAGTGAGTCCTTAATTCCTGTCCACTGAAGTAAACAGAGGTGAAGTCATCGATTCATCTGGGTTCTAAGCTTGCCTCCGTCTACGGATTGCAAGGATGTGACTGTAATGACTAACTGCATTACTAATACCTGGTTGTTTCATTCGTGAAAGAAAAACTGCTCAGCGGCTATTCAGTGGGACAAGGTAACTGTTCTAAACGAAGCAGAGTTTCATGATTGTTTTTACTACACAGAGGAGATCTCAAAATCTGCAACCTGTTTCAAATAATGCAGCACACTTAAAGAGACATCCGTGGTTTTGCCAGTTTTCCTAATATGAATGTAAGATTGCCTAGTCTACAGTTCCTTACATCCGTTTCAGAAGTTTTTTAAAAATCTTTGTCGCATTGATAATTTCTCATTACTCTGTTGTTGAGACCATTTCAAATGTTAGTTCTTCCTATTTGATAACAGGATTCCAGATCCCTTTGCAAATAACATGGCTGTTATTTAAGCATCACTT
>RSEF01000001.1:37892242-37956764 GCA_003993805.1 Himantopus leucocephalus
TCCAACAGGTCCATGTCCTTCTTGTGCTGAGGACTCCAAAGCTTGTTGCAGTACCCCAGGTGGGGTCTCATGAGAGCAGAGCAGAAGGGTAGTATCACCTCCCTCGACCTGCTGGCCATGCTTCTTTTGATGAAGCCCAGGATGCGGTTGGCCTTCTGGGCTGCAAGCCCATGTTGCCAGCTCATGTTGAGATTTTCATCAACCAACACCGCCAAGTCCTTCTCCTCAGGGCTGCTCTCAATCCATTCTCCACCCAGCCTGTATTTGTGCTTGGGATTGCCCCAAGCCAGGTGCAGGACCTTGCATTTGGCCTGACTGAACTTCATGAGGTTCGCACAGGCCCACCTCTCAAGCCTGTCCAGGTCCCTCTGGATGGCATCCCTTCCTTCCATTTATCCTCAGACAGGGAGTAGCAAAACCTTGATTTTTTTTTTACTGTGTCACAGGCACCTTCTATGCTATGTAAATGGCCAAAAATTAGACGGAATCCTTTTACCTCCTTTTATATTTGTATTTTATGTTTAATATAAATATGAAGAATCCTACACTCATTATTACCACTGCATTTCACAGGGGGTGTTTTTCAGACCTGAATCCAAGCACATAAAGAACTTTTGCACCTGAAGAAATATCAGGGAAGAACAGGGCATGTAAATCCAAAGCTCTGAATCCCAGAGCCCGCTTCAGCAGCATCCTCTATAGAAGTCAGGCCACTGATGTACTTGAGGGGGGACATTCACAAAATGAGCATCCCTGATCACAAGACAGTGGGAAAGTAGGATTGTGGTACTCGAGATGACACTGTTTTGCTGCTGGGTATCTTTGAGGATCCTTGAAGGTCCAGGGGAGTTTAGCTGCAGAGTCACAGCTCCTGTACGGATGCAGGACTCCATGCAACAAGCACATACTTGCAGTGGAAATGAAGCTGCAGCACTGGTGCTGGCACTGACCTGTGAACATCTCACCCATCAGCACTGTGGCTGGGAAGCGGGGAGGCAGGAGTTGAGGCACAAATCCTCATACAGGCAGTCTAAATCTTGTTATTTTGTGTAAAATAGAGGAGTCAAAACCCAGGATGCCTCTTTTCCATATGAGCGACTAACCACAGCCAGGCCTGTGTGGCTCACTGACTTGTGAAATTGCATGGTCCAGCTCCAACAGAAGGGTCGGTGAGCACTTTGTGTGCCTTCTCGCTGCTCCCCTCATCATCCTCTGCCAGTGTGTGGCTGGGGGCGCCTCACATTTCCCTGGGAGGTGGCAGATATGCATGTGAATTCTTTCAGGCTGAGAAGCAAAATTAATTAAGTGCTTCCTTTGCAACTGCTATAATCCCCAGGCTATTACGTAAAAAAGTCTTTGTCCAGTCAATAACTTTCAGAAGAAAAGCGTGAACCCGGCTCCATTACTTAAGGGAATGGTTTCAAGTTTCCACCGCAGAGGGAAGGGGAGCAAGCGGCAGATCTCAAATGGACAGAAGCACTTTTTGGCAGACATGCATCGAGCACCTCACAGTATGTCAGCTTAATATATATACCTGGTTTCTCTAANTTTGGGGTTCCATGCGAAGTGTCTGTTTCCCCAGGCCTGTACAGGAAGGACAAGAAATTAACTGAGACTTTTGGATTTCACTCTAAACTTTGGACTCAGAACAGTGAAGTGCTGTGTTGCCTCATTTATAAATAACTACGTACTTTCTTCAGCTGAGCACTGTCCTCTTCTAGTGGATATCAAACACAGCGTTTGAATCACTGGTATTTTAGAGAATCAAGACAGAGATAAGAATATAATTTATGGCAATTAACGTGATGAAGTTTGCCACATTCTCACTTTGTGAGAGATAGGGAGGGAGAAGATAAAGCCAGATGACATGAACTGGCAGTGCCATTTTCCTGCACAGAGGTCAGTTCAAGGAAGCAGGATGTGCCACAATGATTCAGTGATTTGTAGGTATAAAGTCATGCTTGGACATTGTTTGTAAACCGCATATTTTAAAAACAGGTAGCCCTAAATAATGCTGAATAAATAGTAGGTTGCTGTTTGTATCAGGAATCCACAACCAGCAATTTTCTGCTCTTCCAGCTGACTCTTGAGAGCCACTAATCATAACAGAAGAACTGATATGAGAATCACATTTTCCAAATGACTTTGCACTATTGACTTGGAATACATTGTCTCAACAACACTGCTTCCCATTAAACTCAGGCTGTTGTTTGATGATACAGTAAACCCAGGTTAGGGATTTTAGGACCTTGTTCTAAAAATATCTTGGCCACAGAATAAAAAAAACCTTTAATATAGTCCAAACTCAGTCCACTGCAAAACAAAAAAAAACAAACAAACAAACAAAAAAAAAATTGCAGGGGTCTTTTTGTGCTGTCAGGTTTTATGTAGAATCACGTATTGTCTGTCACCCCACTCTAACTTTGTGCCAGATCAGGTAGCATCTTGCAGCACCTGCAGCTGCCAGAAAGCCAGCACAGAAGCAGAAAGTCAACACAATTTGTTTGTTGTGTGCTCTGGGTAATTCAGCATAGATGTGATCGTTCGCCCATACCTAATCTGTATCCTATTTGTACTGCTGGGTCACCTGGCAAAGCAGAGACTCTGTAAGAGTTATCATGAAAACAAAATCTTATTTGCTGAGCAAGAGAATGGAAAGGAAATACAGGAGTATAAACAAAACATCAATTAATTATAAAACCCGCAGGAGCTTAGGAATGCTGGAGACATCTTTATGAATATGTGCACTCAATAAGATTGCACTTAACATACGTCTGGTGCACACACTCATAGCCACTACCTACAGGCAGAGAAGGTCCAAAGAGTCAGTCTTGCCATGCGTGGATGCCATGACTGTCTGACGCAGCATGTCTGGCACAGGACCAACTCTGTGGATCTGCTCAGAATAGAAGCCTTTGCCCCCAAGAGTTACCACTTGGAGAGCACAGTATGAAATACCTGCATGATTTGCCCTTCACATGTATGTATATGTGTGGAGAGACATGCTATTTCACTAATTCCAGCTTGGAAGATGTCGTGGTTTGGGCTGGATTCGCCACTCAGGTGGAACGACAGATGCTCTTCCCCACCTCTCTCCGAGGAGAGGCAGGAAAGGGAGGAAAAGACTTATGAGATTAGAAGGAACTAAATGACTTTAATGAAATATTAATAATGAAAGAAAAAGGAAATAATGAAATATATACAAAACCATATCAAACTCCCAGGATGATGATCACATCACCGGCTGGCACTGGGGAAGTCCCAGACTGGACTCGGTGACAGATGGCAACTGGATTCTACATCTGGATTGAGGATTGGGATAAAAGGCAGACGAACAGGCAGAGTCCTCCTCAGACATCGGCCACTGAAGAAAAAAAGCCAACCCTTTGATCCCTCAGCTTTTATATTGAGCGTGATGCAGATGGGATGGAATACCCTGTTGGTCAGTTTTAGGTCACCTGTCCTGTCCGCTCCTCCCCACAGGTGCAGTCCCTCTATGCTCTTCCGCTTCTGACCCTCCAACAGGGTAAATAACAAAATTATCTGACCTTGGGTGTTATAGCAATAAGTATAAGCAAGAGCATCTCTGCATACCATGCCTGGGCACCAACTATAAACATTGGTCTTATCACTCTGAGACCAAATGATGTCTGCACAATGTGCTATTAATTTCAGTAGTTAGAAGAGGCTTAGCTAAAAAGTGAAGTTACTGAACAGAAAATTGGTTCTGTTTTACCTCAGACCAGGACAGAAGAACAATACCCTCTTCCTCCCTTAAAAAAAAGAGGGGATAAATTGAGTGAAAAAAAATAAACACATTTTCATAGTTATAAAATTTTTAATATTGACTGTGCACTGGTAGAATGAACGTGTTTTTCCTTATTCTACATAGCTGGCTCTTTTAAAATGCTTTAGAGTCTTGGTCCATTTGTTCAGAAAATCCCTTAATTTTCTCATCGGGCTTCTCACAGTGACAAGAGAATATCTCATCTCCTTCATCTTTTTTCTCCTGTCTCAACAAAAACACATCCTTGGACCTTTCTTATGATTAGGGAAGCCAATGCACTACTCCTGTGCTCTGGTGTAGTTTCTAATGTGCACAATTCAGAAAGTGCCTTAGGCTGGCACGCTACTGGATCTGTTCCCTTCTAGATGAAACAAATCAAAGTGAGACAAACTTCAATGCCCTGCTGCTGTGGCTTCTGATCACTCCTGTATTCACAGAAAAATGTAAATCCGCCAAAAGTTGCTTGTGGGTAAACTGAGCAGAGAATATATATTGAAGGGCATTAGTGAAGTCAGTAAAAGTAACCCACTCAAAGAAAATAGTTAGATTTTTTCCAGTGTGCTGTATTCGTTTGAGGTTAGTGGTTAAATACAGAAGATTTGTATCAGAGTTTCCACTTAATAAAAGCATTTGTGTGTATGATGTCTGTTTAGTTACCGTTAGTAGGGATTTTGCAAAATGTAATTTTCAAAAAAGCAGCAGGCTATCTTATTGAGACTATTATCAAAGCTGCTTCATGAAATCAGGGGTTGTTGATTGTGATAGAACATAAATAGCATTCTTGATTTCTTATGTTTTTCTAGGCTGGAAGAGGAATGCATTACTGGAGAAACTGATACATCTGCTGTTCCAAGAACACAAATTGAGTTTATGACCTGAATATGCTGTACATGTAGAAAATAAGCAAATATATAATCCCATCACATGGTAGATGTGATAACTTACAGGAAATATGAAACTGAAGAAATCTTATTGTTCTGCTGTAATACATGTATTATGGAGTCGTTAGAGGAGGCCAGACTGAACACAGGAGAGAAAGGTGAGGAGTCACACAGACATGTCTTTTAGATTCATAGGAATAACCCTCAGGTACTAATGGCTGAGGTGTTCATCCCTAACTGTCAGGTGGAGCTGCTGCCTCCACACTCCCATCAGCACCACAGTGCTTCCTCTCTCTTCCCAGGGAGCCAGGATGTTAACTTGGGGCCCTGTTTAAAGTGTTCTTGTTAAAGCCCTTCATTGCCCATACTGTCCTCAGTCAGATCTTTTCCTTTGTATCAGTCTTGGGTTCCTGCCTTGTCATACAGCTGCTGGCTGTCACCTCTGCTTTCCACCTTTTTTTCTCCTCTCTCCAGAAAAGTGCCAAAGGGCAATTTGTCTGCAATGGCAATTAATTATTTAATAGCAAGTGAAATTATGGATTTGATAAAGGTAACAATGTAAATAAATCAAATATCTTTCATCAGGACACAACACAATATTATGAACAATAAACTGGAATGCTGTAAAGTCAACAGGGCACACAGTAACTAGATTAGAAACCAGCAAGTCTTGAAATGCAACTATAAACACGGAGCAATTGTTGAGTAAAGTCCCACAGGGACAATCTTTGACCCTAATTTTAATTTACATTGTAATTAAAGAATTAAAGGAGAAAACAAAACAAAACAAAACGAAAAAAAAACCAAACCAAACAGATATGACCACAGCTTGCTTTTGGCACAAATGTGAGAGGAGTGGTGAAAAAAAACCACAATGGCTGTTTCACTGACATTGTTTTATTTTGGTTGCTTAGGTAACAATATGACTTTTGTCACTAGCAAAAGTAAAGTCATGTACTTAATGACAAAGACTAACGACCGTTCTCCCAGGACTGTGAGAGGGGGACCAATAGGAGGGGACTTCTACTGGATCTCAGAGTCCCTGGTGGATTAGACTTCCCAAAGTGATGGTGGCATCAAAAAGGATAATGGAGCTCATTGACATATAAACAAGAGGATAACGGTTTGAAGTGGGAAGATTTCTCTGTGGTACACTGCAGCTGAATCAGAGCTATCTGACGTGAAGCGGGAATTATTATACAGCAAATCAGTTGCCTTTGTTATGTATGAGGTCAGAGAACAATCCCTTCTGGTTTTAAAATATATTAATTTATGTAAAGGGGCGAAAATTACCCTCACTAAAGCTTTATTCATCGCGGGAGGATCAGTGAAGCATACAAGGAATAGTAATTAAGTTTCTAGTTATTATTTTAACAAGAACATTGCAAACAAATCTCAACAATTTTTCAGACATTTCAAGGTTTTCCAAACGGAAAATTTCAAAATGTCAACTGCTTAAAGCTGCATTTCCGTGTTTTCCCTTTCCCCCTCCCCTTCACCAGTGAATGAATGATGCTCAGGGATTTCACTCCATTTCTAGTCCTGTTTTGTTCTGGGGTTTTTTGGGTTTTTTTTTCTTTTTCCCTTCTCTTTCTGTTATTCTCAGGAATTCCTCGGTTTTGAAAAAGTTACAGAGTAGTTCAAGGAAAACCGAAGGTCTCCTCTCTGGCAGGCTCTGGCTGTTTTCCCCAAGCCCCGCTCCCAACCAGCTGCCAAGACCCACAGCGGGTAACGGCAGGCAGGCAGCAGCCAGACCCCCACAGCCCCAGCGACACCCCCTCCCTTCCCTCTGCACCCTCTCTGCTGGTGGCCGGGGGGAGTTCAGCTTAGGAGCAACTCTCACAACCCACCAGCACCACCTGCACTTTTCCCCAAGGAAGAGGGATCTGGAAGTTTTATGGGGTGATTCAAAGTGGCCAGAGCAGCTTGGAAAATCTGGGCATTTGCATTGCTCTCCTTTCCCCTGTCTCCAATTAAGTGTTACATGGCAAATGTAAATTGTTTTGAACAGAAAAAAAAATAGGAACCTTGCACATGTCCGTAGAGTGAAATCCAGACTGCCTGACAAAAGGACCAACAATTAATTGAATGATTGTCACAAACCAGGACTTAATCGTGTTCTCACGGGTTATAGAAAAATCAGTGTTGAGTTTAGACAGTTTGCTGATATTCAGTATGGAAAGTTTTCTTTAGAGTTGTTCTGGGGAGAAGGATGGAGGAAATGCAGAGCCTACTATTAGAGACATTTAGGAGTTGTTTTATCAACAGCTGGATTACAAATCTGTGACAGAAAAATCACTCCAGTCCTTTCAAATTGCTCTGTACTAAAAGAGCAATAATAGCAAAAATAAAAGACCAAGTATTTAAAGGGAGAAAAGATACCATAGAAAGAGTTTTCTTAAACTAGTACAATCTGGGGCTGAGGAATTTGGAAGGTGTTTTATATAGATTTTTGTGGTTTTTAGCTGGGTGGCCAAAGTATACTACATTAATTTTAAGTCTGCACTTACAGACTGCACCAGAGTGGAGAGTAAACAATTAGGTGTGTTTGCTCTCTGAATTGTGATACTCTGGGTCTTTCATTGATTTAAAGGCATGTTGATCATATTTTACGCTTTGACAGCAGCTGCCAATCCAAGATCTCAACTGCTTTACAGTAATTAGTGAAACCCACAGACCCTTCCTCCCTCTTTAAGCCAGATACAATAATGCTGAAAATGCAAATACTCGATGCATACTAATGAAAAAAAAAATACATACTACTGAAAAAAATCTGACAAAATAAAAATCTTTTGCTGTGATAGGTAAGTGTTAGGAATTCTATTTTTTACATGGAGGAATAAAACAGTAAAGAAGTTGATAGTCGCAGCCAGTTAGCAGCAATGCAACACATAAAAGTTACAACTCTATCAGTTACCACACCTGGGACCCAAATTTTGAGAGGTGCCCCTGTACCTCCTGTGCTTCTCCAAGTAAATGCCCAAATGAAAACAACCGCAGTTGTAGTTCATATAAAAAGCCATCTGCCAGTTCCCTTCTTTAGCTTCCAAACAAGGTTCCTCCCAGTCAGAGATTACAGGATATGAAAGGCTTGTTTCTGCTGTGATGGTAATGGGAAAATGTGGTAAGGAAAGGCTGAGAGAGAGCATATGCTGCTCCAGGCAATGCTAATGAGGGGGCCACTCATTAGCACAGTAGCCTTCCCTGCCATAAATCTGCCCCTGATTTGTTAATGTTTGCTAATATGTAGTTTACTGTAATAAATTAGAATAAATTGTACTAGCTAAATTGCCTGTGAAGTTGCAGTTTCCCTTTGCAAGACTGGAGCTGCCTATTGGGTTCATTTGTGTGTTCTGTTCCCTTCTATCCTGCTCCGTTCTGCCCCTCTCCCTGTGCCGCTGGCCCCAGCTCCCGCTCGCAGACCCCCAGGCACCCAGGACCACTAAGCAAAATGAAATAGTGACCATTGAGTTTCGCTTGGTTTCATGCTGAAATCATGCAAAACCAGGCACATTATTTTTAGAGAAGTCAATGAACGAAGTTAGCCAAATGAGGTTTCTCAGAAGATTCCAGCCAACCTGGGCTGAGATTTGGAGTACATGGGTCCGGATTGAGACATTAAGCCAAGACAGTACTGATCAGAAGTACCTCATGGTCTTTTACCAGTGGGTACAGTGAAATGCTGATACCCATTTACTAGTGCTGCCATCAGCACTGTTGACCACACAGAATCTAGCTGGATACACTGAAAAATTACACAGTTGCTCCTTTAAGCTGTTCCTTTTCTTAGGATGAAGTTAGACATTGCAGACAATAAGTAAAGGAAGGGATCCACTACTTTCTGCCATTGGCTGTGGATTCCCCTACACCGCTGACACTGAAATGTGTCGCATGTGAGCCGCTTCAAGAAGCTAAACAAGAAGAAAAAGATTTCTTTTTTTCCCCCACAGGTTTTACATGCTCCTGACCCAGAAAGCTGAACCAGTTAATTTAAGAGGCAAACAAGTTACTCAAGTCAGCCAAAATACCGGTGATTATGCAAAAGGAGCAGAAGGAGCATAAGTTGAGGGATAACAGGATTTTCTGTAATGCAAAATTGCACCCTCAAAAATCCTCTGTATTATTTAAATAGCCTGAAATTAGCAACATCTTTATTTAAATATAATTAACTGAATCCAGATGCAGTTTCACAGAATCACAGAATGGTTGAGGTTGGAAAGGACCTCTGAAACTCATCTGGTCCAACCTTCCTGCTTAAGCAGGGCCACCTGGAGCCAATTGAACAGGACTATGTCTCCAAGGATGGAGTCTTCACAATGTCCCTGGACAAACTCTGTCAGTGCTCTGTCACCCTCACAGTAAAAAAGTGTTTCCTGATGTTCAGAGGGAACCTCCTGTGTTTCAGTTTGTCCCCACTGCCTCTTGACCTGTCACTGGGAACCACTGAAAAGAGCCAGATTCCCTCTTCTTTGTACCCTCCCTTCAAACATTTGCACAAATTGATGAGACCCACCCCTGAGCCTTCTCTTCTCCAGGCTGAAAAGCCCATGTGAGAGATGCTCGTAAAATTCTGTGAGGAAATTTTTTTATATTCTTTCTCCTGTGAGGTTAGGTAATGGAAGACAGGATGCAGTGTGCATTAAAATCTATCATTTGATCATACTGAGGGGTCAATGGGACATCTATATGCTTAAACTCCCTTTATAATAATTTGATATCTTGTCTATATTATTAATGGAGTCCAAAGAGTGATTCATGCCATCCTAAAGTAAGTGTCTAAAACAATTGAGATGAACCATGTTCTAAACCATTGCCTATTTCAATAAAGGAAGCATAGTGTAGTTATATACACTGATGGAGACAAAACTTGGACAAAATTAGTGTCTCCCGTAAGTTACGTAGAACTCTAAAGTGGAATTTGTTAAAGCATAAAATAAAAATTCAACTGATGTGCTTATTCTGCATAGAAGGTATGTGGGGGATATTCTAAGGTGCTAAATTAGTGTCATGGTCCCTAAAAATAACTTCGACACAATTTTTCAAAAAATCTGTTCTCAGCTGCAGAAATCTCATGTCTTTGGCATAGCAAGATTTGAAGGTTTTGGTCTTTGAAAATAGGCCTCATAAAAAAGATTTATCTGGCAAACAAATTTACTACAAATGCACTATTATTTGGTTAATGGTGAAATATTACAAATGTTGGCCTAGAGCATAAAGATATTGATATCAGCCGCCATTTCTGAGGTCATTTATGAGGCAGGATAGAAGCCACGATAATTGTCATTGCAAGGAAGATACTGTGTTGGATAGTGATCATCTGGCATTGCACTGTAGAGATTTAGTTTTGGTACACTACTGTGTTCTTTTTTGTTTAATGAATAGTCTCTGGTTTGTCTGAAACTTTTGTAACTTTTTGCAGATGAAAGAAGCATATATAGTGGGAGAAAGGAGAAATTATGGATGAGCTTCAGAGGGGCTTTGATAGGATACAGATTCAGCTTCCTTTTAATCATCTGGATATCATCTGGACAATCATCTGCTTCTTCACAAAAGAAAACAAACACTAGACATTTTTGGCACAAGATTTAAGTTGGCTGGTATTAAACAGCAGCTGTAGATCAAGTCCCTCTATAGCGACCCTCCCCCTCAATAGAGATTCTAATTTTAAATATTTAGGTTTCCATGTAGATGAGACTGTGTATTTCTGTAGACACACTCATGCATTTGTTTATAGAAAAGGGGTTGAGATGAAATTAGGTGTGTTTTATTATTTGAAGACTTGTTATACTTTGTCTGTCAGGAGAAGTTTAGCACTGTAATTAATGTTTCCATGAATTAAACACAGGAGTCTAATACATACATTGACAGTACTTTAAGTAAAATATATGGTTGCTCTATCATCTGTTTAACAGACTTTGCCAGTTCATATTTCATGTTCATTTTGAATATTAGTGAATCTCTGGTTGTTCTTCCTTTAAAATACCATTATTGCATTGCACGAGAAAGAAATGTAAATGTACATTACTACAAAGAACAAGAAAGTCTTTTCTGTATTCTCCAAGTAGTCAGAATATTTGACGTGAAGCCTAGGCTCTGATACAAGTCTGGGGTTCCACCTCTAAGTGTGCTCTTTTGGTCCTGGAAATAATTCCAAACATTGAAAACACTGAGCATTGAAACAATTGCTTTGCACATTCTATTTCCTTCCAAAATACTGCGAACAATATTTAAAATATTTTTGCAGGTTTACAAGGATATAACCTAACAGACATATGGACAAATGTGCTTTAATGGAAGATCTGAATTCAGATTTTCAAAATCATAAGGCTCTGAAATGAAGAGAAAAAGTTATCAAGGTAGGTCAGTGCCTACTCGCTCTCATTATTGTCAGTAAGGACTTTGGCACAGGGAAAATCTTTAAAAATCCAGGTACTTCTGTACACACTGAAATGAGAAGTGCTAGATGTTGTAAAAATCCAGCAGATAAAGTGAATGATCTTTCAATCCAGTTTCTTATGTCAGTGCACACTAATCAAAAGGATAAATCCAGCTCGTTTTACTCTCACTTGGCATTCCATTAACTGCCTGCGAATTGGATATTTGAGTCTTGAAGAGTTTGTGACTTAAGTGCTTCTCTGACATTGGATCTGGAGTAACTAGGAAACTCAACTTACTAAATCTTTTCCTCGAGTGAAGAGGGCTGGAATCAGACATTATCTTTCAATATTCTGAAAGAAAACAGTGCAGTAGCTGAAACCAAAAAGGAATGCAGGGGAGCCCACAAGCAGCATCCAGTACGAAATGCATACAGAGGATGTCTTAAGAGGCTCTACCCCTCAGAAGCTAACCACAATGTTATTTTCTTGATAGACGATAAGTAAAGAAGCATGGTAATGACACGCAGGGAGATAGGGCCGTGTTGACGGGGGCCGGGGGGGAGGGATTTTAGGAGAGACAAGGGCGGGAGAAATATGGTAGATTACAGAACAGAAATTAAGATGAAAAACCAATACGGAATATAAGGAGAGGTTTTTTATTTTACCTTTTCAACAACTTTCCCAATGGTTTAAGTGTTTTACTCTGGTTCACAATGCATAGAGTCCAGAAACAGTTTCAGTGACAGAGCTGAATCATCACAACTGTACTGCCCCCTGAGATGGAGAATTCAGGACTAGCTTCACAGACCATTTCTTAGGGTTGTACCAAATAGAGGATGTTCAGAGATGAAGATTAAGTCTATTTTACTCTTGCAGGAGGAACTACTGTTTGGGTTTTTTTTTAAGGCTTCCATTTTTAGAGAAAATGACATGAGTGACACAAGAACAATTTCAGTTACCATATACTCCATGTTTCCAATGCCAGTTTCCAAAAGTATTCAGACTTCATATTAACCAGTTTTGCCACGTATATGTATCTCTTTTTTACTACTGAAGCTATTAACTGACTAAACCCACATTATATTAAAAAGGTATGAAAGATTAAAACATCATTTATTTTGAAATGCAAGCTTAATTGAACATATGTTTTGACCTAGAGAGGAGCTTGTTTGTTTACCTGTAATGACACAATGTGCATGTGGTGAGATTGCCACATAAATGGACTGGGCAAGTGAAGCAAACAGTCTAAATGATGAATTTGGTCTCTGATATTTCTGACCTTTTATTGTATCAGTAACAGCAATATAGGCTCATCAGAGGTATAGAGTCAAGTGAACTTACTCCAGGAAAGTAGTAATGCAAACTGGTAAACAATAGAGAAAAACACGAAGATTTCAGAACAGATAATAGAAATAATTTTTTTTCATAATTTTCTCCCTAAATTCTTTTTCATTCTAAATTCTAATTACCTTTCAAGGCCAGTGATTTTACCCTCTCCATTTTAATCAGGAGAAATGTAAAAGCTCTATGATGAAATAAATGAATTGAGTAGCTATTTACCTCTTTGTCATTCCTACCAGTGGATCTTCTATGTCAAAATAATGTGTTGCTTGAATTCCT
This sequence comes from Himantopus leucocephalus, assembly GCA_003993805.1. Lineage (NCBI taxonomy): Eukaryota > Metazoa > Chordata > Aves > Charadriiformes > Recurvirostridae > Himantopus > Himantopus leucocephalus. The sequence continues at coordinate 37,904,908 of RSEF01000001.1, forward strand.
GACTAGTTTTCCTTAACAAGCCCACAGGGGTATTTGGTATATGCAGAACATTACTCACACTGTATGTAACTTAATCTTTAATGCAACAGACTTTTCCAAACAACAGTTTATAAACACAAGCCGTTCTGTTATTACTCCAAGGGCAAAGAACCAGATTTTGCTCCAAATCGTACTGGCACCTCTTTTCCTCTTTTGAAATGTGTGGAGTCATCATAAATTTGCACCAGAGAACCTGAAAGTAGAGTTTTTCCCACTGCACGGCATAAATCAAGCTGCAGTATGGACATGATCCATGAGTCACACGTGTTGAAGCTAGTATACATGCAGGCAGAGCCCGCAGAGCTGCCACTGCTACATGTGATATACCCTGACTTCATGCTGCCAGTGGCGGTAACTAACAAGAAAAGCTTTGGTGACCCGTGCTTGGATCATACAAGACTTGTGGATATATACATAGACAACTATGCATCTGCATCTCTTTCATAGAAAGAAGAGAAAGTTCAGGTCACCGATTTCTCAAGAGCCTAAACATCTGACTCTATGAAAATTTATTTGAGGACTAGGAAACGGGGGACTTAGCAAATCTGTGTTCAGCTGCATGCGAGGGAACGGACTTTATGAGCCAGATGATCCTTCCTCATCATACGTTCCTCGTGTGAGAATGGAGGCTAATATAAGTGATTTGAATAACTCTTTTAAGATGTTACGTTAACTGTAACGAATTTAGACTTCTACTTTCAGTGTGTAGCTTTGAATGCCACCCAAGCTAGAGACTTCAAAGTCAGAAATCAGCTCTGCAAAAACCCTGGGGTCTCTTTTTGAATGAAAAAGATAACAAATCTCAGATTCTTTATGGTGGAAAAGTCTCTTCCACACCATATCCAAACACTGTTGACACTAGAATAATTGGGTTTTATTCTGTTACAAGTAGCAATACTGGAAGAGTTATAATAAATGGACCTCAAATTTGTTACCATAAAATTCAGTTAGACAAAAGAAAGTGGTTAAAATCTTTTTAATTGGACTACTTTAACATACCCTCTGTTGCTATAGCAATTGCAGCAGAGCATTAGAAAATGGGAAAATTACCCAATAGTGAGAGTTTAACTGGAATTGATTTGCCTGATGCTAGGTAGAATGAACACAGCAGAACACTATTACACATTGCTCATAAATTGACATGATCTAGCCACAAAGAGAGCACAAAAAGAATGCCTTGGCAATCATTCATTAAAGAAAAGCCTGTGTTCTACATTCACGCTACGTAAGCAAATAGTGTGGACAAGTAGATGCAAGATGGTGCTGTATGTATTTCAGGGGTGTTTATTTTGGACTCCTTCTAGTCTGGTTCTGTGGACTGAATGTGCATTAAACAATTGGAGCCTTCTGAGCACATTCGGGAATACATCTGCAATGTGAACTAAAGCAGGGGAAGTGGGGGCAAAAGTGCACTCCTTATGATTACTGGAAATCTAGTCAACAAAATCAATGGAGTCTAGCTCCATAAGCGCTTATTTTTTCCCTGTTGACTGTAGTGAGAGTTTGACATGATGAGCATATTGTAACTTTCTAAACTGAGGCAAATGCCACATTCTCCATCTCAGAAGATGAGGATGCTGTCTAGCAGTGTCTAACAGCATAGTCCTGTGTGAAGTCTCCCATATCATTACATGTAAACTACTCCCTCAACGCTTCTCTTTGTTGCATTCAGAATGGTCCTTCTCCTTCTGTCCATTTCCTGGAAAATTAGTGGCATGTGACCTGCTGGTCCTCTGTCTCAGTTAAAACTGATAGTAGGTTCCAAAACGGTAGGGGATGATCTGACAGACAAACATGAAGAAGGACTCCTCAGTCCTCTGAATTTCATTTCTTTAGGAAAACATAGGATAAAGCATCAAAAACATTACCAAAATCACAGCAGAAGACTCAAAAAAATAACTACTTTAAACAAGAAACACCCAGTGCTTTATAAGCTTTGCAGTCAAACTTGGGCTGCCTCACCCAGTGTGTGAGAGCAATGGGACACTGCAGGTTTTTTTAGCTGGAGCCACTAACTGTTAAGCAAATATCTTTCTTTCAAACCATTCACTTCCATTTTGGTTTTAAGTTACACGGGCAAATAGAGCTAAAAGAACAGAGCTGAAGCAGAGAGGCACTGAAACTCTGCAAAGGAACAAACCAGGAAAAGGCATTCCTTCATTTTCTCATATTCACACAAATGGAAATCTGAAAAGTGAAAATGCTAATGGTACTTCAAAAGTATAAGTATCTTGGGCGATTTAAATCCTTAAAGATTACTGCAGAGAGAAAGATATTTCCACAGAGTTATTCTTTTCCAGTATCAGAAATTCCCCTTTATTAAACAAATTTAAATAACAACTCAGTGTTTCCAAACTTAAAGAAAATGCGAAGTGTTATGTTTTCCACAGAGAAAAAGAGACAATATTTTCTTTTCTGGAATAAGTCATTTTATGTTAAGTGAAACAATAAAACCAGAAAAATATTAAAAAATCAAAATTGCCAGTTCCATCAGAGAACTGCAGCTACCCCCAGAGAGAGCAAAGTCCTGGAAACATCCTGCATGGAAAATGGAATCGTTACTGCTGTATGTTACAGTTTCATATACCACAGTAAAGGCAGTTCCGTCTCTTTCCTCTGGAATTAGAAAATATTTTACTGCACAACCCAAAAGTTTCACTATATTTGGTTTTCCTGAGTTTCTGTCAGCAGCAGTTCATATTCTAGAAGATGACAGAGAAAGTATCTCTTACAAATACATCATATATGTAAGAATAAAGTATTATGGATCAGTCTGGAAGTGATGACATTAACAAATATTACTGTTATCGAACAGTATATCTTGATCTATCTGTGAAAATAACTCAAATTGTTTCAATCAAGGAGCAAACTTTCCTTCCTCCGTTTCCAGTTGGAAATTATTCCTAGTGAAGAAGCAAGGATAAGGGAACACAAGACAGAGACAGTCTGACTGCAAATGTCTTGGCTAGGATGGTACAATTCCATATTGTGGAAAACAAAACAAAGACAGAAAAAAAAATGACCTATATTAAAAGTATGAAAACCAGAACTCCATTATATCTTAATGTCATATTAAGAATTTAGAAAGCAGCAGTGCATCCAGTGATGAGGGCACTGATAGACTTGATCCAGGATTTTTAGATCTTTAGGATTTTTAGATGATTTTCAAAAAATATCACACAGTTTCAGATCTTTCTTGAGAGAGAGAAAATAAAGTTTTAACAAAAAGCTTTCAAAGGGGAGATTTTCAGCATGGAGCTTTTGATCAAGACAAGCATAAAGAAGATAGGTGAGCAGCCAGTAGCTGCAAGAGCTCTGGATTTAAGTTCCTGACCTGCTTATACAATTTGGAGCAGCTGCACCGTGAGGGTCTGAGAGGTGTGACTGAGTACTCAGTGATCCTGTGGTTAAGACATCCACAGGGTTGTGCAAAGAACCAGTTGTGCAAAGCATGGGTATGAATGATATTCTACATCGCTGCATTATTGGCCAGACTATTCTGTGGTGGGTCTCTTGCCTTCAGTTTTGACCAGACACACCACCTGGTCGATACATACCAGTTTCTATATTTTCCAAGAAAGCAAGTTTCACTGGAAAATTCCTAACCAGCTCACATCAAGAATGGGGTCTTGTTTGTCAGGCCAGATGAGCCACCCCACCACTGGTAACACTTCCCACACTTTTTGGCAGGTAGCACTTGGTATGAATGCCAATGGACATCATCCCAACCCCAGAAGGTGTTCACTGTAAACTGCAGCAGGCACCAAGGGGACTCCCACGAATCAAGACAGCAGCTGGGAACATTCTCATAACTGGAGGAGAGAGGTCTGGAGAGAAGCAGCCCATGATCACAGCATCAAACTTCAGCAGATGCCTACACAGGTACTAAGATAGATGTACCAGGCTGAAAGCAAACCGGGGTAAAATTATGTTCCCTATTTAGAAATCAGATTCCAGTTAGACAGTGAGAAATGGAAAGCCATGAGTGCAGCGCCCAGAAGAAAAAATGAAAACAGACTGTGGTGATGTATCCTTTCAGGTACTGCAATTACTTATGAGAAATCAATGCATTCTTCAGGCAATTAATTATGCAGTGTAAAAGCAGACAGAGACACACAAACAGATCATAGGCAAAGTGTTATTCCTGATGTACACAATCCCTACAGGACAGCTAGAACTGTGCTGCCCAAAGCTGCATTAGCACTGCATAAAAACCCAAGGCCATGTTCTCTGGAAAGAGATGAGTTAGTGGGATGCGTGGTCTCATCACCAGTAACCATCACAAAGAAAACACTGCATGTTGCAAGACTGAGCACATTTCATGTTACTGAGACGTTAGGGTTATGCTGCAAGGGTAAGGAACAACTCACTAACAGCATTACTAATGACAGAGATACACATCAAAGCATGCCTTCTGGACACAAGTATTCTTCCAGCTCTATGAAACCGAAAATTTATGCAAAATGCAATACCTTTGTTTCTCTTTTGAGAGTGTTGAGAATGGCAGACAGTAGAAAAGTTCATACTCCAGAGCTAGCCGTGCCTCAAGGAGCAAACGCCTCAGGAAGTTAGTCCCTGTTATACAAAGCTACAAAATGGAGTTTTGTTTAAAAAGGCAGGGATAAAGCAGTAGTTTCAGAGGATGTGGAAGTCAGCACAAATGCATTCATCACGTAGAGAAAGAGATATGTCTGAGATGAGCTGGGGGAGCAGTTACTTCACAAGCAGAAATGTTAAATCAAGCATATGTAGATCTATGAAAAAAAATTCGTTGTCCAGCAATCAACAGAACCAGAAGATCTGTAACGGATCTTTTCATTATTAAAAGTTACAGAAATTACAAGACAGCAACAGATTAGTACTCTGTTTCCTAGGAAGTGGGCTGAATGTGGGGCAAAACTAAGGTTACAGTCAAAAATGTCTGTGCTGCTTATAGAGCCTGTCCACTGGTTGCTGTGATTGTGTTGAGACCACTAACACCATGCTGACCAGGAGTTTCTTATTGCTTCTTTGCTCTTCCCTCTCATCATTTCTACTTGTGTGCGCTGATTCTCAGCTTACGTACAAATTCAGGCAGAGACTCTCTTTTTGATCTTTGAAAGATGCGTAGCAAACCTGGCTTGTTGAGACAACAGGCCTCCATGCCCCGCGGTAGAACACAAATCAGTCAGTGTCAATTGGGAAGTTAAGCACAAATTATCATCTAATAGGTGCTTTGAAAGCAAATGAAGACAGAGTTGCAAGACATCCTAGAGTGTTACAGTAGTTATCAACCATTCAAGGAGGGACCTCAGAAAAGGATGCCTCAAAGAACAATGTTTTTGTTTCACACTCTTGCAGAAAAATGAGTAACAGAACAAAAAGGCAGTAAATGACAGGGGACAATAATGATCCAAAGATCCAAGCCAATGTACTCAGCTCAGCAGATCTGTATACAGCCCTCAAGAAACGGGAGAATGCAAAAGCCAGAGCTGCGCTGCAAGAGAGAACACAGGAGATACATGGCAGATTACCCTGCAGTAGGCAAGGCAAGCAATGGAGTGTTCTCAGTGATTGGTCTTCTCGTACGTAGTTAGACCAAGACCAGGATCTGAACTTAACAAGAATCTCAATGATCTGTGACAACCAATGCTTTTGTTTTTTCTGCAAGACTTACAAACAACGTCAGATAATAGCAAACAACATCAGGAGCAAGCTGGAGGCTACATTAAATAGAACCCAAACAAGCACGTAGAAAAGACTAGTAAAACCATGACGGCATGAAGAGAAAGGATGGCTTCCCAGAACATCTGCACACTGCTAACGTCTGGCCCCAGCAAGTCAAGAAAGGCTTTCACAGAGAACACAGAGTAGCTTCCAAGGGAACTTGCATGTACAACTCAAATGGAGGCATACTGCCTGGAAATGTTCAAGAGTTGCTTCTTAAGCTGTGAAGAGAGGTTCCCTCATGGCAAAGCTGCTCAAGAAGTATATGCTGAGCTCGTACTAACTCAGTGGGGATAAGTTATAAACAGTATGCAATAAGGACTGTTTAGACTTCCTCTGAAAAAGGATCAGTATTAAGATGTGCTCTCTCCAAAAAGAGCATCTTGAAAACACCTCCAATCCAGACCTCATACTCTGCGTTAGTGCTAAGAGAGGATTTTTTCTGGGTCTGTCCATGAAATTCTCCAGACAGATGGTCAAGTTGGAGTCAGCTAGCGCTTTTCCTTCTTCACCCAGAGGTGAAAACAAATAGTGTGAGAGCATTCTGTATGAAAAGAGAGTAGAATATTTATATATGTATTAGGGCTTACATACACTGAAGCAGATTTACAGCAACCAAATGAGAAAATCAATGAAGGGAGTGCTGACAGATACAGGGAAATGGTTAAGAAAATCATCACAAGTTTTTCAAGTGTTGGCTGCAGATGTTTGTCTACAAGTAACTATGTTCTTTAAGAATCTCTGAATCCTTGCATGTGAATTAGCTGCTTGCAAAATAAGTAACCGTTCTCAGCATGCAGCTCCAGGCAGTGTGCAGGGTGCACTAGGGAACGCCAGCAAATCAAAACCCAGGCAGAATTTTGATAACAGTAGTTTGGGGATTAGGAAGTTGATTTTAATTTATGGTACCTGACTGCTTCTGTGGGCCTAACTTACTTATTCAAAGGTGTATTTGAAGCCAATGGCAGAGTTGGAAACTGAGTTTTGACTTACATACTAGAACTCTGTGCTGAGGCCATTCTTATGTGACTGAATGGAAGCTGAATTTACCACATTAATAATCTAGAAAATGTGTGTGGAACAGTGTCCTCGCTTATCTTAAAGCAGACATAAACTCTCTTTGCCTTTTTTTCTGAGAGTGACTTCATTCTACACATCACTTTTAAGTATGTGCTTTATTTTTTTTTAGGTTTTTGGGAGAGAGAGAGGGAAGGAGGGAGAGAGGAAGAGAGGGAGGGAGGGAAGAGGAGGACATCAGTAGTTCCCTTTCAAAATTATTTTGCAAACACAGATTTTACTTTTCTGTATGTAAAATTTTGATCAACTTGTAACATCTATTTTGCCTGAGGCTAAGACAGTCTTTTCTGCTTATGTAAGGGACAGAACTGAGACCTATTGGATCTGTCTATAGATAATCCATAGCCTCTCCATGACTTTATGTCTCTTCACTCTGTGGAACACATAGTTTCAGAGACAGAAAGCAGAAGGAGAGGAAGCCCATCTGCTAGCCACAGGAGCTTCCCCTGCTGACCCTACATATTTCCAGTTGGAAATCCAAGGAAGAGTTAATGCCTGCTTCAAAGCCTGAGGCACAGATTACTTTGCTTCCACTCTACCTGGCTGCAACCCAGAGCTGCTGGGGGGGTGTTAGCATGTGGCAGCCAGCTCGTGTGGCCATGCCGCAGGGGCTACTACACTGGGCACGGTGAAGAACAGGCTCTAAACCGGACCCTAGCTTTCCTCATTCCCATGAATCAAAGAATCACAAAATACCTACCTATGTCTAAACAGAAGCAAAGCACAACCGTCTATTGTTATTGAAATTTGACAGAATTATTCCAGAAATGAACTTACACCTCCACAAGCGACACGATTGCCAGAGAGTGCCATCGGTCACTGCACTGAAATGCCTCATTTATTATACTCAGGTATGAGGTAATTATTACATATTTATTACTTATTATTTTATTATGTGTTTATTTTGGAGAGGCAATAGACTATCTGTAATTAGGTTTGCATCCATTACAAAGCCCTTTTTTAAGCTGTTTCATACCTTTGACTTGCCTTGGCTTGAAAATTACCACATTTATTCTGCTTGCAACGGGGAACGGGTCTTGCTTACTTTGAAAAAAAAAAAAAAAAGTCCTGGTGCTTCAGTTACTGAATTTCAACTCAGAAACAGCAAAGGAAGCAACTTTTCTCGCTTATTTCATTAAGAAGGCGAAAAGTATGTTTGATGGAGGAATTACGTCTATTTTGTTCAGCTTTGACAAGTTTCCTTTGAAATCGCTGGCTTTAAAGCACATGGGCCTCAGTCCTGCCATGAGTTCCATTCTTTCAAAACTCTGAGCGTTCACAAAGCCTGCGCGAAGCAAATGAGCATCTGCCTATTCACACTCCATCCTCTGGACTTAGGGGTTTATGATGTGTTTTCCGTTTGTTTCCCAGGCATCATCCTCTGTCAGATCGATAGGATATTTGGTCATGAAACAGGGAAATAAACTATCTTTACTTTGAATGGAAGCACTGCAAGCTCCTTACTGGTACCCATTGTTGCATTTGAATTGTTGTTCCTTTGTATAAAAGATTCTATTACCAAAAGGTTGTGTGTTCTTTTCTCATTATTTAAATACAAAAACTTGTTCCCCTAAAAAAGGTCCTCCCCTTTTAGTGGCAGAATGGTGGAAAGTAAAACATTTGATTAACACGTTCCTTGGCAATTTCCCACCAGCACAACCAGAGATAGGATTGTTTTCCATGAGAACAATTTTTTCCCTCAATAATTCTTACTTGAGGTTCCCTTTACCAGAGTCAAGCCCTTGCAGTCCTCAAATGCAATTGGTTTTATCACGCCTCCTTTCAGTACATAAATGCAGTTGTTTTTTATTCCATTTTACTCTATTCCTTAAGGAGAAAAAAAGTTTCTTGCAAGTTTACAATTTTTAAAAATCCTAACAGTAACAATCACCCCATTGACTTCAAAACATTTCTGGGTCTAATTCCCTCATTCTATTTCCTTTCAATATTTTGTAGTCATCCTAAATTTATTTAAAATTGAAATAACATCTAAAGGGAAGTGTTAAAAGATACTTTTTTCTTTCTTAGGCAATAAACATCTTGAGACTTCACAACAGGTCTCCCACTTGTTTAGTTAAAACACATCTTTATTACCTCTTTCAACCGGCGCGAAAAGGTGCAAACATTTCGCCATACTAAAAGCTTTTTGGTGTGCCGAGCTCAGAGGAATAAACAGACTTGAAGCTGCCAGTGACGGTCTGAAAAAGTAATTACCGTGGGACTTTCTAGAAGGATTAGTGTCCTTTAATATGCTGATTAATCAGCTTTTAAACAGTGAAGATCCTTCAGTAAGTATTTCCAAGTAAAGGGGATGCCTTTGCTTGCTGACATATATATATGATATATATATAAGATAATGGTATTTGGTATATTGGTGTATATATATGATAATGGTATATACCATTATATTTGGTATATATATATATGATAATGGTATTTGAAAAATCAACAGTGATTAATACCTGAAGTGTGTGTAATTGTACAAATATAACTATTTTCAGAAAGGAAAAAGCGCTCAGTAATACATTTATTGTCCACTTGTACTGTCTGGCTGAACACTTTATTTAGGGGTTTCCTTATTCTCCCATGGAGTCCAATGAGAGCGCAGCCGGGATGGAGCCTGTCGCCCCCCGACGACATCCGCACGGGTCGCGAGAGCCGCTGGGATCCTCGCAAACCCCCCGGGCTCCATCACGACCCTCAACGGCGAGTTATCGAGGGCATTCAGCATCTCAAATCGCCTCGCACTTTGCGAAAGTGAGTGCTAATAGGCGTGCTCTTTCGAGCTCTAATTAGTACTATGCATTGGAAATGGCTCCTGAAAGCTTCTTGTGATCTCTCAGTCGAAGGCAACCTCAAAAAGCAAATAAATAGCAGATAAGTACCTTTTTAAAAGCCCGGTTATAATTATTATTCAATGTAACATAGGAATACTCTGCCTCTTTCTCACAAGTAAACATAATTATTTGCCAAGGCTTCTTAACTTTTAAGTGGCTTGTCACACCCACGTCTTTATACGAATTTAATGAAAGGAAAATGTCAAATGTCCCGTTGGGTGAAGCAGGATTGAGTCTTTTGTCTGTGCTGCGTGGTAAGCTCAGAAGTGTACTTCCCTGATCTTTCACTTGTACTGCTTTCGTGTTAATTTTCTCGCCTTCTTAGTACTCTCCTCTATTGCAATCTAAATTTCAGAGTGCAATTCACTATATATATTGATTTAACTTTTTATACGATTAATCTCCTTCAGAAAACATACCCACAGCTCTTATGTCTCTGTGTGGCTTTAGATATGGGAGTAGTCTGCTGGAATTAAAAGACCGCTCACGCTTCTAAAATTGAGCATGTGTATAACTGTTTGCAGAACAGAGGCTTAAATTACCTCTTGTCTCTATTTCTAATACCTCCAGGTTGCATTTATTATTTGCTGTCCTTTGTTGTGTTTAGATTCTTTATCAATTACAAATATACAGAAAAACGCTTTTTGCCCATTCCTTGAGACCACAAATGAAAATGAATACATTTCTCTCCAGTGTTTCTCCAGATCCTTTGTTGGTCTTTCCTGAAGTTTCCAGCTTGTATGACAGATCAATAAATAAACAAATAAATAAATAAATTCGGTTTCACGATGCAGTGTGTTGAGTACTCGACTTCACTTCCTAGAACGGAACAAATACGTTCCCAGAATAATTCACCAGACCCATGGCAGCTGTAGGACTGTGTTTACGGTCCCTGTTAGAAACTATGAGATAGCACTGTGCTATTAACTATGGACCAGAACAGCGTCTTTCTAATGGGGAGAAATGCCCAGCCTTTTCTTTCATGGGAAGAAATGCCAGCCTCTTTAAAGTCACGCAAGAAAGCTCCCATTAGCTCCAGTGTTATCCCCCTTACTTGATGCTTATTTACTGTATGTGTGGCAATAACACATATTCCAAGTCTAGCATCAAAGAGACTCAAAACTGCAGCTGTATAACAATTTGGTGAGTGAGAAAGAGCGAAGCGAAGGTTCCTGATTTGTAATGCCTCAGAAGAGAGGATGTTTCCATCAGCACTGCAAGTCACAGAAACCCGTGGGGTGCAGCAGGATTTGCAGGTTTTCCTGCCAGGCTGCTGAGCCTGAGGCTGCCATAGATAGTCGCAGGTGAAGGCTGCACTAGATGTGCTTGGAACCTGCTGTACTCCTCCTGACAAAAACGCGTGCACTACATGAAGTTAAATATCATGTGCGCAGAAAGTTAAAGCACATATAAAATATATTTGTGTGTATATGTATGTATATGTGTGTGTGTGTGTGTATAAATTTACATGTACAATAAAAAAATGGGGGTCTGAGCATTAACTGCACATAATCCAAATTCAGAAAGCAGGATAAAAAACATGCATTAACTGTAGCACACATGCAAACTTTGTGGCTTTAGACAAGCTTCTACAGCACTAGAAATGGAAGAAGAACGTAAAGTACAAGCACTGATGCATGCTGTCTGGTTCACTTTCAACTATTTTTCCATTTTTGAGCCCCTATACATTTTTTACTGGCAATACGAACGTCTGTCAGGCTTATGAAAATGAGCTTGTTTTTCTTGTACTGCAGGTCCCATGATCATTAATTCGAGACCTGCGCGTTACGGGAGTAAATGGAAGTGGAGCCAGATCGGGTGTGAATACGCAATTACATTCTGATAAACTGGACAGTATGATGTTTAATGCTATCTTTAGTATCTTATGCTAGTTTTGTTTGAGCGATGGATAGATCAGATCTGATCCAGCATAAAGTTAAACCAATGGAGAGAGGTAACATTTGAGCCAGTACAGTTTCAAGGACAAAGATACCTATGGAAAAAAAAACCCCAAAAAACAACTTAATTCATTTGAAAAGGCAGAGTGAAGTTTTGCAATTTCAAGGGATTGTGCTGTTTCTAATATCAGTGCCCAAAACCTCGATTTACCACCACATTAAATAAGATTCTTCAAGCCACAATTTTTTTTCCCTGCTCCACATCATGGCACCTGGCACCATTCGTGGGGCCAAATGACAAACCAAACGAACGAACAGAGCCGGGTTAAAAATAACTCCAACAAAAAACCCATGATCTGGCTTCTTGTAAGGCACCACAAGCAGCTGTGCTCACACCATGGAGAGGGTGGTAGGGGCAGGTCTGAGCAGGCAGCGTGCCGGATGGGAAAATCTGAAGCCACCCCTGCTTGAGAAAACGGTATGAGGAACCGTTCACAGGGATACTGTCTGCACTCCCCACTTGAAAAGTTGTCCACGGGTATGGAAATATACCCAGGCCACAGGCGAACGGCTGTTCAGGCACACCTGACTTGCTGAAGGAGTAGCGCTCGAGACAGCTTTGGGCTACTCGGGGTTACCGAACGCTTGCAGTTCACGAAGGGGTCCTGGTCAGGAGGGGTTCTCACCATACACCCCACCAGGCTTTCCCTTTTGTGTCTGAACCTTCTTAGATACGTGCTCGAGTGCTCTTCTGAATCAGGGCTTTTCACAACAGTCTGTTACAGCTCTGGAGATCAGTGTATGCCACTAAATAATGACAACGCCAAAGGGTTGTTTGTACTTGCAAAGCAGTCAGTAGTAGCTTCTTTGGTAGAATTATTCATTTGTGTGAGCTGCTCTAACATTTTATAATTAACTGTATACTTAATTTAAAACACATCTGTTTAAGAAAATAAATTACAGAATGAAGTCTTGGAAAGCACTAGAGTAAGTTTAAGAGACTTAAAATGCAAAAGAATGTAGATAGATAGCTATACCTAAAAATTAAAAAAAATCCTACCACTTGATATGTGACTTGCCATTTTTTAGACAACATACATTCAAAAGCCATGTAAGAGATTATGGTTTTAGTTTTAACTCTGAATGCCCTTTTCTTGTTGATTTTATTTTAACATACTTTATGGTTTATTTTTTATGACACGCAGCCATACATATATGTAAAAAGCACATTTATTTATAATTTAAGAGATTATTTTATATACAAACTGAAATATACACAAGGCTAAGTTTCTTGGCTACATCTCTTTTGACACTATTTTTAAATTGTATTATTTTTAATAAGATGCAAGTCCAAGGGTTTAACATTGCCCCAGGAGAATTACAGTCTCTGAGGAACACATTGCTCACAGCTGCGGTGAAATATCCATCACTGAAAATTTCAGCACTTTTAATTCCATCTCAGTGACATCAGTGGGATAACTGAAATGTTACTCACATGTGGTACTCGGTGAGTGTGTGTACGATTTTATCAAAATTCTAGGAAAGTAATTTTGTCTTTGTCATTAGCAGGTTTTTTCTAACAAAAAATCAGAATGAAAAATATTAGTGTGGGTAACGTGATGGATTTTTTTAATTATGATTAAAATAAGTTGTAATTTTCCCAAAACTTAAAATGATCAGGAAACCTCTTCCTGTTTAGTTTCTAGGGTTTTTTTTTTTTCCCCCCTGCCCACAAAACTGGGAAATTCATACTGTAGAAGTATCTCAGCCAACCTTATGGAAACTTTTCTGATTATAAATCGCTCAGAGGATAACTCAGTTATCCAGCGTCTGCAATTCCACAAAAGCCACGGTTTCTTAATCACTGCTGCCAGACTTGTGCCCAGCCTGATCATGTGGGAGGGCTGCTTGGATTTTGACACCGTACATGTTGGCCAAGGCATCTAATAACCCACACTGTGGCACTGCATCTCCTTGTCCACCGAGGATGTTGCAGGATGCTGTCACTGGTGTTGGCTTCTCTCTAGAAGGTTGCTTTTTCTGCTGCTAAGGTCAGTACAGTCCAGAGGTATTTGCCATGTAGCACTGCGAGACCATTGCACCCTTTTATCCTATTTATTTCGTCTCAATAAGCTGCAAGAGCAATGGAGAACACAACTGCAAGGAGAGTCCCTGAACCAGAATTTTCTTGCTTGCAGATGACAGCACACGACCAGAAAAGTATTTCAAGATCCAACACATGCAATTCTCTGCGCTGCTGAATATTTCCTTTGATAGATCAGAGAGCGTAGAGAGGCCGATGAGAGGGAGCAATAACTGAGAGGAGATGACGAGGCTGCAGACCTGGGAAGGAAAACAGCGAAGTAAAAACTTCACAACAGACAACATTCATGGAAATGTGTGCTGATGGCTCCCTTAGCCTACCCTCGCAGAAAACTCACTTGAGAAAGTCACTGAGGGCCAAGAGAAGAAGTGTCATGGCCATTAGGAAATGGACAAACCTCAAAATGCTAGTTTTAGCTGGCAGCCTGCAGAACTATTTGGAAGGTGTCATCTGCATTTCAGAGGCTTCCCAGATCACGTTGCTTGAATGTGAGAGATGTAAAAGAGGCCATTTGAAAGTTTTGCTTGTATAAAATTCCCCAAAAGCGTCAGAGCCATGAACAGGATTCATACCAGTACCCCTTGCAGTTTCTCCCAGCTCCACGTTAACAAGATCAATACAAAGAGCGTGTTGCAGACCAGTGTTCACCAGTCTGGCCAGCTGGTGCACGGCGCTGGTGTTTGCTGCAACTCCCGCTGGGCTACAGCTGGCGCCCAGCCCATCCAGATCAGCGGGCTCTGTTTGCTGCCATCTGATCCAGACGGCTCTTTGATGCTCCGGCTCAGAAAGTCAGACTTTATTGGCAAACGCGGCTATTGCAAGCAACCGCTCGAGCAGCTGTGGAAGTGGTGCAACATGTGTTTGGCCAACTTCTTACCGGGACAGTGCTTGCTTAGTTTGTTTTATATAATAATTGGGAAAGCAACAGGCAGCAGACAGCTGAAAGGGGGGAGCGAGTCCAGGCGACACTGCAGTCTGCTGTGACTCCCTGGTTTCCCAATGATGGCAATGGGATAGCTTTGTGCAAAATCTCAACTGCTGCTTGCTGCGCTGCGACACTGGTTATTCATTTTGTGAGAGCTGTAACCTGTGTCCTCCTCAGCCTGGTACTGGCTTTCTGTAGCCCTCTCCTCTCCTTTTATATCTGACCCCCAAATGGGATAGAGTACTTCATCTCAGCCCTCACCAGAACATTATTTCTTTCTCTCACACAGTAAAGTCCAACTGATATACCCCAAAATGCCTTCTTTGATGTTTCATTGTTGACACATACTTACTAGTTTGTGATGCACTCCTAGATCCTTTTCCACAGGGTCCTCATTTTGTATTTGTACGTGATACTTCACTTAAGCACAGCATTTCCCCTTTGTTTTACTAAATCTTCCAAGATTTAATCTGTTAATAAATCCTTAATACAACTTGTTACATCAGCAGACAATAAAGCAAACTATTACAGGGGTATAATAAAATTAAAACCTACAGTTTCTTATTTGTAAGAAATTTTGCTTATTACAGTTACAATGACATTTAAGGTACCTATAATAGAAAAAGTTTGAGAAATATGCTTACATATTAGTCTATTTAGCTATTTAACCTGTATATTTGAAGGCACAGAGTGGAAAACATCTAAAAATCCACGGTCTAGTCTAAACTAGTGATAAGGCTCTTTCTCGTCAATGGAGAGGGAGAAAATTCTCCAGAGGCTGATGGATTCCGAATGCTTTGATTGCGTATTTTAGAAAGGTAGTAATCACTCTCTGGATGTGTCTTTCTCCACTAACTACAGAAGATGCCAAGACAACTGCTTTAGAATAGATACCAAACTTCCAAATTGCTGAAATTACACAAGATGAGTCCCAGCTGCAGCTTGTTCCCCCCCTGGAACAGGCAATCAGACCTAAATTCTTCAAAGATTTAGGCCCTAACTCCCCCTGATTTCTCACTGTGAGATTCTTTTAGCTGTTGACTTCAATGAGAGTTACACACCTAAACGTGGTGAATACTTAGCATCGGGGGCCACGAAACGCTGACAAAAATCTTACCAAATCTGCCCGAGACGGTTTAAGCAGATACAGCCTTCAAGCACCCCCTCCTCTCCTCTGGCAGGAATTTCCATCCCCGTTGCAGAAGGGAACATGTGTTCCTGCTTCAGGTGCAGCACCCTGAGGAAGGGGAGGAGGGAAGAGCTGAAGACATTACTGCCGGGCAGAGGCGCCACTAGGTGTGACAGAGCATATCTTCTGGACCCCCTTTTTGGCCACTTCTTGATCCTTCTTACCACAAAACGTTTACTTATTTTAAAAGATTATTTAAAAAAACCCCAACAAACTAAAACAACGAGTAGAACAGACCTGGCAGGTGTTTTATTACTGTAGCACCATCCTGAAATTACTTCTACTTATTTTTATTTAAATTGACGTTTCAACTTGAGTGTTCCTTAATGACATAAAACTAACTCTTCTTTTTTCCTCTTTGAAGTTACATCATTGTAGATGTTGATTGTTTAATTGTCCTTCCAATCATGCACTTAACTTCCCACTTAGCCCCATGCAGGACATGACTTGAAGACATTAACTATCGTCACTAATGTGGATTGCCTTAGGATGTTTAAGTTTATTTGTAATGGAGGCAAACACTCACTGTTTGGATGAATTCTATAAAAGCTGAACATTTTCTGCCCTAGGCAAAGTTTTCAGAAAGAGTTCATATGGTTTTTCTGGTTGTAATCAGTGCATTCAAATTATGCATAATTTGGGTTTCATGGTTTCAGTGTTGGATCACATAAAGTCAAGTATAATTACTACCAAAAATAAATTTCTGTATGCACCTTGGGATATTCATCGTGGACTTACAACACATTAGTAGGAGATTCACAATTACTAGTAAATTATTTAAGAACATTTTATTGTTTTCCTCAAATGCAAGTGAAATTGCAATGGTTAATCACAGGAATTGAAATAAATGGTCATGAAGTCTTAGTGCTATTATAAACTAAAAGTAATACCAACTGTGATACCCAATGGGCAGAAGAAAAGGAGGGTGGGAAACCTTTGCATTTAGAGTCATTTCCATGAAAAACATTCCATATTGGATGAGATTCTTGTTTACACACATGAAGTGAAGAAAAGAGTCTTCCACATCCAATAGGGAGTTTTTGTGGGACACTCTAGTAACTTCCAGACAGGTGCCTGAGGCAAAACCTATTGCCTATTGCAAGCTACTTTGTGTATGCCAGCAGCCTCCACAAAAAAGCATATCCTGCTCCACTTTTGTTTTTTAAGCAGGATGCATCTCACCGTTTCATCTCTCTCTCTCCAGCTGTGGCTTTAGAAAAAGTTTTGTTAGCCTTAAGATTTGTATGTTTTGGGGTTTTTTTTAAACAGATTAAATCGGGGAACCTACAATAGGAAGTGATGATCTTGAGAGGATGAACTCTTCATTTCCTTCTCCCACATAGTCCTAAATGTCTTTTTTGACTAGAAATAAAATGGAACTGGGAAAGTTTAGGAATAAATAGACAGGACATTAATTCTGCCAATACTCTACAGGGCCATTTACTGATAGGAAAGTGGATAGATGGGCCATTGATTTCTATCTCACTCTATCAGAACTGGTATGTGTCAAAGCATAAGCAATGTTGTTCTGCTTTGTTTCTGCTTTTTGCTGCTGAACACTTCCTAAATCACTTTATGTACCCATGAAAAGTAGAAAATCCAAAACAAACACTGGACACAGATTTGGATTACCTGGTGATCCAGGAGTACATGGGGACACTCTTAATTCCCAAGGTGGCCTAAATGGACATAATAATTTAGTAGATGTAACTGTTCACTCCTCTTGACCTTCTGACATAAACCCTGCAGATTTAACTACACATAACTACATACAGCTATATGTAATTGTCTTTTGTATTGGCTGGAGACTCCTTTGAAAACTGAGTAAAAAAACTGAATTTAGATTAATCAAACTGCTAAAGTTACTAATGTTATAAAAGATGTTCTAATTTTAACTCAGAACAGAAAATGTACAGTATCTGAATTTGGTTTTGCTTAACTTAGCAATAGGTAAATTACTTTTAATAATCTGCTAAACCCAGCCTGATTTAAGGTTGACCTTTTCTGGAGGTAGGTTACTTGAAAGCAGTGCCTGATTTCAATGTGTTAATGATATGTAAAAAAATCATACTTAGACAGCTTCTGGGTGTGTCTTTTGCCTGAAGTGAATGCATATTTTAAACAACATATGTTTGGACTTGAATCTGTAAACCAGTGTTTATCTGATTTAAAATAATCAGGGACTGAAAAAGACACCATTAGAGTCAACCCATAACATCCCAATGAAGGGTCTACAGTTCACTGCGCAACCTCCTTTCCTCCACCCCCAACTCACCCAGGCTACTGTGCTCGGTAGTCTCGTTGAGGAAACTAATCTCATTAGCCAAAGAGAGAGCTTGAGGGTCTAGTTTTACAAGAATTTTTCTCTGCAGCATGCTTCCCCCTCCTCAACAGCATCCCCTCAGGCTGACCTATATTCAGGCTGCCATGGAAAGAGCCTGTCTTTGCATAACCACCATAAATAAGTCCTCTTCCTTGTGCAGCTACATGGAAAACTGGACGAGGGAATTATTCCAACTCAGAACTAAAGCGGGGTGTGTGTGTGTGTGTGTTATTATTTTTGGTGGGGTTTCAGTCAAATCAGTCCTTTAATCCTGTTGAATATGCATTTACACTAATGCTGATGCCAAACAAGGGTCGGCAGAAATCCCTTGCTACATGTGGAGGTAACAGGGCAGAGCACCATGAGACCTCTCTCATTTTGATATAAACTTACTTGGAGCAGATATATTCCAGCCAAACCTGTGAAGGAGACATTTGTATTTGCTTATGTACCATCATGGTGCATTCTCAACCTAAAACTAATGATGAAGAGACCCCTGGGCTTGGGGGCTGCCAGCGCTTGCAGCATTCACATCAGGTGCTGAGAGTTCTGAAGAGAGCAAATTTCCCTGTGGGAAGAAAGACTTTCTGACATGGGCTCTGAAGTACAGCATATAAGTATTTTAGAATTCATATATAATACGTTTTAAAATGTTTTATTGAGTATTTTGAGAAAAGAAGCTGCAAAGACAAATGGATTAATTTTCTGAATTGATTTACCTTGCTTAATTTAAAACAGCTTCATATATAATTAGCACTAAATATGCATTAGGTTTTTCTAAGGGCACAGTATTCCATGACTGCATGAGTGGTTTTCAAAATTACAAAACCAGAAGTTCTTGCCCTTTTCAACGTGTTCATCTCTTTTTTTTCTGCTTTCTTTTCTCAGACTCTCTCGTTCCATAGTTCACATATGCACTGTGTATATTATTGACTGCAATGATAAAGTAAGTTCAAAATGCTTTGTTTCTATTTTTCTTTCACTTGGATGTTAAAACTGACAGCTTAATGACTTGTTGCCACTTACTAGTGAATCATTGCCCTTGCCAACACTCAAGATAAGACAAGCTCACTTTTCCCAAATAAGAGGCCCTTTGCTGTGCATTCTGGGAACTGTAGTGTAAAGGTTTAGTTACTTTAAATCCACTTTAACTTTTGTAAGGTGCTCAATAAGTCTCTGGAGCAACATAAACGTGAAGCTCCTCCTCTCGAATTTTTGATTACTTCACAAAAGTAGCACGTATAGCATATTTTACCCAAATATGAACACAACATGTTCAAGTTTCTCTGTATCATAGTACATGGTGTGGAACAACCGGCACTTTTGAAACAGAAGGAAGGTTTCCCACTGACTCCAATTGGAACAGGTAGAGGCTAATGATGGATAGCTTTGAAAAATCTGAATTTGGCACTGTCCTACTGGCTGTTTACAGCAGTTCAGTGTTCCACAGGCTTTGTTGATCTGATGTCACCCCAACATTTTTAAAAGAAAGAAGACTGCAAGGAAACTGGACAACCATGGCATGCCAATGCTGCCAAGACAGTTTTCATTTGCAACAAATAAATGAGAGTAACTTGTAAATATACACTAATTAATTTTTATCCTGTATTTTGTTTCTTTGCTTGCTTGCTATTACGTGTAGAAAAAATGTGTGTTCCTGCCGTGTGCGTGTTTGTTTTCCCGCAGAAACTTCCCTGGGGAGCACCAGTGGTCAGTGGAGCTCGAGCTGACCGAACACTGCACAGCTCCACACACCCAATGCACCTGAAACAGTGACGGTGACGGCGGCACGTGAACGTTTGCAGTTGCTCAGAACTCGCCTGCTTGGCTTGCAAATTCACGATTCCCTACTAAAATGGAGTTTCGTTGCTTTAATTTAACCTGCCCCCCCCGAGATAAACACAGGAACAATAAAAACACAAAGTTTCAGCCTTACAAGTCTTGATAGCAGAGCTGCCAGGCTTTTGAGGCCCCCAGGTTCCCAGTGTCTGAGGTGTCTACAATCTTTCAGGTGAAACGCAGAGATATGAAGGTGTGAGAAGCAGCAGAGCGTCCATGAGCAGTTTGTCCAGTCGGGGTGCGTGGACCCTACAGTAACTGAATCCATCGCAGGGTCCGATCTTACATATGGAACTTGAACAATAGGTATTTACTTAAACTACACAGATTACCTCAGAGATGTGGAATCTGCACGCCCTGCCCACTTCCCTGAACCTCTGGAGCTGGGATCCTGTGGGGAACATAATGGGCTTAATTACGGTGTCTGGACTCGCCGCGCAGGACCCGGAAGGCAGGAGTTAACCTCACCTCACCTTTTACATGCCAGTGACCCCAGGCTTGGCTGGGAACCTGGTGGGGCCTCTGCAGCACCTTCTGCATTGCCGCCACGGCGAAGGGAAACCCCGCACGGGCAGAGCCCGGACGCCTTCGCGCCTCGGCCCGGCCCAGCCCGGCCCACCATCCTACATCCCCCCACCCCGCGGGGCCGGGGCCGGGGCCGGGCCGGCCGGGGGCGGGCGGGGGTAGCGGCGGCGGCTGTCACATGGCAGGGGGAGGGGGCTGCGGCGGGGCGGGCCGCGCTCGGGGCTCCCCCGGCCGCGCAGAGGCGGGCTGAGGCGGCGGAAAGTTTGCGGAGTGGCTGCGGCGGCGCTGCGCACCCCCCTCCCCCTCCTCCCGCTTTCTCCCTTTACTTTTCTTCTACACCCCCCCCACACCTCCCCCTCCCGCCTTTGGCAGCGGCTCCGGGGCATGAGCGGGAGCCGCCACCCGCGCTGAGAGGCGGGAGGTCGCGCCGCGCCGCGCCCGACTCTTGTCAGTGAGGGAGCGCCAGGGACGGGAGCGCGGGCAACGGCTCCTAGCCCCGCCATGCCCCGCGCCGCGCCCGCCGCCCTTCTGGCGCTGCTGCTGCTGCTGCTGGTGCTGCTGCTGGGGGGCCGCGCCGCCGCCCGCTGCCCAGCGCCCTGCCGCTGCGCCGGGCACCTCGTCGCCTGCAGCCGCCTGGGGCTGAACCGGCTGCCCGAGCGGTTGCCGCGGGGAGCGGTGCAGCTGTGAGTATCGGGGGGCCGGGGGGCGCCCGTCCGCCATTTTCTGCCCCCGTGGGCCGGGGGCGCCCCGCGGGGGGGGGGGGGGGGGGNGGTTTTGGGGAAGGGCAGCGCGGGTTTCGCGGGGGCGGCGAAGCGGGAGGTGCCGGCAGCGAGGGTGTGCGGGGCGGGAGGGGGCAGCGCCGGCGGCCGAGCTGTCAGCGGGGCGGCGGCGGGGCAGCGTCCCTCGGGCGGGCTGCGGCCCTGAGGGGGCGTGCGGGGGGGTGGGGGGGTGGCGGTGAGAGCCCGGGCTGAACTCGGGACACCGCGCAGCGCTCCCGGGGACCGAGAGGGGGAGAGAAAAAAAAAAAAAGTTCTGGTGACTTTCTTGGAAGTCGTGCAATAATCATCACGTTCATATTGGCGGGGGGGGGGGGGGGGGGGGGGTCAGGCNTTTTATTTGTACGGTTCTTCATCTTCGTTTCCCCGGTAGTTTTGGGTTTGGTGAGTTTTCCTTCAGGGCGGAGCGGTGGCGTTCGGTGCGGTGGCACGGACGGACGGACGGACGGGCTCGGCAGGAACGCGTACCCAAATGCCACCGCTCCAAAACTGACTTCCAGTGACAAACTCTTACGGACAAAGCATAAATTACCGGAGCTTTCTAAGAGCCTGAAAGTAGCTGAGGCACTTCCCACATTTGTTTTTAATCTCTTGTCACTCGGAGATCTTCTGTATTAGTCGTATTAATTTTCTATTACATTTCCAAAGCAGATTGAGATAAGGACTTTAAAGTAAACAGGAAGACTTTCAATTAGTTGTGGCTAATTCCGTTCAATTGCCTCGTCTGGAGGTCATGCTGCTTTACTCATGAAATGTGGATGGCTCTATTGACACCATATGGGTTCAACTGAACATAGGAATGGCTCTGGGAGATGAATATTTCCAGCAGTGGTATAGGAAAGTGTGAGGGGAAAGAAACTTTTTTTTTTCTTTTTTTTTTTTNACTTTTTTTTTTTCTTTTTTTTTTTTTCTTTTGGCTTATGTGATTGAAGCATATGAATCAAATACCGGATCTGCTTTACATTCAACAACTGGCTTTGCTTCCTATTAAATTTCATCCCTCCTGTTCTTTTGAAGTATTTCAGTACGCTAACATAAGTTTTCTGACAAAACCTCAGGCTTTCTTGATACTAAGCTAAGCTTCATAGTTTAGTTTGTTAGCTTACTTTAGCACTAAATTAAAATTCAGGTGTGACAGCATGCTAAACAAAAAAAAAAATACCAAGGGGAAAAGTCACAAAACTTTCATTTTTAGAGTTGCTTTAAAAAGCATTTTTCATTAGCAGTAATCCAAATTTGTCTTTTCCAGTTATGTTACTGAGAGACAATAAAACACATTGCAGAGCTCTTTTGTTAGCACAAGGGAGGTTTTTCTAATTAGAATTCCCTTGGTAGTGTAAATTGTCCTTATGTAAGTTCACATTCCTTTAAAAGTGTGAGAAAATAAGTTCCACTTGTGTAAATAAGCTTTGGTCTGTTGTAAGAAACCCTGCTGTGATTACTCATTGGACAGCTGTGTCCCTCGCTCTTAAACTCACAGGAGTACATCTTTGTAGGTGTCACCAAACCATGTGGTCTGGCCGCTTTTGTGTAAATATTTCTTTTGTTTGTGTCAAATGCCTGAGAAGTACCCTGCTCTTTCTTCCTTCCCCTCTCCTTAATAAGAGGGCAAGGAAGAGCGTGGCCGTTGCCTGTTACCTCCAGCTACTCCAGTACTTGGGGCTGGGATTGTGCTGTGTTTAAGATTATAATGCGTTTCGGTTTTACATACGCAAAAAAGGTTTGAATGGCCTGGGTTATTGTTGCAACAAACTGTGCATTTACAAATTGTTAAAGATTGTTTATGAATTTTATTGGTATATGTTTACTGTGTTTTCCATGGAAGTCCATAGCAGGTATAGCCAAAGGCTAGTAGTTTAATTGCGGGCTTTCCAGTCCTCTTCAGAAAACAACTAGTATTGCACCACGTTCTCAACATACCCAGGCGAGATCTCCCAAGCAGGAGAGGGGAAGCTCTTGTTGCCTGAGAAGGTCTCAGCCCGCGTTAGGCTTTATACCTTCCTCTGCCCATCTCTCTGCTCCCCTAGATGGAACATCAGATGGAGTCGGTGTTAGAAGTTTTGTTTCAGTCTTTCATTCCTTTTGTGTTCAAATTCTCCGATGAAGTAAAACGGGATAATCTAACGTGAAAAGGCTGTGCGACTTCAGGGTGGTGGACAAGGAGGGAGAAAAGAAGATGAGTCCGTGTACTGAGTTACATCCCCTTCTTTTTGGTGGCAAGTGTGAGGCTACTGCTTTGTATGGAAAGGGCTTCACGAAATGGGGTGTAAATAGGGTATAATTGCCAGCTTTACTGTGATTTTAGCCCAAAATACCGTCTTCTGTGAAGCTGCCTTCACTGAAGGTGACAGACTGCTGAGAACTGATAAACACTTGTAATGGTTTTGTATGCAAATAGTTTTGAAGTTAGATTTTGATTCACTTCCAGGATGCGTGTGCCGAGATTGTAAGAATGTGGCTTTGTTAGAGCTGGTGTAGCAGAGCTGGAGGTGGAGGGAGGGAGGAAGAGCGTCGAGCGTTGGCCGGTGTCCTCCATGTGTGCAAACTCCCGGTGGCACTGCCGTACCCCTCGCCAGGTTCACTGAGGAATGCTAAAACTGTCGGTAGGGCAGGAGGGAAAGTCTGAAAGGTGGTTTTCACTTGTGTTTGTATTACATCTTTAGTATTTACATTTTATAAATCCTCTAGTTCTCTACCAGATTTGCCAGAAAAAAGGGCCGTATGGTTTTCACAGCTGTTTTTCAATATTTTCCAGACTAAAACTTGAACGTAGCAAGCTGATTTATGAGTCACTTTGGATCAGTGTCTTAAAACAGCTACAGCCTGGCTTTTTGTTTTTCAGCTCTCCTGATTTCTGCTGAATTAGCAGCTCTATAGGCCCCAGTGGGACTGATTAAGAAGCTGTTGCTGGATTTGCATTTTAAAATTTGACTTGGGGCTCAGGTTTCTGAGTCCTCTAAGGAAGAAGATGATAATTGTGACTAAGTGTTGTAAATTAAGTTAGAGTCTAAAAGTTATATTTATAAAATGTGTGAAGAAACACTCGCCTTCTTCCTTTATGCGTTAGGCTTTCTATTCAATTTTTTTTATCACACAAACATAGACGTTCAGAGTGATGTTTCAGCTTTCTAACGCAGAGACTTTTGAGTTATGAAAGGTGATCATACAAACGTAATGGAATATAGAAAATAGTTACTTCCATAAAATGGGTTCTTAAAGGGCCTCAAAAACTATGGCATGCTTTTTCAAGTGGAGGCAATTCTATTTAAATGCTCAGTCACTTTTACTAGAAATCTGAGGTGAAGAACAGGTATATGTACTTTTTATTGTTAGAAAGAATTTCCTAATATAAATCTGGTTTCTGAAGTTTCTGAGTGCATTCGCTGTTATATCTTTCATGGCTTTTGAAATTCTAGTAGCAAAAGTAATCACAGAGGAGATTTTCTCCCCACTTGTAATGTGGTTTTAACAGACAAGGAAAATTCAGAAATGGAAAATGCATAGTAATAATCTTAGTGTTTTAACATTGTCAGTTCCATTTCTGTGGAGGAAGACTACTGATTCATTTTCAAACCTCTTTTTCATACTTGTTTTAAGATATGTTGAGGAATGCATTGGACTGAAATGTACTTGTAGCTTTGTGACAGAGATGATAGTTTTTTATATTTAAATAATGCCTCAGATCCAGTGCTTATAAGTTTCAGAAACTTCTAAGTGAAGCTTAAGCCTATAGAATATTAGTAAAAGACAAATGTTTTAACTCTTGGTTCACTTCCAGCCACTCTGGTTTAACTTAAAAATGTAACTTGCAAGGCTTTTTTTGGTGAAGTTTCTCATGCCAGTAGCACTGAAATAGTGTTTAATAAAATATTTATAATTCATATTTTACCCAGCAATTGGTAGACAAGCATGTATACAGCTGTGTGAAACAGGCAATTCCGTATTGCCTGGGTTTCTTTTGTTGTTGTTGTTGGTTTGCTTTGGGTATTTTGCAGCTTGTGTTTGACAACCTGCTGCAAGGAAACCAGGAATGAGGATTTTATGTGTATGTATTTTTTAAAGTAGGTGCTATGTGGAAAATCTCAGGGTATCTTTAGTGTTAAAAAACAAACACAAAAAAAAAAAGTTTGAAACCTAGTGTAAGTTGTTACGCTCACGGTTGCCTTGATAGACTCCAGATGGATGTGAGCTTGAGCTATGAGTGAAAGTGTCTGGCTCCAGTGTGGTGATCATGCACAGCAGTGGTTGTAATTGCAGGATTTTTTATAGTTTAAGGACTCTGCCAGATTTTTTTTTTTTTTTTTAACATGTTATAACTCCAGCAGAACAAATCTACTCACGTCTGTTACTGTCTGGTAGGTCCTTTAGGCAAACATGTTTTAAATAAACCTTTTGCAGGGTTTTTAGATGAAATGAAGAAATGCAGGTTTTTAGCACTAATGATGAAAGCTCTTTGTTGAAATAATTACTGATTTCTAAGTCTTGTCTGAAGCATGAAGACCAGTAACATACTAGGCACTAACAGCCATAACTTCACTGAATTTTGGCTGTTTATTTGCATAGTTCTTATAATCCCTACAGACTAAAGCCAAATATTGAATTAAGTTTAAGGGTAAAAATTGTCTCTGTCTGCTTTAAAGGACCAAGTCAGATTCCCCTCTAAATTTTTGTAACAGCATACTTTTTCAGTCTTTACATTTAAGACTGCAGTATTGGAATTTCAAATGTATGCGGCTAATGTCTTCAGGTGCTAAACAAAGGGATTTTTCTCCAGTCTATGGCCAGACGAATGTTTGCACTAGATTTTTAAGCAGTGAATGGTGCAGTCCTCTAACTCAAGTGTGGTTAACCTCATCTACGGGAGAACTCAAAATCATAATGATGAAACTAACATTTGTGGGTTTTTGCAAATGTTAACACTGTATTGGTTTTCCATCTTTAAGAGGAAAATCTGTAGGGGTTTAGACACCTGGAAGAAGGCGTGGATATATATTATGTGCTTGAGTCCAGAGCTGAGTCTTGGAAAACATCCCCTCTGTGGCTACCTGATGGTGATGGAGGGTGTTCCCCTTCTCTAGGTGGTCCCCTTACCCCCCCCTTTTTTTTTTTTGTGCTGGAAAATGCCTTTCGCACCTGCGGGTCTGCCCTGTGCACGCTCCTGTGCAGCCCTGGCTTGGGAAACGAACCGCGTTACCTCCTCCCTGCCCGTGGCCCCGAGCCAGGCGCCGGTGCTACAGCTCCGCAGCCCGCTGGGCCTGATCCAGGTGGCTGGCTCAGGGAACACCTCCTAACCCAGTACTGGTGGTACCCCTCGTAATGCCTGTACGTGCCCAGGATTATTTTTAATGTTTGATTTTTATTATTTTATTTTTTAAACCGCTGACTCCAGGAGAGGACAAAAAGAATGATGGAATTGTCCTGGCAACATTGAACAAGTACTGCATAAAGCACCAAACGGTTGGGGGAGTCTAAAACATGGTTTTACCATCCCTGTGTGCTGTTGAAGAAGCTTAGTTGCCTGGCTGGCTTGGAGCATTACACTTGTGCCTGAGGATCTGCAGTGGTGGATGCAGAGGAACTGGAGTTCTCTGGATCTGCAGTTGTTCAGGGCTTGATCACAGAGCAGAACACCTCGCGCAGACCCTGAACCTGGCTTGATTTAAGCTGGTTCTGGTCTGTGTGTAGCAAGGATATGCTGATACCAGGTTTACTTCAGCTCCAGAACTGTAGATGGAGTCCACGGCAGTCAGGGCTGTGTTTGGCATGCTCAGCATAGGTGACTGTACTGAGTCGTGTTATCCAGACAAAGTAAGGGATTCCTGAGTTTCCTCATAGATTCAATCTGAAATATTCTTCATGCCTGTGTGGCTTGATGAGGACACACGTTGGATGACTGTTCAGTGCTTAATTAGCACAGGGAAAAAAGAAGAAATGTCTTTGCCTTTACCTGATGCTACAGCAGCTCACTGCTGAAGCATGCTGATGCAATTCTTTGTGTCTGCATTGCAAACTCACTGGTGTGAGTTTAAGGACTCCTTAAAGGTAGTGCAGTTTTTGTTTGCTGGCTTGGATAAACTCAGTGTTGTAATGTCCAGCGAGTGCTTCGTTAGATGGCTGAATTGGTACAGGTGACGTAGGGCCGGGCTGTAGTGTGGGAGCAGGAGGGTGCACGTTCTGGTGAATGAGTGACTAAGAAGGGGGAGGTCTTCAACAGGGCTCACCATGCTGACAAGATCAGTTGTGAATCTATACCACTTGTGCAGATCTCTATAGATGTGCAAGTTTGAGTTTCTGTAATTAGCTTCTCTACCTTCTATTGTATGGCCATTCTATTATTTCTGTGATTTTTCCAGTACTACCAAGGTTACAGCAAAAAGTTTTTTAGGACTCTCTTTTATGGTGTTGGCAAGTGTTTGAGAGGATATATGGTGAAGATGCATGGTGTCTGTAGGGAAAAGAATTTCTTGACAGTGGTGGAGAAAATGTGTTGCATTCATAGTACCCTGGCTTGTTTTGTAGCAAACACTGCAAAGACACTAACAAGACTTCTTATAAACTGCATCACTATATATTTAGGATCTTCAGTACAGAGTGGCTCAAGCTACTTCTTCAAGTGCAATTAAGTGCGCTATTAATGTGACTAATATACAGACTTAAAACTCAGAATAGAATTAGGCCTTCGTATGTCTGTTTTCTTCTGATTTTGCTTAAGATCCTCATTAAATTTGATTATGTAGGAATGGAGTCCTGAGTTGTGTGAAAACATGAAAATAGAATTGAGATTTATGGACAGTCATTATGTATTTAGAATCTGTGTGTTGCTTTAGAGAAGTGAGTAAGTACATGAGTAAATGATACAAATGTTATGATTGACTCAAAGAATGAAGCTGCAATGAGTATTGGTTTATGAATTTTCCTTGTAACCAAGAGGTTGCTTTAGCCAGATCTTTGGTTGTGAGGGGATGAAGGAGAGAGGTTGTTGTTGGTGTATATGAGTCAAAATCTTCGGATGTTTTTCATGGGTCTTGCACACATCCCAATGAACACTTGCAAATTGTTCAGAGATATAGGAAATTCTTTGATACTGCTGGCAGTGATTGAGCTATTTACACTTATTTATACCTTGTATACTGAAATGAGTTTCTGTTCTAATTTTACTAATATAAAAATACCCCACCTTTTTATATACTTAGAAACAAATGATAACATAATTTGGATTAAAATTGTATTGCTTTACCTGATATATTATGGCAAAACTGACAGGCTGTTTGTTTTTGTAACTTCACAGGGACTTAAGTCACAACAAATTATCTTCAATCAAGACCAGTCTCTTGGATCACCTTCATAGTCTTCAGGAAGTGTAAGTTAATTTGTCTCAATTAAAAAAAAAAAAGCTCAAAAAAAAACCCCAACCAAAAAAAAACAACCAGTGTTTGTGTATGCTGATTGTATAGCTATTTCTCTAGGGATAATTGGTTGAACAACAAAGACATTTGCTGTTCTGATATTTCACTTTAAGTGAAACTGGAATTATTTTTTTAATTCTGGGGTGACACTGTTCATCAGTTTAGCAAGTCCAATGTACATGCTTGTGATTAACATCAAAGCTGACTCTCCCCTTTCTAATATTAATAGGAAGTTGAATGACAATGAACTGGAGATCATTCCAGATCTGGGACCAATCTCTGCAAATATAACTCTTCTGTCTTTGTAAGTAGATCTTACTCTTGTCCCTAGTTAGTGGAACTAACTTTATAGGATTCGTGGAAATATGTGCATTACAGAGATTAAAGTGAAATAATGCGAAATAGAGCAGCTTGTGGTTAGGAAGTTGATTATGTCATATTATTTAGCAGGTTGTTTAAAATGTGTATAATTGAGCTTAATCCTTGTAGTTTTTATGCTACCCTCAGATACAAAGACTGCATTAGAATTAATTTATGTTGTGGTAGTGCCCAGAAGCCTCAGCCCTGTTGTGCTAGGCACTGAACAAACATTAGTAAACGTTATACAAACTTTTACAATGCAGACTTTAAAACAAGAGTTACACTCTATCATTATGCATCTTGGCTGAAATCCCACTTGTGTTAAATCATAGCCGAATTCCATTAATTTCAGTGGGCAACATGGGGAAATCCCTTTGAGATGCAGCTTCAGGACAAGTACCTATGTAAGAAGATGTTTTGCCAATGTCTTTAAAATGTCTTTTTGAGCCAGTTTTAATGTGTGGCATAATTTTTTTTTATGGCTGCAGTTAATATATATAATTGTGACACATGATTATGATTATGCTCATTGTTTTGGTTGAAAGAAATTAGTAGGTTACTTGATGTGGTATCTGTAATACGAGTATAAAGTTGTAGAAGGCATGTAGGACCCATAACCAAAATAGTTGATTTTAAAGGAAATTTTATTCCTGAGCTTTTCACTTGAAATCAGTTTGATCCCCCCCCCGTGATCTGATTTCTCTAAAACGTTGAAGGAACTGCTAACAAAAATAATTACTATCATGCTATTAATTAGAAAAGAAAAAGACATGTTTTTCATGTGTGAGATTTGGGTTTTATCAATGGGAATCTAAAGTGTTTAAAGCCAGTAATATGTAGCCCTCTGGCCAAATTCTGCCCTGGAATACAAATTGCAAGTTGCCGTTCTTGAAGAAGCCTGAAGGGTTAAAACAATACAGTAAACTTTGGAAAGCTATTCAGTTAATTAAATTGATCACTATTCAATTGCTTACATCTGGTGATTTATAGAGGTTTGTTTTTACTCTAGGCCCAGGTCAGCTAAGTCAGCTGGTGCAGCCGCTGTGTCTGGACTGCTCTGTTTGAATAAGAACTAAGTGACATTTGATACTGATGTGGTTTCTTACAGATCAGAATCAGAAAAGAATGAAAGAAAAAGCAGATGGTGTCTGACAAATAACTTCTGAATTTAAGCATATCTTCTATTTTGAGTTAGTGTTGACATCATTCTTACACTGGCATAGCATTCTGTAGTTTAAGCATCTGATTAATCTAAAAAAAAAAATATATTCTTTACCACCTTGCTAAGGTTCTTTTTGCCACAAGATTGGAAATGCTAGCATAATAAAGTGGTTTAGATCCTCCTGCCTTACTCCTGATGAATACAAAGTTGAGAATTTGTCTTAGCATCTCCTCTAGTCCTTCTCATGGAAACTTACCTAGTTTAGATGAACCTAAAATCATCCTTCTTCAGCTGTGCAAAGATTGTTGTATTTCTTTGGGAGAATAAATGAAAATCGGTCACTGCTGGATTGGTTGTTCCATATCCTTAGGTCACTAGCTTGGTTGATATACTCAGGTGGTCAA
This sequence comes from Himantopus leucocephalus, assembly GCA_003993805.1. NCBI lineage: Eukaryota > Metazoa > Chordata > Aves > Charadriiformes > Recurvirostridae > Himantopus > Himantopus leucocephalus. Next base: position 37,935,478 of record RSEF01000001.1, read on the forward strand.
AAATGGAAAAACCTTTGTTAGATCTGTGCTCTGCGCTATATATACTGACACTTAAAAGGAGAGAAAAAAAAAAGTATTTCTACAAGCTGTTCTCATAATACCAGTGCAGTTAAAGTTGGTCTGGTTGGGTGTTAGTTTGTTCGCATCCTAATTTCCATTATTTCTCTATGGTGTTGGGACATTACTGAATGTAAGAGTGCTCCAGCTGAGATTTAATACCTGTTCTATGACCACAGCAGAGATTCTGTGAGATTAATATGGTAGAAGTAATTCATTAAGTAATTTAAAGTTTTTACTTTAACTTATGAATGTCCATGTATAATAGTTAAGACAATTGCTTGTTCCATATCGGAAGGGATGTACATAGGACATAAAATTAGAGAGTAGTATTGCATTGTTCAAAAAATAAAGCATCTTGTTTCTTTTGCAAAGGTTTCTCTTTAAGACATAGAAGAGAATCATAGAATCGTTCAGGTTGGAAAAGACCTTTAAAATCATCGAGTCCCACCATTAACTTGACACTGCCAAGTCCACCACTAAACCCTAAGCACCACATCTACGCATCTTTTAAATATCTCCAGGGATGGGGACTCAACCACTCCCTGGGCAGCCTGTTCCAATGCTTGACAACCCTTTTGGTGAAGAAATTTTTCCTAATATCCAATCTGAACCTCCCCTGGCACAACTTGAGACTATTTCCTCTTGTCCTATCGCCTGTTACTTGGGACAAGGTACCAACCCCCACTTTGCTACAACTTCCTTTCAGGTAGTTGTAGAGAGGGATAAGGTCTCCTCCCCTCAGCCTCCTTTTCTTACAAGTTGGAAGTTATTTATGTAAAGATGTTAAATCTCATTTCACAGAAAAGAATAAAGAGGAATAAATGTACCGTAGTTGTCTAGCATAAAAATATATGTAATATAGTGGTGTCATAGATGGACAAATATTCAATCTAATGATCCATTTTTTAGAAGTGAAACAAATAATGTTCACTTATTTTTTCTGTGTTGATTGTTATTTGGAGGGGTTGAATCAAACTGAATTAATGTATCTAAGTCATGCAAAGAGGGTGGAACAATTACAATACAGTTTTTAGAACCACTGTTCAAAGAATAACTGTACTCAAAACATCTGATGACTTCCTTCAGGATTTTAAACTCTTATATGAAAGGAGGTTGTGGAGCCTCTCCAAAACAAACCACTGTTTCCTTGTTGAGTCTTTTGTTCTGACTTCCAAATAATAGCAGAAAGGAGGGTGGTAGTCTTGTGAAACTTGATTTGATTACATTTCTTGTGAGATACATACTGTCAGTTGAAGAGCCAGTTGTTTTTTCCAAGGAGTCTTCAAGGAATGCTGTGGGAGTGGTATTCTTTCTTGCCAAAATCTTCATTGTTGAAGAAACTCTTTTCTTGCAAGATTTTTTTTTTCCACTTAGTACTTGTCATTCAGCTGTGGAGCCTTAGAATTCTACCTGTTGTGCAAGAATTTTCTTGCCCCGCAAAGGAAATGAAACTGCTGGTACATCTACAGTGAATAATAGTGCAGGTATCTCCATACAGCACTGTGCGTCTAAATTCTTTGAGCAGTGTGAACAAGCATGAGTGGATTATCATGTTAGTGTAGTTTCCTTTTCTGGAGATAACTCATTTCAAGCTCTCTAATTGATATTTATCTAGCTTAGATATTTACATACTGTTGAATTATGCAGAGTAAACATACCCAGAGCAGTAGATGTTCCCAGTCTCATGGTCATTGTCTGTCTGTAACATGTAACAACGATGCCAACACTTTGTTTTTATGGATGCCAATTGAGGGTTGAACACCATGGGAGAGAAAAGTGTCAGGCAGGTACGCAACCCCACCACCACCCTGGGAACACCTTACGTTTGTGTGAAGGAGTACACAAGCACATGCAGACACACTCTCATTACATAGCTGGGGATGCATCTATGATTTTATTCATGTGATGAGTATGTAGCTTGTCACATGGCATAGGGGACTTTCTGAGCCTTTCTGGGAATCTGGAAACTGCTGTGAACTTAAATGGGTGGTATGTTGGGCTAAATCTGGCTTGCCTGACACTAATAGATATAATACGTTCTGGACAGAGCAAAGAGTAGGATTCATCTTCCCTATGCTAAATTCTTGAAAATTTAACATCATTAAGTATGCGTTACTAACTGTAAATCCTTTTCAGGATGAATGGAGAAGAAAAGGCTCTCTCTGAAGTGATTTGTCTTCCCTAAGACAGTTCAGATGACTTTCCTACTGAAGACCATCTAGATAGTTATTTGAAACTAACTTTTAGATTTCTAAAGTGAGGTTCCTCTTGAAACGTCTAGCCAATGTACTTGGGCATGCCTGTCTCACAGTGATGTTACTTGCAAAGGTCTGATTGCATCTTTCAGTATGTTTGACCATTTAAGTAAATTACTTGAAATTGAAATTGCAGGGTATTCTTTTTGCTCAGTCACTCAGCCCTTTTCTCTGTCTTCTGTGAGAGAAGGCAGAAAGAGAGCAGTTTACCAAGGCAGAAAGAAGTTCAGTCATTTGCCAAAGATTCCCAGCTTTCCAGTCAGCACAGTGGTTCTAGCCAGGAGGCCAGGTCACAAGAAGACCTTGACAACATAAGCTTTTAGAGAGAATACTGGGTTTAACAACTGATTACCACAAAAATATAATGTACAGACGCCATGCACAGTGATACAGTGTTTTTCTATTCCTAGAACTAAAATATGTTAGATGTTTCCTAATTTACATTCCTGAAGTGCTTGTAAAAACAGTTAAATTAATGTAGAATTGGCTTAAACAGTTGTGGTACTTTTATACTGGAAAATTCTGCAGTTCTGGGAGAATAAACAGATTATTTTTCATTGTTTCTAGATAGGTGGATCACGTTTGTGTCAGGTAGAGAAATAGGCACTAATGCCCTTGTTCCAGGAGAACAAGCAGAAGTTTTGAAGTTGGTTCCCATTCTAATGGCATTCTTTATCCAAGACGTACCAGTCCTATCCTATTTATCCTGAAAATCTGCTAAGATCTGTGGTGTTGGAACAGAAGAAAACTACAGCAATGACAGATGTAAAAGACAATACCAAAGTTTTGTACCTACGTTGAATCCAGAAACAGGTTGAAACCAAGTAATTCAAGTACAGTAGCCTTGTATAGAAGTCCTGCGTGGTGTTTAACTACCAATTACAGTTTGCATAGGGGTTTTACTTTCAGACTCTTCAGAGAATATTAAGTATTTTTAGTGTGATTAGCGCTTTGTGAGGAAGCAAGACACTGATATGCAAGTGCTGCAACATTATTTAAGGTTTTGTTTAAGGATATACAGTTTAAATAAGAAACCCATACTACTTTACTTGCAGAATTTTTTAAAAAACATAATTGTAGACACCATCTAACATCATCAGTGCACTGTATCCTTGAGTACTGTGGAAAACGGAAGGCAGCAGTGACTTCAGAGAGACAGAACAACTCTGAGTATTAAAGCATCCTGCCTCTCCAACTAAATTTTACTGTTCTTATCAAAATGCATATGTAGAACTAGAATTAATATTAAAAAACATGTTTCTTATTACCCACATCCAGGATATATTACACAGTAATCATCTTGTTGTCTGTAGGGACTAGAAAAGCTGTGCATGCCAAAGTCTCTAGTGCGTATAGTGAAATTCTGACGTTAGACTAGCTTTAAATGATGGAGTGTTTTAAATAAATGTGTGATTTTTACATTTTATTGAATGGAAATTATTTTATTTAAAACCACTAGTACTTATGATGCAGGTGATTTAGCTGGAAATATCCTTGTAGCTTATGTTGTAAAGACCTGTTGCGTTAGTCTAGAACACAAACAAATGTTCAGTTTTACTAAAGCCAGGGTGGAAAATAAAGTTTGTGATGCAGGAGTAAAAGGAGCATGGATGATTCACAATTCAGTTTTTCAAGTTTTACATTAATATGTGGTTTGTATTAGGTTCCCACTTTATTCAGAATGTGAAATCTTCATTTCCTAAGAGGCATACAGAATATGCAACATGATACGTACAGGTTTTCCTCTCCTACCCTGAGAGGATCCTTCAACCCCATCTGCTCAGGAAGCCTTTAACGCAGTTAAAACAAGGAATCACATGGCTGTTTGGTTTTGAGTTGAGATGATGAAAAATGTTGCCAGCGTTGAGGAGCGTTCTCAGAAACGTGCCCACTTGTTTGTTAGGTGCTGAACTGAATCTGCAAGTCACTTTTCTGAAGGCTTTCTACAGCCTTCGGTTTGTAATGTCTTTCTGTTGGTATATGCCAGTTTAAGTGCGTTGGCTTTGAAGACACGTGTCTTGTCCTGGATGTTTAAAAAGGTAAATGAACAAAAAAGATTGGTCAGGAGATAAAACAGGACAAAAGGACTGGAAAGTAGCCAGTGTTAATTGACTGCAGGGGTCACAAGTTCTCACAACAAGCAAAATTGTTGCAGCTTTAAATGTAGCTTTCTGATTAGCCACTCTAAAATGGCTCTGATTACTTCATTATTCATCTCAGGCCTTTGGTCTTCAATGAGCACTTCTGAGAAGCAAACCAAGAAGTTAAAAGTGAATTGCTGTGCTGAAAAAGTGCAAAGTCATTATCTTCCAAGGCAACAAAAAGCCCCAAACAAAAAAAAAAATTATCTAAGCCATCAACAATGATTTTTTTTTTTAATTATTATTTTGGTCACTGAAAACAAACAAAACCCCAGGGAATGCCTAAAAGGCTTTTTTAGCTCCAGACAGTAGTATGTGCTCTCAATGGGAGGTTCTACTTGTTGCTCATCAACCCACACAGCTGCAGCGGGGAATTTATTGGAGATCTTCGACTTTTAGTGTGTATTAGGCTTCATAACCTAATTTTACAATTTCAGAGCTTATTTATCAGAAGAGCTGAGGCTTACCTTGTGTCTTACTATGTTAGCTCCTTCCTTCCTTGCTCATTAATCCTGATTTCAGTTGTCAGTAAAATTTCTTTGGTGGACAGTGTGCTTTGCTCCAATCTGAATAAAATCCCGTTGATGAAAGACCTGGTTACAACGTGGTTGTTTCTTGTGATTGTTCAAGCATTGTGCTGTCAAGCAGTGGAGGCAGCTAACTTGGATGCAATACAAACCTTTAGTATGTGGAGCTTATGATACTGCAGTGTCAGTATCTGTACTTGATAGGGCTTTCAGGGTGAATGGAATTGTTCATGCTACCCAATTTAGCTGTGTAGTCTGAAAAAGGATTTTTCTTTATAGCTCTTAAAACTAAATAAACTAACTCTTAAGTTGAAGTGACTCTTACAGATCTTTGCTAAACAAGATGCTGAGCTTATGACCAAGGATTTGTAAATTCATCTGTATTTTAGGCAGCTTTGTGCTTGCTACCGTTCTCCTTACCGGGAAGAACAAAATAGTCTTATCTTCTTCATTTGGCGGGGAATAATAGAGCATATACTGGTCACTGATTTTCATTCTTGGTTTAAAAAAAATAAATCTCCATTGCCAAAAAGATACTCTTCCAAAATGTAAGTGTGCCCTGTCACATCCTGGCTTTGATGAATCAACATACAGCTTAAGTACCTATCTAACTCCGTGCACAAACGTAGTTACTGAAGAAAAGTGGTGATTAATCCTTTATACTATTTAGAAAGGATTTTATTTTAGTATTGTGTGTTCATTTCTGTTTAAAATATGGAAAGGTATATTTAAATATATGTTTTGTGATAATGGGCATCCCAGATTATGCTTCAAATAGTAATTTGAGAAGTAAAATTCAATGACTTGAAGCAAACATGCAAAATAGATTGTACATTTGCCCCAGCTGTCAATGTGGAAATCAAAGTGAAATAGTTTTCACTGTGTGGCAGTATCTTAATGAGGAAAACTCCTGTAAGGGGCCTTCTATAAAGAAAGAAGGTTTTTGGATAGTCCTTGTTTGCAAGACTATTTGGATTAGGTGCAGGTATGAGAAATCTGCCTCTTTGTCATCTCACAGTAGTCTGGAAGTAGAAGCTGTATATAAAACCCAGGAGAACGCTGTCTCAGTTAGCATTTAGAAAGCTACAGTCACAAGAAAGAAGTTTAGACGCAACTCCTGAAAATGAAAGCTTACATTCAGTAGGAGTGGATGCCTTTCCCTTCTACGCGTGCCAGAGAAAGTGGTATTGTGTGTTTATAAAGCTAGCATACTAAACTGAAGTCTGGCTCCCAATATTAAGAAAATGTTGGTCAAATATTTTACATCCTTGTCATCTCTTCAGCTACCACTTTATTATGGGAAGGATTAAGATTTGGATGCTGCCTGGAAGAGTTTGTTTTGAAGAAGGATTGAAAGAAAGGATAGAGGAATGCCGGACTAGGCTGCAGGCATAAGGCTACTTGGAGAAAGTCCCAAAAATGAGAGTGGTGGTAAACCATGTGTGACTTGGGCTGAAGTTGCGAGCAAAAAGCTAGAGCAAAGAAACTTACTGGAATTAGTTCTTGCAGTCTTTGACATTTGGTGTGGAGACTTTAAGAGGAAGTAAATGAAAGAATTTGAAAAGGAACCTGTCTTAGTCAGACTTGCAGACATGGAAACTAGATTTTTATGGCAGCTATTTAGACTGAATGATGGGAAAGTGGAGAAGTATGTAGAAACCCAGAGTTTGTTGTAGCAAAAATATACAGTAGTGAGAGCCTAGACGAATGCTTTTGCGATGAGAATGGAAAAGAATGCAAATTTTATGAGCTATTAGCAGTGGAAAAAACTGGCATGATTTTCTGATCAACAGTGGTAAAGAAAAAGATGAATTAAAAAGAATAATAATAGATCAGAAAAATAAAGAACGCTGTCTCTGTGTGACAAAATGGAAGAATGGTAGGAAATTTTATCAAGGAGGAGATGCCAAGTTGTAGCACATACAGTACAAAGAATGAAGTTAAGAGGTCAGGCGTAGGTATTGGGGTTCTATCTTAGAGAAGTGATAGGTGGTTATTGCAACAGAACAGTGAAATGTAATGACTCAGTGCCTTGAGTGAAATAGAATTGGACAGGAAAACGTTCCTCAACTGGTAGTAACAGTTGAGATTAGGAGTAGATCTAGAAAGATGTGCAGTCTGAAGTGCCTAGACTTTGGTCTGCACCCTCCAAAAGGGAGGGTTGGCTCTCTAACAATAAAGGATAGGTGTTTTTACTTAATGCGTCCCATACATCAGATTAGAAATATGATTTATAATGGAGTGCATTATGCTGGATTTAATCTAGGTTATACTTACAATTGTCCAAGGTTTTAGAGTTAACTAACAGTCACAGAGTGTACCAGGTCTGCAGTGGGTTATTATGCCTGTTACCAGCTCATGCTGAAATAGCTATGCCTGCATTGCTTTTGTGCACTTTCTTTAAAATAAAGTAATGAACTTATGCGTTCATTTGGCTGTCACATGCGAAGTAACTTGTGATTATTTCGGAAATGCCTGAAAGTGTAATGGGAAACAGACTCCAAGCTATCAAGAAGAGAGTTTGGAAGGAAAATTTAATTACATACTGGTACTGTGACTGGAATCAGGAGAGAATTGCTATGGAGTATCATGTGTTTGGAAGTTTGGATTTGCCTCTGTCTTTTTGATGATGAAAACATCTCTGATCCCGGAGTTGTTTCATTCTGCATCTTTTTCTTCCCCCTTTCCCAATTTATGTTTGATTTAGGAATCAATAAGCCTTTGGTCTCAAGTTTTGGACAGGGTATTAGTAGCCTACAGAGTTCCGAGTTTTCATTTTCTACTTTATGCCTATATACCACAAAGAGCACAAAAAATAGGATCAGAGACTTACTGACATCTGGCCTGAAAGAGGAATACAGGCATGGATCATGGAATGAAGGAGACCTTCAAAAGAAAGAACAACTGCTTGCCGCAATGAACATGAGAAGTCTCTCTGTGAAGGAGGCATCAGACTTGTAGACCTACCAGTAGGACTGGAAGTGAGCCAGAATTCCAGCTCTATTTTTGTCTGTCATCTTTGTTTTGGAGAAAAATAGTTTCACTTGAAATATTTCCTTACCTAACAACTGCAAAGATTCAAAAAAAAAAAAAAAAAAAGTNTTCTTAATTCTGTGCAGTTGGGTGTCTAATAGTGAGAAGAGTCCCATTCATATCACAGATTTTTATAAGGGTAGTGTTCAGCTTGAAACCATAATTAAAATATTTTAAATGAGGTAGTTTTCATTACAGTCTGGCTAATAGTAGTCAAATGAGCAGAAATTCAAGAAAAGAAAATATCTTTGTTCTTTCACTAACTCCTGCAAGAAGGAAGAGACTCTTTCTTGTGTTATGTGGTCCTTAAAGTTGTCCAGCCGTATCCTAAAAGCCACAAAACCTGAGTCTTCCGGCACTTTCTGAGGAAGTTTATTACAGTATTGATCTTACATCTTTACCATCAATTTTTTTTTTGCTTTTTGCTTAAATTTTCTTCAACTCAGTGTCTTGACATCATTATTTCTTACAAGAGCTCCAAAAGTCCAAAGGAGTTTGGGAGAGCAGGAGGGGGAGTTCAGGAAACAATAGATGATATCCCAGGAGGTGTATGATGTCGGTGGGTGAGTGGAGGGAAGAACAGGTGAAGCAGCCACAAAGACTTGAGGAAATGTGAAAAAGGAGGCTGTGAGCTGTAGTGACATATAACGTAGACCACCTGGTACGTGCTTGGATGTGGAGAGTCATGTGCTTTGCCTGTGCTCTGACATGGCTGCCTCCAAGCCAGCTCTAGTCTGGAAGCCATGTAAACACAAGATGGTCAAACTAAACATCTATGAACCCTGGTGTCTTGGCTTCAGCACTGTTCAGAAAGATATATCTAACCCTGGCACAGCATTTTTTTTTCTCTTTACGTATCCTCTTAGTCTCTAGCAAGAGACTCTACTATGGTTTTATTTTCCCATTTGCGTGGCAAATTCAGTATATACTGCCTCTCGGGTCTTAGTTGAGGGACAGGAGATACCATCATAGTCCGGAATCACACAGATGTTAAAACAGTTATTTTACATCTAATAACTTTGAAGAACAGGCTGCACAGACACAGCTCTCCAGAGTAGTCTTTCTAGACAACTTTTTTTTTTTTTTCTATCAAGTTGCTCCACCTCCAGGCTCCCACACATGCTCCTTGTCAGGATCATGGTGTAAGATAAGACTTAAGAGGTTCTCAAAACACAGCAGATCAAGATCTACCTGGAAGAAAGAGTTATGCTGGAGAAGGAAGTGCAAGAGTATTTTTGTGCTGAGATTTTGAATAGAAACAAAAGATAGGACTTCAGGTCTTAACCTGTTTCTGAGGTGGGGCTTCTATGTTACAGGATCAGACTAATGAAGCTTGTATAGATATTCCGCTTAGGCAGAAGACATTACATATTGACAACCTTTATCAAGAGATACTTTGTCATACTATCTCAGATCTTTGAAAATTGGTTGTTTTTTTTTTTCCAGTACATAAGAACTGTTATGTCTAAATGGTGTTAACTAGGTGCTTAAAAAAATGGGTACAGAAGTTGCTGTCCTGCTTTGTATTTCCCATAGGCAAGGAAACTACAAGTCAATGTGTCAGATATGTTGTAGCTGTTGTTTATATAGAATGAATCTTGAGACCATGATTGATAGAGCGGTTGTAGATGTTTTGGCTGTGTGGTGTGGTTGAAGTCATGAATGCTGAGAGGGAAAGCTAAGGTTTCTCATACCCGTAATAAACTGATATTCTGTCTTAAGCTGATATTCACACAGAGTTATGTAAAAATAATTAAATCAGTCTGCATGCACTCTTAAGTTCTTGTTTGTTTGTGGTTTTTTTTTTTTTTCTGCAAGTGTAGGCATTCAAATTGCAAAAGACATGTTCAAATTCATGCAGGTATTTTTGGTGGCTTTATCTATGTTCCTTGGTGCTCCTACTGCTTTAGCAGTAAAAGAAGTTGTAAGGAAGCTGCAGCGTGTTGCTGTTCCTTGCACATGAAGAAAAGGTGATCAAGTTGCTGCAGGTCTGCTTCTGTGAGAAATTGAAGTGCTGGTTCTCTTGTTGCAGGGGATCTCTGTTGCTCTGATCTCCCCTTGAGGGGCTGTGAAATGAAACCAATGTGGTGTGTGCCGCTCCTTTTGTTTGAGCACAGTAATAACAGCACTTTGCTGGAAAGTTGGTTTTCTTGGGTTTGTTTGTTGTTTGGGTTTTTGTGTGTCCCATCCCCGTCCCCCCCCCCGTGAACAAACTGGTATGCCATTGTGCTGACACAGAGGGTACTGGTCGGTTCTGCCTTGACAATTAGATAGGCTTGCATTTTCACACATGTCCGTTTTGTCTAATTTTGACAGTGATTTGGCAGTTATGAGGAAGCTGATACATTGTTTTTATTTGATTTACTTAAGTGATAATTGTGAAGAAAAAAATCAAATTGGAATTGAACTTTTTCATTTTAACTAAAATTGGGCCTTAAAGTAGAACTATGTGGCTACGTTCAGTGCTAGATAATCTCCTTCTGAGAGTGAGTTATGGCACTTAATTTTTTTTTTTAAGAGAAAACTAGACTTGGAGGTTGGGGCAATAAGGAGTGAACCATTCACGTGTTTTGCATTTGAGTAGCTTCTACAAATATGAGTAAGCAGGAAGATGCAGTGAGGGGTGGTTTGATTTTCATTGAGACGGACTAGGACTTTGATGTGTAGCTCTGTTTTGGTAAACAGAAGAAGCTGCTTTCTCCCCATGATATGACCTTACCATCACCAAAAAAGAAAAACGTTCCCTGAAACAAACATGCTGGGGTTTTGTTTGTTTGTTTTTATTGTAACCTGGTTTGTGTCAGGTAATTTGCCAGTTAGTTTAAGTGCTAATCTGAAGGCTGTGTAAGAGTTTTATTCGGTTCCATTAGGTCCAACTAAACTTTGTAATACAGGGGCTATTATCCTGCCAGTTGTGAGGAATTTCTGTTTTATGGAGCGGTGCTGACACAAAGACAGCACTGTGCAAGCCGTCTCTATAACTGAACACTTTCACACTGCAATTTAGGAGGCGTGCAGTTCAGGAAATTGCTGGCTTCTGCTGGAGCACACTTTTACTGCAAGGAAAATTTTATTCGTCACTCAAGTAATTGGCAGTTTTAATACCTTGTTAGTAATTGCCTTATAAACAAACTAATGCATAAAGGCAAGGCTCTATGACCTGTTATCTAACTCACAGTCTTATTTGGCCAGTGGGACTGACACATGGTGGTGGCGTTTGTTGTTGTTTTTTATTAAAGTAATTTGTTTCCATTTATTATAAATACTTTCAGCTAAGAGCTAAAAAAATGCAGTGTACCTCTACCAGACAGCCTGAGGAATGAAACACGATACAAGCGCAGTGTTGGAGGGGTTGCAGGATCACTTACCCATTCCCATATGTAGTCAGAAGGCCCATTAATCTAACTTCTGGTTCAGTTTTTGAGTCAGGACTTTTTTTGTCTTGAGCAGTAATCCCCCCACGCCCTTTGAATATGTGAGGGTTGTCCATGCTGTCCTAAATGTGTGGCTTGCTATTTGATCCAGAGCAAGTATTTCCAATAAAGGCAAACACTTTCCAGAATCAACATTCTTGTTGATAGTTTTAGTGAAATTGCCTTTGCCTGCAGTCTCTAGGAGCTGGGGAAAGCTCCTAAATTTTGATCATTTATTATATTAGGTACAGAATGTACCACAGCCAGAACTGACTTGAACTTCCCAAGGTAACAAGGATCATTTTGGGTTACATTCATTTAATTGGTTGTGATCTGTTTTCCCCTATTCCCTACCATTAGCCCCAAACAAATAACCCTATTAATGGTGCTGATGTGCTTGTATGAGTCTGTACATTATGCAACTGCAATGGAAGAACTGGTAGATTGCTGAGGGTGAACATGAAGAAAAAGTACATTTCATTTGAAGTGAAAGAAGGGGGTGGTTCCTTATAGTAGACTAAGATACCCATGTCTTTAAACAGTTGCATAGTTTTTGTTGTGGAATTGGGTGTGATGCTTATCTGAAGTTTGACCAGATGTGAAGTCCAGAACCTCTGCAGTGACCTGCAATAAGCAGAAATTTCATTCTTTGCAAACTCACTAGAAAAATCTATAGGCTAACATACTAAATGTAACTGCAAAATTAGAGAATGTCTTTCTGAGGGAGCACGCTGTCATCCATCTCTTCTAATCTAGCTCTGTTTTTCTAGAAATTCAGTCTGATTTTCATGCTGTAGTTTTCAGAAAACCAAAACACAATGTCTAGCTACTATAATGTTAATTTGGTTAAAATAGAAAACAATTTTAATCTCACTTCATTACAATACTGTGACATACTCTTCAATGCAAATACCAGATACTTCTGCTGTTCAGAAATAGATGATCATAGTTTTACATCTTGTTTTAAAAGCCATGAATTACAGTAATTGGATTATAATGCATTTTTTTCACCTTGTTTGCTGGGAATAGTTTTTAAGACATTTTGATGAACACATTTATTTAAAGCATTCCAATTTGTGATTTGGGGTAGCTAGAAATGAATGTTATGTCTAGAGAACATACTTTATTGGTTTTCTTTAACTAGAAATTGCTTTCAAGTGGGGGAATTAAGAACTAACTTTTGTCAGTCATGTAGTTAACAAGTGTTTACTCTGGAAATGACAGCCTTTTGACTACTGTCCTTAAATTTCAGGACCAGTAACAAGATTGCCAATATCTTGTCTGAACATCTGAAGCCATTTCAGAGTCTTGAAACTTTGGACTTGAGCAACAACAACATATCAGAACTAAAAATATCGTCATTTCCATTGTTACAGCTCAAGTATCTGTAAGTAAAAGAATTACTTTTTTCTTTCAGGTTATTTTCAAAAAATTTGTTGGAAAACTTAGATTGGCAGCTGTTTGTTAAGGTACTAAATCTTCTTTCAATTAGACACACACTAAATATTTATTCTTACTCTCACCTGTTGAGTTTTAACATAAACTGCTAATTTGAACACATGAGTTGTTGCAGTGAGATGTTCTAGTTCATAAAAAGTGAAGGTCATCATCTTGAGATGAAACAAATAGATGTGTCTTTTGAGAGAAATAATTATGTAACAAAATGAACTTAAATTCCCCATGGTTGGGCTAGTCTTGAGTTACATGAGGTTTGGCGGACTTTTTTGAATCTACCTTAATTCTTGTTCAGTAATACTGCAATGCCAGAGCTATACTCAGTGAGAATAAAGTAATGGGGTTGCAACATGCTATCTTTTGCCAATAATACAGTCCTGCAGAGTAGAGCAAAATGTTGGTGGTGAAATACTATTTGACCATAGACTGAGCTGTCAAGAGCTCTAATTAATATGATAAATGAAATTCCATTTATCAAGGAGTAGGCAGCGCAAGAGCTTTGTGTTTCACTACTTGGTATTAAGAATTTATTAAATAACTGTAAATTTAACCTTCTAGACATTGTTTCAACAGGTACATTAACAGTAACCGAATAACCTCCATGGAGCCTGGTACCTTTGACAATTTGTCTACCACACTTCAAGTATTGAAACTGAACAGGAACAAAATTTCAGCGATCCCTCAAAAGATGTTTAAACTCTCCCATCTGCAGCACCTGTAAGTGCAACCTACAATTGACTAATTGTTTTCAGGTTTTCCGAAGCACTGGCAGTGCTTGAACTTTAACCTTTAATTTAACCAGAGGCAGAGTGAGACAGACACAGAAAATATATTACTACAACCCTTACTAACAGCAGCTTTGTACTGAACAAAACTGGTCTTATATATTGGTGAGATGTGAGTAGTCTTTGTGTTTAAAATCGTGTTTGCCTATTAAAAGAAAAAAAAGAAGAGGCTGGAGAAGGCGTAGTAGCAGTATTCCTGTAAGAAAGCATTGGAAAAATACTAAGTGAAGTAAACTTACGTAGTTCCCTACAGCAGTCTCTTACTTGTTTTGTGCTTTCACGGTGAAATGAAGGGAATTAATTTGCTTTCAGAAGGTATGACAATAAGCAATATGCTTGAGTAAATAGGAGTAAATAGACTTCCACATCAGCCTCACTGATACAATGCTGTCTAAAAATGTTTTATCTAATAAATAATAAAGTTACTTAATACGGAAGAGGCTGGGGAAATAAAATATCTTTTTTTTTAAAAAAAAAAACTTAGAGTGCAGGAAGTTGACAAGGGGATGGGCTGGGACTGCACTTTGTCAGGTCCTGAATAATTATTTTCCATATTAGATAGTCAAGAGTTAAAAATGATCAGCTCTCTTAGGTTAACCTTGAAAGTGAAAGGTCATAAGAACAGTGAAGTGTTAGGATGCTTGACACATCTGGAAACAGTGAGTGTGTCTTCTTTGTATAGAAATGCAGGAAAAGTTTGACTCAAGCCTCAGTAGAAGAGTATGAGAACAGTCCTGCAAAGCTCAGGATTTGTTAACGATCCTAAGATCTTCAGACTTTCAGATCTTCCGATTCAACTGAAACTTTGGAATTTGGTGATATTCTTGCTTAAAAAAGCTCTGCTCATTCACAAGTTAGTCAGGAGGCTGACCTAGTTATGTTAGGCAGCTAATCTGCAATGAAGGTCAAAAATTTGTGTTATCACCTGAAAGAAGTGTTCAGAGGAGGAGTGGGGAAGAACCGAAGGCTGTTCTTACTGAATGTTCTTCACTGCTTATGCACACATAAACACAGGAGGAGTAGTGTTCTCTGTTGGGTATTTGTTATCAGGTAGGGTTCCTATCAGGCTGCCAGAGAGGAAAGCTGAATTTTTACAAGACTGAGACTCTGAAAAATAATTGTTGCGTGACTATGGAGAGAGAATTATTTAGGGCTTTACTTCCCATGGGGAAATAAGTTTTGGTAGGACAGGATTCTTCTTGATTTGGTAGGATGCAGGTTGATAAATCTTCTTGAAGGGGCAGGTGACCACTCATCGTTGTATGAGGGCTTTTTCTTAGTATTGTCTAGTCCTGTCTCTTTATACTATATATTGATTGTTACTAATAAATATAACTCTTAATTTAGCAAATGATAGCTAGTTCAAAATTCACTGTTATAAAAAGTTAACATTGTTCTTTGTGCCTCTGTGAGGCTGGACTTCCCTTTTCACATAGCTCAGAAAGTTGGGAAGCTGTTTGGGGTTGGTGCAGGGTTTGGTGTTAAAAGCAACCAAAGCCAAGAAAGTGTTGTGGAGAGCAGGAAAACAGAAAATACTGAATACTACTGTCACTGCAGCTTGCCCTCCAGCTAGTTATGCCTTATAACTCCCTTCCAGGATACACATAGGTCCCAGCTTCTGACCTACAAGGGGTGTGTGTAGTGGCAGAAGTATGAGTGCCAAGACCACTTGAGAAAGGGGGAAGGACCTATTCATAACTAGTTGTGGAGAATGAGGGAGGAATGTACAATGAATGCCTGACTCCAGATTAAGAGAGAGAGGGATCAGCCAGGATATTTAATTTTGCCCAGTTACCACAAGTAAAAATTTTAACTTTTTCTTTCTGACTGATATTGATTGCAATTACAAGTGAACGTTAACCACTCTACTGCTGGATAAACACCAGGAACTTGCTTTCGCTTTTGAATTTGCAAACAGGACTAACCATGACGTTTTAGGTCTACAAGGATTCTTTAAATGTGAAAGTCAAGGAACTACCAAGTACTTGTCCTCAGTATCAGAAAGGCAGAACAGTGTTAGCATGGTTAAACATAATGTATTCCAGTAAAATGTTTGATTTTTATTACAATTTGCCTCTGTTGTTTTATGTGCAAGAAAAGCATTTAAATAAGGTTTGTTTCCAGAGAGGGAAGAAAGGTTGCTGTCATGCAGGTAAACTTAGTGTGCTGTAACGACAAATTTTATTAATGCAGGGAACTGAATCGCAACAAAATTAAAAAAATAGATGGGCTTACTTTCCAAGGACTTCCAGCTTTGAAATCACTAAAACTACAGAGAAACGGGGTTACTAGACTCATGGATGGTGCTTTCTGGGGATTAACCAACATGGAAATCTTGTAAGTATCAACTTTCTGCTGATAGATTCTACTGAAAACACATTAAGTAGAATTGTGCAAAATGAATAGAATTGCTTGATAAAATTTAAAGATGTTTTTGAATTAAGTTATTCTAATATGGTTTGAAAAGCAGCAAGCAGTCATTGGTGAAGGTGTAAGAAGACAGCACGTTCTGAATGCATGCATGCAACACTAAACGGAAAGAGAGGCTGCAGCTGTCGAACCAGTATCATGAAGTCAGATGTGGACCCGTGGCAAAGCACGCACGCCACTGAGTTTCTGAACCTTATGGCTTTTATCTGTTTGTGTGTGTTTGTAGGCAGCTGGACCATAACAACTTAACAGAGGTAACCAAAGGCTGGCTTTATGGTTTGCTGATGCTGCAGCAACTCCATCTCAGCCAAAATGCCATCAGCAGGATCAGTCCTGATGCCTGGGAATTTTGCCAAAAACTCAGTGAGCTGTGAGTAGCTTTTATTCTATTCCAGTTTTGAAAGCCGGGTACATGCCAAGGCATGAACTTCTTACCAATGATCTGTGAATTTTTCATAACAAAGTTTCCAAGGTGACAACAAATTTTTTTGTATGTGAGACAGTTGTATTTTGTTGAAAGAAGTTGAAGCGAACCGTGACTGCTTCATTTCACTGTGGCAATTGTACTAAAGCTGTAACACAGTCGTTTTCAAATGAACGAAATTAATTCTGCAGTAATTTGTGAATTATCAGAAATGATATGCAAGCTGTGTGGTCAAAAATAGTGTAGTAGGTTTTGTGATAGTTGTAAGGGAAGAAGCATTTTCTCCCCTAAAAATTCACCTGGGTTGAACTAAGTGATATGCACTGCAGCATAAACATTAAAATACATTTTCTCCTTGAATTTGCAGAGATTTGACGTTCAATCACTTAGCAAGGTTAGATGATTCAAGCTTTGTTGGTTTAAGCGTGCTGGTTGGACTGTACATTGGAAACAACAAAGTAAATTACATTGCTGATTGTGCCTTCCGGGGACTTTCCAGTCTACAGACTTTGTAAGTTGACAAACTCAAATTTTAAGGTCAAAAACCTTCAGAAAAATCCTCAGTGTTTATAGATTATTTTTTTTCTTATGAAACATACAAGAACCTTTCGTTAAATTTCCCAAATAATCATATGTTTTTCTTATAGTAGGATTTTTTTTTCATAATAGTTGGGAGAGGAAGGACTTCCTCTTTTGTTAAGGCTGTGCACAGTAGATGGTGGTGATTACAATATTAACTTTCAGTAGCATTATTATGGGAAAGGCATGTCACCATTCAAAGGCAGCAAGCAGCACTGCTACCCGCAGCTTTAGGGGTCTGGATCATAGTTTGTGTTTTAACTAAATCAACTTTTTCCCTCATGGTAGAAATAAGAAGACAAAACTCAAAACTGTGTATTACTATGGGTGCTGATGATTGTCATGACTGAGCAATTGCTTTAAGCATTTGAGCATTTTTTGAAATAGCATTTCTTAATGGAAGGGGAAGAAAGAAGTAAACTAATCTAAATATATTCTGCTTTATTAAAATCTTCCAGTTGCATGCCATTGACCCATCTGTTAGCCAGACGAATGAAATGGTTGCCTTTCCCTCTAGGCTTTGAAGAGAGTGCTAACATTTTACTTTCAGGGGTTTGCTCACATACTTGTGCTTTGGGCATCTAGCAAAGGTGCAGTTCAGAGGGGTGTGTGGTATGGTTTTGAACTATACAGAAACATATAGATCGTAAAGAGAGGAATTCAGAGACTTGTGAGGTGTCTAGGAATTAAGTGTAAGACTTTTCCCCCTAGATTTTTTTTTTCTCCTCTAGCCCTACCCTGTTGATTCTTTGCTGACACACCATTTTTTTCACAAATCTCTAGTCTCTTTATGCTTCACAGATAATTAAGCTATTGTTGTGGATGTTGTAGGATGTAAAAATGATTCACTTTTATTAATAAATCTCCGTGTGTTCTCTGTGTGTTAATATTATGATCTTAAACAGGCATGAGTGTATTTTGTTTTGAAGGGGTAACAGTTGATCCCTTCCCTTCTTATGACAGTCCTTCTCTTATGATAGTCCTGTGTCTGAATACCCTTGTAGGGGAATGTGGGTTTGTTTTCTAATTATTCTGAAAATTGTTAGGTTTGAGATCTTTTTAATTATCAGTGGAAAAATTACTAATAGTCTTCAAGCTCTCTCAGTAAAAATTGAAATGCCTAATCAGGAAAAGCTTCTCATACGAAAAAAAACCAAACAAAAAAAAAAACCCCAAACCAACAAAAAACAACATTCAAGAAAGCTTTTTTAGAAATTGTTTTAAATAATGCATGCTTGTGAAGAAGTATGTAACTTGTTCTTTTTAATAGCTCATGTGGTTTGATTTTCCCCTCCCCTCCTTAAACAGGGATCTGAAAAACAATGAAATATCATGGACTATTGAAGATATGAATGGTGCCTTCTCTGGCCTAGATAAACTCAAGAAGCTGTGAGTATTGCTACAATAGTTGTATCTCTTCATTCCTTAAAAAAAAAAATTGCTTAGATTATGTGTGTTTCAAGGGACAAGCCCAACACCTAATGATGTTCTATTTTCCACAGCTATGATTTTTTTTCTCCCTTACCATTTTGTTCTCTATAAAATGTTCCTTTTCTAGAAAACAAATTCCAGATTTTTCAAGTCTAACTAAATATTTTATGTTTATGGAGACATTTCTCAAAGACTGAGGGTTTCTCTTAATGGGAAGTAACAAGTGCATATGGCAAGGGCATAGTGACAGGGATAGTCTTTGATAAGGTAATGCGGCATCCAGTGGAAGTGGCTTCATTGCACTGAAATTTTCAAATGCACATCTATGAAATAAAAAGATGCTTATGTGTATACATTTAGAATAATCCATATCACTGAACTGTACACATTAAACATCATCTAAAATCACTGTAAAATCTAGATGCTTACTCAAGGAGAATAAATTACTGTCTTTTAGAGGTGAGAAGCTTTGCTGCATTGGGGAAGGTTGAGTGGTGAATATTAGTTACAGTCTAGAAATAAATGCCAAAAATGCAATTGTGCAGCTCAAAAAACGCTCCCATTTTATTGCATCTCTTTTGCATCATGTACTTACATTTTTCAGGATACTCCAAGGAAACAGGATTAGATCCATTACAAAAAAAGCATTTTCTGGTTTGGATGCACTGGAACACCTGTAAGTAGTAGAAATTCACATTTAACCCAACATTGGAAAAAATGAATTTTGCTACTAATTGAAATAAAAGTGGGACTGACAAGCTTTACTTATATCTTTGAATGAAATACACTGTTTGCTACTGTGATCTTGAGAAGGTTCTTTTACTTTGGAGTTAAGCTGAATATGAATTTTACAATTAATGCAGAAAGCATTATGTATTAAGCATGCTATAAAACTCCTTAATCCTGTCTCTTTAGTGCTTGAGCTGGGGAATCCTTTGTATATCACTAATGTAATAAGCTATTCTTTGAGTCTTAAATACATTCAACTTAATAAATTGTTCTTTCCTCCTCTAATGTTGTTTTTCTTTTTTTTTTCTAGAGATCTAAGTAACAATGCAATTATGTCAGTTCAAGGAAATGCATTTTCACAAATGAAGAAACTCAAAGAATTGTAAGTTTCTATCTAAAGACATAACCTCTATTAAATATATCTAACCATATAAATAAAAGCCTTGTAAGATGTTGCCTGATGCAGTGATAAACTCCCATGGTAACCTCTCTGAAGTCACATAAAAAGGGTATGTCAGTGGTTTGGGTTTTTTATTTTTTTATGTGATCGCTGTATTTAAGTGAGATAGTGTAGGATAGGAGGCGTTCATTTTCTGCTACATTTGGTGTCTAGAGTCCTTATTTTAAATTGGCTGATTTCTAATAGGTATTAGATAAGGGAGACTTTGATGTAATGTGCTATAAGATCAGCAGTGCTATCACTGAGCTAAAGCTTACTGGACCAGTGAAATGCAGTGCTGTAATTCTTCTGTAAAGACCTGGTTGTCAGTGCTTGTAATTGGGTCCTATCCTATCCTGCTACTATCCTGTAGTAGCAAAGGGCCAGATCTTCAGAGAAGTCATGAAGCGGTCACTGGGAAGAATGTATTCTTTTAGTGAGTTTTGGTGGGTTTTTTTTCTCCTCTTATCTTCTTTTTCTGTTGATCAATGCAGAAGAATGCTGTCACTGTTCCCTGTGTTTTGAGCACAGCTAATTCTTCCTCTTGCATATGTCCTATGTCTCATCTATTCATGTCAGCCTTCTCTAGTCAGATCCGTTCTCCTGAGCTGCTCTGTGGATAATCTGCCAGCAAAATAAAGAAAATAAAAAGATGTTACTCTTTTTATGTGTAGAAACTACCTGGAGCTTGTCTGGAGCTTTTAATTTGTGTTCTCCAGACTCTTATCAAATCTCACGCTAGCAGCTGGCTCTCTACTTAATCTTACGGTATTACTCCATGTTGGGTGCCATAGAGAAAGTAATGAGGAGCCTTATGTATTTAATCGAATCATAGAACAGCCCAGGTTGGAAGGGACCTCAAAAGGTCACCTGGTCCAGCCTCTCATGGAAAAGGGAGCCTAGCACCCTGTCCAGTCGTGTCTTGAAAACCTCCAGTGCTGGGAGCTCCACCACGTCCCTGGGGAACTTGTTCCAGTGTATGATTGTTCACACTGTAAAACATTTCTTTCTTGTATCTAGACAATATTTGGTTCAGTCTAAGTTCAGTTTGATGTTACCCATATCCTGGTATAGCTGCAGCTGCTCTAGAAAGCAGCAGCTGTGCTTCTACCCATAGCCAGGGGTTTTCTGCCTTTCCTCTTCCTTCAGTTGGATCTAGTTGTATTGCTTGATTAGTTTGCTGAATTCAGTCAGCCAGCTGCAGGGCAATTGCTAGATTTGGCACAAGAGAAGCAGTAGGAGCACAGTGCTAACGATTAGGGATTGATATAGATGATTCAAAGAGTGATCAAATGTGATGGAATGACTGGCTAACACTTGTGCAGGAGGTCTAAGATGCTACACGATACCAGACTCTGAATACTTCAGTGAAATAATTATTCAAGATTTGTCAGGGTCTTTTTCTGTCCTTTTCTTGAAACACCTGGTAGACATCCATTATGTCTGAGGAGGATGTAGACAGATGGTAGAAAGTACTTTCCCAGAAGTAAGATTATTTAGTATAAATTCCCATCTAGTAATTTTATTCTGAGACCCCTAGCGAGTAAGTCTGAAAATAATATGACATATCCAGTGCATCAGGGTAG
>RSEF01000001.1:37956864-37973511 GCA_003993805.1 Himantopus leucocephalus
TTGTAAATGCCAGTTGTGCCCATCCTCAGCTGCTAAAAGGGAGAAGTATTTTTGCTGTCAGCCTGGATGTTTTTGTCTGTGGTGAGTATAGCCTCTACTCCTCATTCCATAGAACAAATTTTGCTGAATGCATTGATTTTTGTTGTGGTTTCTTTGATATGTTTTGAATTCCCTAATGAAATGGAGAGGATTTAATATTTGTTAACATTTCCTTCTCTGTTCCCAAACTGTGATGTAGATGCTCAAAGCTTGTGGCTGTGCACAAGATGGGGAGTGGCGGTTTTCTGACTTTTGTTTCATGTACAGCTTGCTTACACAGTGCTTAGCATAGCGTGCAAAGGAAAGCTGAATAGTTTGTGGTGGTAAATGTATATGCCTCTAGGTTTAAAAGATGGATATTGTTTAGATAACTATCATTTTTAAGTGAGACATATTTTGGCAAAGTTAAGTTGCAGTTTTTGCTTTTGGTTATTTGTAAATTATTTTCATACTTCATCAGTCTTGAGGTTATTCCAGAGCTGAGAAAATTTGAAGGTAAAATAGCCATGCTGGCCTCAGCTCTGACCTCTTTTTATGTGTGCTTGTTGTCTACTTTGAAAATTATATGGACCATGTAAGTTACTGCCTGTATGTAAACTGTATTTTAAAACATCCAACTACCACAGTTATGCTACTGATATTTTGTATTTTAGTATGCCAGATATTTTTACTTTAAGACTTGAGAATTTGAGGTGATAGCATCCACCTTAAAAATAAAATTTCTCTATGTGTGTTTAGTAACATTCACTATTACCTATATGTTATGTTCCCTATCTAAGCAAAGTGAAGCTAAGCGTTCAGAGTAAAGATGTGTGTATGAGTACACTGATACATCTGATAAATGAGGTGGGAACTTTGAAAATACCAGGAAATTAAAAGCTAACTGGATTTCATGTATTTTTACAATTTATTTTTCTTACTAAAGACAATTCAAACTCTATATTCTTTGGAGGCAAACCAGTAACCATATTTGTCTTCTCAGTAACTTTCCTCTCATAGCAAATAGGACTGCTAAATTTTTTACTGTTGCCACTTGTACCTTTTTATCAGTGGGAAAGCAGGCTCGGAGTATACAATGGTGTACAAAAATGTTGTTTTCTTCTTTTCTATTAGCAGTCAAATGTTTAATATATTAATGTTAAATAATGAGTAGATGGTGTGTAATCTAGGTACTGCTGAAAAGGAGAAGTTAACATAGTACAGGAAATTACAGATTACTCGATAGCTAATGGAGTATATATGAAATATAGTTCCTTATTTATGAGAAACTCATTCTGGCAAGAAATTAAATTGGGGGATTTAAATATATATCTCTTATTTGTTAAACCACGAGGGATTGTGATCTTTCTTTTATCTGCTGAATGACATTTTTACTAAATTAATTTCAAACCCTTAAAGATATATTAATAAAAAGGGATGTACTAAGAGTAAGTTGTTACATTAAATATGTAAAGTAATTGTCATGCAGAAGTAACTAGAATCTCTTAATACAATCAATGAGTGTTTCACTGTTTATTAAATCTTCAAAGTGTGCCATCACTAGACGTTTGCTTGGATGCACCTTGCCTCATAGGTTTACAATGGCCACTTTTGCTTTTATAGAATTTTCAAAAAGTGTGTTAAGTCCTGTCTGAAATTAAAATAAGTAATCTATTACATATAATTTATGAGTGTATAAATCCTCCAAATCATGCCAAGTTACTTTTTTGAAAACAGGTAGGAGATAGGAGGGGAGTCATCCTAAATTTTTTAATGGAAAGCACGTGTTAGGTGAGGGTTCCATATCTGTGAAACTAAAAAAAATAATAATAAAAAAATCTCTGCAATTTGGGCTTCCTAAGATTACGTTTTCAAACTGAAATAAATCATGAGACATTTCTGTACTAAAGAACTGTGGAAGAAAAATAGAATAGTTGTTTTTTTGACCTGTATTAATTACTTCAAGTTAACATAGCTATGCTTAAAGAGTACCATCTAGGTGATGAATAGCTTGCTTTCTGTTACATAGCAGTCAAGTGGCTTCTATAAAATGAGAAATATATTTCTCAGAGAGACTGTATGCACCTGTGTGTATATGTGTTTATGTATCTGTCTGTTCATATGTGTGCGTTTCTGTGATACATGTATTCAAATACACTCAAATTATTCTGTTCTGACAAAACACATTGCCAATCTTATCCTAGAGGGTTCTTCTGTATTCTGTAGTATCTGCTTACTTAAGTGATCTTTTCATCCTCCTTTCCTGCCAAATAATTAAGATTTAAAAATATTTTATTATTCCGTTGATAGTACAACTAAAGCAGAATGAAGTAGGTTCTCCTGTCCTTTCACAAGGCTAATTTAAGTATTTCCAAGTTTTACTTAGTCACCCCTGTGCAATGTCAGTGAAAGTATCAGCTCAATTTGCAAATGGTATAGTTTGTCATGGAGGACTTAAGGCATGGATATGAAGCCTGAAAACCAAATGGCCTGGGAGATTCTGGAGGCCCATGCTTAGGGTCCTAGATTGGGGGTTCCATGTTGCCCTGGCACACAGCTCCGGACTTGCAAGCGTTCTTGCAGGCAGCTCGAGTTTAGGCTACCTGCACATCTCATTTTATTTTGTAACACGCAGCATGGAGGTTCTTCAAGGAAATAATGCTTTGACCCTAGTATGTTGTTTCTAAACAAATGAGACATAGGGAGGCAAAGCAGCTAGGTAAGACCTGACTCTGCAGTGCAGGCACAGTCTGCAGTGAGGAGTATTTGGGGCCCAGGGCTTTTCCTGCAGTGCCTATGAAGTTTGGGCCGGTGTCGTTGTCAGGAAGTAAGCAACATCTGGAAAGCTGGGAATATGCTAAGGCTTTTGCTTTTGGGAGACCAAGCACTTAATTGCTGGTTCCTTTTGTACATGCGATGTACACAGACAGAATAAATGGTTCAGAAGGCAACTAATTCTGTAAACTCAGAAAATGACACTTTGAAGGTAACCTTCCAATAGTAAAGGGATCTCCAGAAACTAATATCTTGAAATTCTTGTGTGCTGCCCTGCTTAAGGGATCTTTAGCACTGCTGTGTTTGTAAGGTGGACCACCCACAAATCACTGGAACAGTGACTTCTGTACATGATTGTTTTTTGTGGGTTTGGGGAAAACCCTCGACTTCAACTTGCAGTTTTTGATGGCAGAAGAACTATGCTTTCAATAAAGAAAAACTCACAGCAGCCTGAGGTGTTGTAAAGATGAAGGGTAGGCTGCATGACTGACATTCAGAATAGTTCTTACGGGTGTCAGGGGGTAGTTCTGTCCTCTTTAGTGCTGCTGTTGAACAAACTGTACACACAGTCTGCTTTCAAATGTGCTTTCTCTTCAATAAGAGATGACTTGGCACAATAAACTCATAAATACGGGATCTTTAAATGCCCTAAGGCTAGTGAAATTTAAAGTGAAAGCATTGTGTATCCATTTTGTAAATAGTTATCTGCCTCTTCTCTCAAACTTACAAAACAAGGCTTTCAGACTCTTTCTGAAAGAGTCCTCAGGCCTCGCATTTATTTTTTGCTCTTCCTCTGTGTTACTTTTTCTTTTTCTTCTTTCTGTGCAGATGATTTTCCTAAACCACAGATCACTGTCCAGCCAGAAACGCAGTCAGCAATCAAAGGCTCCAATTTGAGTTTTGTATGTTCAGCAGCTAGCAGCAGTGATTCCCCAATGACTTTTGCATGGAAGAAAGACAATGAATTACTGCAAGATGCTGAAATGGAGAATTATGCACACCTCCGGTCACAGGGCGGTGAAGTGATGGAGTACACTACCATCCTTCGACTGCGCAATGTTGAATTCAGTAATGAAGGGAAATACCAGTGTGTTATTTCAAATCACTTTGGTTCATCCTACTCTGTCAAAGCCAAACTTACAGTAAACAGTAAGTATGTTACTTCTTGCTTGTCGACTTAAAGTAGAATGATTTCAATCAAGATACGTAAACACAGTTTTTTCCATTCCCATCATCTGTGTCTTTTAGAAGACCCCTTAGTAAGATGAGATAATTTATTAAAATGTACCTAGTTCCAAAATCACCATTTGGTTTTACATCTGGCCCCATTGTGCTGAACCATAGTATACAAAAAACAAATAACAGACCAAATTCTTAGTAAATCTGACAAAAATCTGTGTAACAAGATGGGAAAACATTAATCTTTTCTTTACAGGAGGTAAGCGTATACTCTGTTCCAAGGTACTATGGAAAGGTCATGTAGGAGGCCTAGCAGAAATGAGATTTTGATCTAGGCAGTCTCACATACTTCACAGCTCACTCCCTTTCTCTTTGCTGGCTACTGATAAGTTTAGGTTGTATGCTTCTCCTGCATTTTTAGGCCCAAGAAGGGTGTTAAGAATCTGCTGCGTAAAAAAGGAAAAGTATGTTTCATTTATTCATTTTGGTGTCACTACCTTTTCTTTAGTGCTGCCTTCATTTACAAAGATCCCCATGGACTTAACCATTCGTGCGGGGGCAATGGCACGTTTGGAATGTGCTGCAGTTGGGCATCCTGTCCCACAGATTGCTTGGCAGAAGGATGGTGGAACAGATTTTCCTGCAGCGCGCAAAAGGCGCATGCATGTTATGCCTGAAGATGATGTATTCTTCATTGTTGATGTAAAGATCGAGGACACGGGCGTTTATAGCTGTACAGCTCAAAACACTGCTGGAAGCATTTCAGCTAATGCAACGTTAACAGTACTAGGTAAGACATTGGCAATCCTTTATGGCATAATCTCCTTGAACAGAACTATGGCTGAGCACTCTTAAAAGTATCAGCTGATACAGCATTGTTATGAAAGTGCTGTATAGAAATAAAAATACTCTGAAATAATTTGTATTGACACGTAGTTGTAGATTAGAAATATGTACTCCAGCACACAATCACTATTAGGATGCAAAATAATAAAAGTTAGTTATGTTTCTCAGTGTGTACATAATATCTGATATGAAGGGGATAAAAAAAAAAAGGGGGGGGGCTGTTATTTTTAGAGACAGGAGATTTTGAATAACTTCTGATTTCCTGACATTTTGTTAACCACTTTTAATCTAGTTCTCTGCAATCTTGAGCATGTATGATTTGGCCTTTTTACCTTCTAAGGTAATCAAGCGTATGGGTCTGATCAATTGACAAGTAAACTGTAGGCTCTAAGTTCAAATTCCTTGAACGTGTTTTTTCTGAGAATGAGAGTAAGCTTCATTAGGCCTTACTGATGCATTTAATTTAGCTTTTCCTCTTGAGCTGTGAAGGAAAGGGACATGTTCCCATTCTTGCAAGGTCATTTATAATATAAGGCTTCTGCTTTCTTTTCAGAAACACCATCATTTTTGCGGCCTTTGCTGGATCGAACTGTAACAAAAGGTGAAACTGCAGTCTTGCAGTGTATTGCTGGTGGTAGCCCTCCACCCCGACTGAACTGGACTAAGGATGACAGCCCTCTCGTGGTAACGGAAAGACATTTCTTTGCTGCAGGCAATCAGTTACTAATTATTGTGGATACAGATGTAGAAGACGCTGGGAAATACACTTGTGAAATGTCTAATACACTTGGAACGGAACGGGGCAACATCCGTCTTAATGTAATTCCTACTCCCACCTGTGATTCTCCTCAAAACATTGCCCCATCGCTTGATGATGATGGATGGGCCACAGTTGGCATTGTGATCATAGCTGTGGTTTGCTGTGTGGTGGGCACTTCCTTGGTGTGGGTGGTCATCATCTACCACACCAGAAGGAGAAATGAGGATTGCAGCATCACAAATACAGGTGTGTAAACTGAAGGTTTGCCTTGGAAAGGAAAAAAAATGTTGGTGGTTGCTTTGTGATGACTTTATTGTAGGAACATTTGTGTACTTTGACTCAGAGTCAGAAGAGTGAATTGCTTGTTACCTTCAACACTTTGCTGACAAGCTTAAAAATGCTTCTGCAAACTCTAAAGTATGCTAATGGCTTTGGTGTATATTTTCCTTCCCCACAGATGAAACAAATTTGCCTGCTGACATTCCAAGTTACCTGTCATCCCAGGGGACACTGGCTGAAAGGCAGGATGGTTATGGTTCATCTGAAAATGGCAGTCATCATCAGTTCCTCACATCTTCTGTTGGAGGGTATTTCTTGCAGCAGAGGGACAGTAATGGTAGGTATAAAATGCTAAGCAGATTTTCCATGTTGCTCGAGTAGCTGCAGTTTGTCTATTGTCTCTCCAACTAATAGAAACAACACTAAAGAAACATCTTCAGTGAAGTTTGAGAGGGTGTGAAATTTATTGCTTAGTATTGCTTCAACGAGATAATAACAGAAACTTGGTTCTGTTCATCCAAATGACGTTATGGTTTTGCTTAAATCATAAAGTTTTTCTCTAGTTTCAAGGGTAAACTTGGAACTGATCGCATTTCCAAAACAAGTGTCCAAAAGGAATTACAACAGCATGTCTTCTTCTGTTACAGCTTGAAAAGGGTGCGTGTAATGGAATGCAGGGATGGGTGGTAAAACCAGTGTAACTTTAATATAGTGTAACTGATTAAACTTTCCTGCTAGAAAAGTCATTAAGGTTAGAGTGAGTAAAGGATTTAAGGTGACTGCAAGTTAAAAGCTGCAGTACTTAGTATTTGTACATCTGGCCCCTGAGAATCCAGAACATACTTGGCTTAAGGAGGAAAAGGCGCTTTGCTCAGGGTTTGGGGTCGAGATACAGTTAGGAGTTGGGGCAGGTGGGAATGGAACAGTGGTGAAATAGTTCTACAGTTGTAGGGTAGCAAGAGGAGTAGCTCTTTGCAGAGCAAGAACCGCAGACTGTCCACCACTTTCGGGAAACATTGAGCTGGAAGTCAGTATAGCTGTTTGAGCAGCCAGTAACTCCCTCAGACTCTTTCACCCAGGACTTTGTTGTTAGCACTCTGTGCTCCGAAAAGAGCATGAGCCTGGCTTCCAGTATTTTAGGGGAAGGAAGTCCCTGGTTCTGATCCCTGTGATTGGGTTTGTTCTGTTATCCAGGGACTGTATGATGAAGCAAAGTGTGACACATTCTTTGTCAAGCTAATTAATTGAACACTTGCTAAAATTAGAGTTCTCATCAAAAGGTTAGCTTAAGCAAGCCCTAAATACACTATGAAATTCAGTTGAACAGACGAGGTTCTTAAAAGAACAAAGCTTACTCAGGAAACCTTAAGCTGAAGCTTAAGAAAAAAACATGCTGACATGTCAATTTTATTTTTAAGGTGTCTGCCATGTAGATAACGGCAGTGAAACAGACTTGGAGGGTGTTGCAGATCCGTTCCTGTGCCACTATCTGGGGACTTCAGGGACTTTGTATTTAAAAGGAAACACATACGGCTCTGAGGCCTTTGAAGCATACAGTGCAAGTAAGTTTGGGGGTGGAGGGAGAGTTTTAGTCCTAATTTGATTGTGTGCTATGATAAACCTATGTAAAAACAATTTTGCATTTTCTTTAGGTTGCAGCCCTGACCAAAGAACAGCGTGCCTGGACCCTTATGAGTCTGGATATCTAAGGAAAAAGGAATGCTATCAATACTCACCTCCACTGGAAGATCCCTTTGATCAGTGCGTTGGCATAATTGGAATGCAGGCTACAAGTAGCAAATTGATTAACTCCATTTATACTCAAAATGAAGGAACTGGACTAAAAAGCAGAAGTCTAAACACAGACACATTTGATTTAAACAGAAGTTTGGAACCCTCGTCTATTATCAGTAACAGCACTTTCATGGGTATGTTCTAACTATTGTTTTTTCTTCAGGCTGCTGGTATTCTTGCTTCCTACTTCCAGCACTAAGCAAAACTGATTTCTCAGCTTTTTCTTTACCACTCGTAATAGGAGTAATTCTGTAGTAGTGTTTAGATGCTCATATAGGTAGTGTTGTGAAAAAACTAATTTTGTGCAATTTTGCATGGGCTTCTTTTTGTGGGTGTCTGTGAATTTAGTAAGATAATACAGCGTGTTGTAAATAAATAGTTTAGAAAGGAGGTGAGGAGAGACAGGAAGTAGCCGAGGAAAGGCAGCTTGAGAGTCGTCCATGACTTTTTGCATGTGTTCTTGTCTTTGTTTTCTTCCCCCTTCTTCCTCCCTGAGTAACTTGCAATACTGCAGCATCTATTTTTTTAAGGCTCGCACAACTGAACTATACACATAGGCTCTCTCTCTACTGCAGTGCACGAGGACAGTTGGATGCCCCAGAATTCAGGGTACCCTCTGGATCCTATCAGGAGTTAGCCAGGAGATGGACCCTATCCTGTGTTACAAAGGGTCCAGCTTGGGGCTTGTTCAGAAGCAGAAGTGACACACATCAATGGAGTCCGTAGGTCAAATGTGGCAGTCCCGTGAGGTGGTTCACCTCTGGGTGTAACTGTGAGCCCTCTTTTGCTTCTTGGGAAACCTGACTTCTAAGGACCATTAGATATGATGTCGCAAATGTTTGAAGGTCACGAACAGAAAAGTGATCACAGGAAAACTGCATAATGAGTGTGTTTAGATTACCAGGAGATCTTAATAGCTCATGCTTACATAAAAATCTCATCAGTGGTGTGATTCTTATCTTTTATCTTAATATAGCTGGCACATTTCCATAAATGTTAGGATACTGACTTAAATACACCTTAACAAACTTCAGGCGTACCAGAAGTTTTGCCTGACAGGCAAAAGGAATGCAAGGTCCCAGGGGGGCTCCGGGCAGGTGGGGAGACTTGAACCCCAGTGTATGAGGATATATTGTACAACGCAGTGAGCCAGAACTATTTACCCGTCAAAGTAAGGCACTGTGGAAAAATGCCCTCTCCACCCCTCCTTTGTCATCTTTTCTCATGGTGCGTATGACAAAAGAGTTTCTCATGGCTTAACCGGACAGAGTTCCTGAAGCTTAATTCAGGGTTTACAATTTTAATCCAGATTGCAAGGAGAGGTGTGGGGAAGGAGAAGAGCATTGCTTTACCTCTGAAGCTCCCTAAATTTGGGGTGTTGGTTTAAAACGCCTATGAACTCACATACGGCTTTCATCCCTGTGACATCTGAGCACCAAGTGCAGCCCTGGTATCGTGGATTGTCTCCCGGCTGGTGTGTCAGCATGGTTGATCGAGGCCTGGGTCTGCTGGCTCTGCAAGGGGACCTGGGGGAATGTGCATCAGTGGGCTCTTTGTTCTCAGGGGGTGGGGAGGGAGGTACAAGCTCTGAAGTTTTCCCCCTTCGAAAGCCAGATGTTTGGACTGTAAAACATTGCAGAAGCCATGACATCTGGTGGAGGCCCTGGGCCTACACACATTCTCCTGGCTGCCTGCCACTGTTGCTGTGGTGGGACTGTGCAGATAGGGCTTTACCACATGTCTCCTGCAGAAAGTAGTTCTACTGTGTGTGGATATATCCAGCAGTTAATGCAACCTTGAGGGCTCATATTCCCTCTTCTACCCTAAAAATCTATGCAGAGCTAGTTTTTCCTGTCAGTTCTCTGAGCTGCTGCCCACTCAAGGTGCATCATCATTGCTTTGGACACTTCATAGTTGTTAGCACTCTTCACTCTTAAGAGCCTATGGTTAGATCTTGGAGGTGGTAGCTGTAGAAGTCTTGATAGATTTCTTGTCTTTAGTTGTGAATTCGCTTCTTCAGCATCAGTCTTCAAATTCAGCCCCGTTTTTGCCTCTATAATTGCAGTGAAGAAGACAGCTGGCACTAACATCACTGTTAATGCACGAGCCAGAAAGTTCACAGCTTGGATTTTTTTTTTTGTTTTTTGTTTAAAGATAGGATTCATTTGTAGCTTTGGTGCTGTGAGGCATATCCTTTCATATTGTGTTAGGAGCAAAATTGCTCTGCAAATCATTGATGCAAATATGGACCTTGTCCAAATACAGTTTTAGTAACTTCTCAGATTACAGTTTTGCTTGAAACCTTTGCTTCTAGTGACTAAGCAAAACTAGAAGTATGGCTTTTTGGGTGCAAAATTCATTAATGACTGTAGTGTTAAATTATTAATAAAAACTGAGTTCTTCAAAATCAGCCTGTGGCACGTGATCCTCTGAAAATACGCCTTTAGAGTGTCACTTACAGGCACTGTGACTTGTGACAGACGTATCTTTCTTCAGCAAAAAAAGAGAAGGCTCTTCTTGCAGAGGTGTTGATGCTAACACCTTCCCTATGGTGAAGAGTGAGAGGCGCACTAATTATTTTCTGGCTAGTGAGTCCAGATAATTATTAATAAAGACTCAACTGAAATGCCAAATTCTCTTTGGTCTACATCTGTTCTAGCCAGTTGTGGGCAGAGATGAACAGGTGTGAATGGAGAACTTCGGTGGTGGGACCTTTATTATTAATGGGAGATACTAGCCAGAAAAGATTGGTTTAGCATTCAGATTGCACAGTGAGAGGATGTTGTATAACCCTATGCATGTTGGGTATTTTCTTTTTTTTTTTTAAATTTATTTTTTTATTTTTTGCTGAACTGCACAGCAGATTTCATGTACCATTTGTTCACTGAAGGAAAAAAACAGGGACACTGTTCTGGCTTTTGTGTTAGAGAGTGTCTTGTGATATGTTTGCAATTTGGTCTGTTTGCTCACTTCTCCCCTCAGCACCCTCCCCAAAGAAAAATAGGCATGGGAGTAGTCATAAAAACAAAAGTAACGAAGTTGTGTGTGGCTACACATTTACTTTGGAAATGTTTTTAATGTCTCAGGTGGCAGAATCTTACCTTATGCTTGTGATCACACGGATGTTTTCTTTTAAGGGGTAAAATAACAATGAAGTAAAATCTAACTTTGGTGAACTTTTGTATCGATCCGTGTCTTCCATTCTAACGTGCAGCCCTTAGTGAAACACAAAGTTGTTAGCATCAGTATGTCTGTACTTACTCACTCACTGTCTTTCAGGAACATTTGGAAAGCCTTTATGGAGGCCTCAGCTGGACTCTCTTTCAAGTTGTAGACAACCAGCAAATTGCCAACCAAAAACCTCCCATAATAATCCTCATGCCTCACTGGACTTCGATGCAGAGGCAGATGAAGATGGAAAGGAAAGGACAGTTTCTAGAGGAGAAAACAGCATTTATACTTACAAACAGTCCTTTGAAAACTTTAGGACTTCGGCTTTCCAATCCTGTGATTTGGATACATAGCTCCTTTTGGACCTGCCATTGATTTCTGGAACCAAAGAAATACTTTGACATACTACTACCTCAGTGTGGAATTTTATTTAAAAAGGGAATAAGGAAAGGAAGAAGGGAAGAAAGAAACCATGTGATGCTATGAATTCAGAACAAATAAATGCATTTTTATTCAAATAAAGCATAATTGCCAAAATGATCTACATTTTTATACAGGGAAAACATTCCTTATAAAAATACTATATTTCTAATTATTTTATAGCTTTGTTTTATGCAAATAATATCTTTTGTAAATTAATGGTGTAAATAATACAGCATATGTATTTCTATGTCAGACTTCATTTTATTGAAATGAGTAGTAATCATTCTAATTTTGTACTGTTATTTGTACCTTTTTACAAATGGAAACTCCATGCTGTTTGCAGGTATCATGCATCTTATTTGCACATTACTTTTAATAAAATATGCTGCCAAGTGGTCTCGGACCCACATTAGTGTATGAAGAATGAAAAGCGTGAATTATGTTTGTAGATGGAGGAGTGTTGCATACGTAGGTGCCTTCTGTTTCATGTCTGCACCTTTATTTGACTAAAACTTGTATCTCTGGATTTACTGTGTTAAATATGTTCAGCTTCTAAGAGCGGGTGTGGTCCTGCCACAACTACTGGTGGCTGGTAAGGTGGGTTGAAGCTATTTGTGCCAAAATAAGTATGCAAATCTTCCACTTTGTGAATTCCTACCGTCAGATGTGTGTGCATGCGTTCTCAGTTTTCGTGCACGCAAGGCTGTAGTACCAGCAGTCTGCCCATGCCTGTGCGCAAA
Organism: Himantopus leucocephalus; assembly: GCA_003993805.1. NCBI lineage: Eukaryota > Metazoa > Chordata > Aves > Charadriiformes > Recurvirostridae > Himantopus > Himantopus leucocephalus. Next base: position 37,968,850 of record RSEF01000001.1, read on the forward strand.
TAGTGTGCATGCATCTGGTGGAGGATATGCACAGTAGATGCACAAAATCCATATCAAGCTATTTAGTAAAAGAAGAAAAAAGGCACTGGATGTCTGCCCGGTAGCATCACTCTTTTCTAAGTGGCTTAGTGTTAAGCGTTTGCCAAATATTCAGTGCATGCTGAAGTCTTTGCTTTCCCATACCCTTTCTCCCTCTTTTTTCCTTCTGCAGCCACTTCCACGCACAACATGAGAAGGTAATCCAAGTACAAGATAATGTTTTGTTTGGTTTAACTCATGCTTCTGTTCCTTATTCAGCTGCCCTTTTCTGGTTATAGATGAGGTCTGTGCTTTAGTCAGTCGCTCAGTCAAGTTGAGCAATTGTAAATTCTTGCTGGATTAAATTTGCAGTAGTGAACCCAATGCCTTAACAATACAAAGTCAGAGAAAGAGGATTGCTTACTATAAAATGGTAATTAAAACTAAGTGAAAACACTCTATTTTGGTTTTCTGTGTACAGATACCTCCTATTTTAAAAAGCTGTGAATCCTGTTGTCATCACCGCATTAAAACAGCAAGACTCCAAAATGGTTAATGTTACAGGACATCGGCTTTTTACATCTGTCTGCTTTGAAGGTGCAAACTTACATGGTTGCCAAATTGCTTCTTTTAAACTAAATGAAAAGCAGCTGTTAGAGTAGGGCCATCACAGACATCATGGCTAAAGCTAGAGCAAAGGTTTCGCTGCCTCGTGTAGCTGAGCTGAGGGCTTTTTGTTGTTTGTAGCCAGAAACCTGGTACCCAGATTGCGATGCAATTTCCCTTTAATTTAGGCGCCAGTATTAGAGACAGGAAGTTAATCCATCCTTAGTCACTGGTGGTCTAAGTGTAGAAATGGATTTTGCGTGCTTTAGTTGGTCATATTGCCAGATTTTCTGACTCTTATTGTTAATTTGTCTTCATTGCTGCCAGATGTGCTGATGTGGTGACAGACATTGATATGAGTATTTGATTATAATTAAGTGCATTTTGAAAGAGATTAATTTTTCCTGAGTTAAGCACAAAGCTGTAAGTCAGTAAGGCAAGAAATCTTAANAATGCATCATTTCTCTTGTAGTTGTTTCCCCCCCCCCCCCCCCCCCCCCCCTTGACCCTAGCTTTTTTAGGGGGAGGAGAGCTGGGGGCTGTGATGCTTGTGTTTGTATCCAGACGTTGCTTTCTGACATATCTAAAAGACCAAAGAAAGCTAAAAACAGTAAGTACATCTTTCATTCCAGAGTGAATGTTTATCCTTAAGACTCCATGTTAAAGGTCCATCATGAAAAACAATCTTTAAATTTATTTTCTGTGGTGGGGGAAGGTTGGGAACAGTGGTAATGTCATTTTATTCCTTTTTCATCTTCTCCCTTAAATACTTTTTTTTTTTTTACTTGCTGTTGGAGAGTATAAAGATCCTAATCTTCCAAGGACATGGATCTCTCTACCCAAATAAATACTCAGGGTCAATGACTGAATTTTAAATGCTTCCCATCAAGTTTCACTTAGCATCCTAAAAATACGAATGACTAAAATTTTATTTGGTGCCTTAAATACCCAGAAATGGAAATGAATGTTCCCGAGTCCTCTTTTCTGCCAGTGTGACTTTTCATGTTTAGTAAGGTGATTGTGCTTAAATACAGTGGCAATCTGTAACTTGCAAGATACTCACAATATCTTAACAGTTCTTTTTAAGACTGCTGATGTAACCAAACNTTTTCTTTCCTCCTCTGAATATCCAGACATTAGAGAGCTGGTAGTTTGATGCTTACACAGCTGAAAGCAAAATCCTGTTTAATGGGATGGGGAAATAAATTGCGGCCAACACTGAGTAAAGCTTACACTGTTTCTCGGAGTTTTAGAATGAGAAACAAGTGTTGCTGAATGACAAAACGGACATTTTTCAGTTTTATGACCAGCAGCAACTGGAATCTTGTCACAGGCTCACTTAAAACTTGTAAAAATGTTCTTTAAAGGCAGTATCCTCTTAATGCTTTACACAACAAAATGTTTTACCCAATGAACTCATACAGACAATTGCTGAGGTATAGTTTCTGCAAGCCCTGAATAATATTTTTAATAATTTTAGACAGATAAATGGAGTTACTTGTTTACCAGAATGTCTCTGGAGCAAACATTTCCTAAATGAATAACCTAAATGGTGTGCCTGAGATGACACTGGGGGATACCTGTGTAGTTCCTCAACTGAAGGCTGTTGCTATTTCAAACCCATGAAACTTTAAGGAACACTACACTGTTTCAGGACCAAATGTTTCACTTTAGAATTTTACTTAACTGTAAATGGATCTTGACAGTGCCACGATGGCAAAGAGTTAGGTCCAAACTTTCTGCTGGAGAATATTGCTACTTTTCCAACTGAGGACTCATTAGTGTCACCAAACCTTCAGTCTTGGGGGATCTCTTGAACACTTGGGTCTTATTCTTTGAGCTGCTGCAAAGAAGCTTAAAATTAAGACTTAAGATTCAAGATCTCTTTAAACATTCACAAAGATTTATACTGCAGACAGTTGTGTCCTGCCAACCTTACAAGCCAGGACCCATAATTAGGGATTGTGTTTCTTTTTGAGTATAAATGTAAGCATAAATTTTACTTGCTACTTGTAAGACTTCTTGTCGCAGATGAGACACATCTCAGAGAATTATATTTTCTCGGTGAAGTCTTCTTCCTTTTTTTCTAACTTTGTGTATTGCTTTGTGACAAAGAATGTGTCTGACTAGTTGGATGCTAGTTTAGCAGCTGTGTGAAATTATTTTATTAAGAAAATAAGGTGTGTCTGGGGGAACCTCAGCCTGTTTAGTGAAGGGAGGAAACCAATATATAACAAGGTGCAATTCTTATACATACGGTTTTACCCAGATGAAGAACTTCCCAGATATCTTCCTTTATTACATTTTAGGAAAGCATTACAGCAGGGAATAAAAGCCATAGTGCCTTTGCTCACTTATGTGTGGTGAAAAGTGCTTTTCACGGTTGTTGTGCCTAAGTGTTAGGGTTCAGCAGTTCCGCTGAAACAACATCTGTGCACATCCCATCACTCACCAAAAGGCACAGGAGCCCTCTCCCATTTCCCACGCTACTTTTTCCTCTCGTAGCTCCATACTGCTCCCGTGTCCTTTGGGGACCCTCCTTGGCAACACACACGACTCTCCTTCCAGTTTCTTTATTTGCCCTGTCACTGCGTTTACAGGCGAGGACAAACACACTGCGCTTCCAGAGCAGAGTGTAGGTGAAGGCAGTAGGTAGTGGTTGGGTGCTGGAGGAGAGGAGGGAAAGCGCGGTGGGACAGGCTGGCTGCACCTTTAGGAAGCTCTTGGTACGCATATGTAATAAATGCATAATGGAGGAGACATACACTATTTATAACACATTCCCATGCTCGTCACAATTCTTCTGGTGTATTTCATTCCACTTATCCTCTGTGCTCTGAAATGCCAAATGCAGCTATGCACCAAAGAGCGTGTCGTCTGGAGAGTTATGTCTTACTGCAGCTAAAGTCTCCTTTTCTGGTAGACAAAAAAGCAAGATCAATTTGTTATTCTGTGTTTGTGCTCAAGACTAAATATTACTGGTGCAATGCATAGTTTCCCAGAGTCGTGTGGTCCGTGGGGTCCACAGTGTCAGAATGTCTGTGATCAATGTGACTCAAGAATGCCGTGGGACAACAGGACCTGAGAGTGAAGTTGGTAGTAATTTAAGTTCACTGTTTGTAAAACAAATTTAGGCTTTGTGACTTGAGTCCAGGATTTTATTTCCCACACAACAGAGAACAGAACCATAAATTACTCTAGATTATGGACTGCTGATAGCACTTCAGCATGATCACTTTTTCTCAGCCATCAACAAGTGCTTTTGTGTTGCGCCCGTTCAGCTTGGCTGTTGACCATGGGCTCTTCACCAACAAGTGCAGTGCAGGAGTTTGCAACCTGAGCACCTCTGCGTACTATGTTCTGAAATGAATGGTGGCTAATTTTAAACTCTGTGAATTTCCAATACGATGGCACTGGAAACTAAGATTTTACTTACTTGACAGAGGTAATAAGATCCCCTGAATATAAGACAGGTGCTGAGATTTTGTAGGCCTTCACTTTGAAAGGCTTGCATGCAGCATGGTCTGAAGACCCCCTCATTTGCCATAGGAATGTGCATCCTACTTATTTTCAGCACTTCCTTTGTAGATGTACGTGGAGAAGCTGTGACTCATGATGTGGGTCCACTGCTGGATAATCAAAATTCAGGTGTTGATTATACAGCCATTTGAAATAACATTGTCCTGTTTTGGGCCGGACTGGACACTGAAACGAATGACAGATGCTCTCCCCCACCTCTCTCTTCAAGGAGAGGAGGGAGAGAGAGAAAGATACTTATGAGTTTAGAAGGAACTAAACTACTTTAATGAAAATATTAATAATAAAAAGAAAATAATGAAAACATCTACAACCCTGTATCAAGCTCCCAGGATAATGATCATGTCACCGGCTGGCACTGGGGCAGTCCCAGACTGGACTCAGTGACGGAGAGGAACTGGATTCCAGGTCTGGAATCAGGATTGGGATCAAAGGCAGATGAACAGACAGTGTCTTCTGTGGACATTGGCCATTGAAGAAAGAGGGCTGACCCTTTGATCC
>RSEF01000001.1:37973611-37990332 GCA_003993805.1 Himantopus leucocephalus
AGCTGACGGAAAGCTGGGCCTTTAGCCTCTGGTAACTGTCTTGGTTTCTTCTGGATGCAGTGGATAAGTGATAGGCATCTCAGGAGATGCTTCTCCCCACATGTCTTGGAAATCCATCTGAGGAGGAGCTGCACCACTGTTCAAGGCTGCCCACACCTCTGCTGACAGCCTTAGACAACCAGATTAAATTAAAAGCCTAACTTTTGGTCATGTAGGGGTAAGTGAATAAATCTTGTGCTGCAAGAATATTTGTTCCTCACTAGGAATGAGAACAGACAGCACAGTTCAGCTGACTTCATAAATCCCTGAACTGGTTTATAAAAGCTGCAAACAAGAAAACAGATTTTTAATTGTAAACTGTTGTGCATCTGACATCATTAACATAGTGGCCTTTTCTGCTAACTTTAAATGCTCATAATAGAAATGGAGGATGGGAGGACTAGAGATAGTCAGAGTTCCGTCCGTTTTCCCAATACTACGACAAATAAATTATTGCAGAAAATTTTCCGCTGTAGAACCCATCTGGGTTTTCCTGCTCCAATGCACTTAGAAAGGTCTCCCGAAACATGATTACTCACAAAGGTAGGAAAGTCTTTCTGATTTTCCGCCTAGGTTTACTCAGGTCAGGCATTTTGCTCTTTGGAATAACGTTTTTCAGTAGCTGAAACTAGATGGACCAATATCCAGTATTTAGACCCCAATGTTTTTATAAAGACCAAACATATTCCTTCTCAGCCTTTCTCTTGCTGGGCTAAAGACACCAAATCTTTGTACTTCCCTTTGAATATGGCTTGTCTTTTCCTTAGTCAATTTAGTATCCTTTGTTGACATCTCTTTCTTCTAAATTTATAAATCCAACCAAACATCACTGTAAATCAACAATAGCAATCACTTGAAAAAATTAGCTTTATTTTGAACATTGAGTTAAATATTGAAACCCTCTAGAAGAAGAACAAAAATAAAGTTAATATAGATTTATCCTTTAAGTTTGATTAAAGCCCTCTTGTGGGGTCCGCCAAACCTGTAATACAGCCCTAACGAATTCTGCAGATGTGCAAGAACTGATATCGTCGGAGGAAGGAAAAAATGAATTTTTGAGCAGAAGCACAAAAAGATATGGCTTGTTTTGGTCATGTTACATTGGGTGCAAGTTGGCCTTGTTTGACATCAATGGTAATATTCCTACTTACATTTAGATTTTATTAGTGTTCTAGCAGTTAAATATAGGACTACTGGAAAGACTGGCAACAGTGCAATGGAACACTGGGTTTACATCTTTCTATTAAAATCTAATTTCTCATTAATGCAGCCAGGAATTAATTGACATTTACAACTAATGGAAATAAATCAATTTGATCAACATTCAAAATGTGTCATTTCTCAGAAACCTGAATTTTAATGAAAAGCAAGAACACACTCTGACACTTTAGCTTGTCTGATCTCCATTCTGTTCGCACTAAATGTTAGTTGTTTAAAGCATGTGAACAATTTTAATTCCACTGTACCAATTTAACATTCTAACCTTAACACCAAAATGATATATAAAGAAGGTGGCAGTGAAAGGAAAAAAAAAAAGCAAAGCCTCAACTTTCCCCAGAAAGTGACTAACTAAGCAAATACAGCCATATTCAGACCACCTACATGTCCAATGTTGTTGCTGCAATGGCTCCTGCATCTCAGTTCAAGAAAGCAGCAAAGCAGTTTGGCTGCAGACTATCAAGAGGTTGAGGAACTTTTGTCTCCATACAGGCAGCATATGACTGAATGACATTTTTTACCCCAAACTCACATGTCGTTGGAATTGATCTCATGGTGCTTCTGTTGCCTAGCAGTAAGGCATATGTGTAACCATCCAACCTTTCCTCAGTGATAATGGCGAGAATAACCGCTGCTGCTCCTTTGGGCTTTTCCTACAACAGGCATTTCCAGGAGGAGATTTGGCTGATCAGTCCCTCTCCTTTTACAGGGAACCTCCATGACCACAGGGAGTGGACATGTAACTGCCAGATGGTAAAGCTGGGTGAAATGAATCCCAAAACAAGTGGTAGATGGTTGAAAATGCCCCGAAGCTAGCACCTACCAACTATGGCCTGAGAGATGCAATGGTGTGAACTCCAGTTGTGTTTGGCGGAAAATATTCTCAATGTATTTCACAGAGTTAAAGTCCCTTCAAAACTTAGTGGTCTTGTTTTTCTTGTTTATCTCCCTTTTGCTTTCAACTGAGACACATGAAAGAAACATGGTCTTTTCTCCGAGTTTATAATTGCCTGAGCTATGAACCTCAGGTGCAAATGGCCGCCACGCTGCCATGCTCAGATATTTATTAAACACCTCTCTGTCTCTATCTGTGTCCTGACATGAAGCCAAGGCCAAGCAGGCGAAAGCAGGTTATTCTTCGAAAGGGCCATTCCTTTGGTAAGCAGAGGCAGCTTCACAGCTGCCTGCAGAGCGTTCCCCGATTCCAGGTTATTTCTCCCCTCAGGTCCAGCTTTGTGCACCAGGTGCTTCTTTTTTCTGTCTTCCTCAGTCTTGTCATGATTTCACAAATAAGGCAGGTGGCTTTGCTCTGCAGCTGCGGGATTAATCTCCGTTAGCTCAATAAATGCTTACTTCTAGCTCTTGGTTTTGGTTTGATTTTTGCTTTTGTGTGTTTGGTGAAGGGTTTTGTACTTACGTATTGTGCAGCCAGCGTCATCTAAAGGGAATTAGCTTTCTCACAACAGAATGCTTCGTTTCCTATTAATACTTCCTTAAATGAAAACGTTGTTCAAACCCCTCATCAGCTGAGCACAAAACCTCCTAGAGATACAAGAAATTGTACAGACTGAGAAAGAAAATCTAATTATTTTCTTTTCTTTTCTTTTTTTTTTAATTCATTCTCTCATTCCTGAAACACTTGACAAAAGTGTTTTAAGGGAAGCATTGTCGTCCTTGCCTTGCAGAGGCTGTCTGAGCCCATCAGGTCCAGATGGCCCTTTGGTAGTGCCTGTGTTTCTCTAAGGACAATGAAATGTGCTTGGAGCAGACACCTAGGGAAACATCTTGGGTTAGCAAAAATCGCTCCTGGGCTTTTGCTTTGCGTTGCTCTTCTCACACATGATGGAGAGACTACTTTATCACTAACATACATTGAGAAATGTTGTATTCATGTACGAGGTTCTAACAGCTAGGATTTCATTATTAAATTGGATGAAACTATAAACTCTTTGTTTAAGCACATAAATGTGAAAACAGGCACAGTTTTTATCACAGTCTCCCCAAAGACCTAATATATTCACTCTGATTATGAATCCTGAGAGGCGAGCCCAAAGAACATGAAGCAGTATTGTATTTAATTTACTGTTTTGTTATAAAATGTTCCACTATGTAGGTATTTATTTTGTAAGTTTGAATGGAAAAAATATGTTTTGCTGCTGGGAACTCTTATAACTTTATACTACCACCCAGATAAATAAACAAAAGATAAGGTGTTTCTTAAGATACAGAATAGAAAGAGAGATTAACAATTTTTTTCCACAGAAAATATTTTTCCCTATCAATAAATCCTGAAGAAATTGTTGACCTTTTGAAATAGCTGCAGACTGGAAAAAAAGTAATTTTATTTTACTACCTTTGCTTTTTTCTTATGTTTAAATCTTCAGTTTTACTTTCCCTCAGTGAAATTTTAAGGTGCTTCCCAACGAGTGTTTTCAAGTTTTCAGAAATATCCAAACATTGTTATCAGTTTGTCTGATGAAACAGAAGTCTCTGATGCTCTGATACATCAAAAGCCTGTCTTTAATATATCAGAAAGATTCACTCCCAACATTGGTAAACTTGCACACCAAAATGAGATTTCCAGGTTGGGAGCCTGCAGGGATATGAGAATACCTTCACTGTCTTAACATCTCAGTTTCCCTATTCAGGCCTGATGTCTTTTTGGAATAAACCGACCAGCTCCTTCTGGGGTGAAATTCAGGTGTGTTTCTGGGGATAACTCTGTTCGAGGCTGTTCCCAGTGGTCAACTGGGAAATGAGTTCCACTCAGAGCCTTCTCACATGCCTTCAAATCAAGGTCCAGGGCTTGTAACACACCCCCTTGCTATCATGATGTACAACCATTTGCTTAATAGGCTGTAACAGAGTTCTTACATCATTTCAGGGCATTATAACTGAAAAAAAAGGCGGGGGGAGAAAGAATTTTTAAAAAGCCCCAGAATAATGATGTCTTAAATTCACAGAGGTGCCAAATGGAGCCTGGAGGTGACCCAGGCTTACAGCTATTCCATAGGGCTGCTGCCAGTGTTTTCTAGCAGAGCTTGTCCTGAGCAACATGCATACAAGCCACCCTGTGTCTCTTGATCTGGAGCCAGGCTTTGGTGCTTGGGTGGATGGCTCTGTGTGGTGTGAAACAAGTGCTGGCACCTGGCGAGTGCAATTTAGATCTTTGGCTGGATGAATTCACAGCCTGATCTGTGTTAAAAGTCATAACAGCATCAGTCTCCATGAGTAGGCAGGGGAGAAGCAGGAATAGCTCAGAGTATCTGTCAGTTTGGGATTATTTGGGATGTTCGTATCTGTTTGTTTCCACTTACTTATTCAACAGGCTTCTATGGAAATTACATTATTACACTTTATTTTTAGTAAAGCTGTGGCTATGAACTTTGCTTCCATAGCAAAGACTTCTATTCACATGTGAAATGAGAAAAGGGAGGGAAAGGGTTGTGCAAAATGTCTAGGAAAAAAAAAAGAGAGGAAGAAATACATCTACAGAACCCAACATGTCAGCAAAGGCAAAACGAGGTGGTATTTTTTTTCTAATTATGAGGTTTGCTAAGAATGAGTCCAGGTGAGATTGCGACTGAAGTACTCTGAGCTGGCTTGGGCTGGAATCTGAGGAGTTAATCAATATCAACTCAAGGGATGGAGTTTTTCCACTGGGGTACTGTTCTACTCTGTACAACATTTCTACAGTATACCAGTATAGCACTGTTATGCTCATGGGGTGGTTTTCCATTCAGTTCCACCAGCACTGAATATCTTCTCATACTTCTCTCTGACTGTTGGCCAAATGTGCTGGAAGCTTTAATGCTTCATATTTTAGGGGGTGTGTAATGGTTTAACCCCAGGAGGCAGCTAAGTGCCACCCAGTCACTCACTCACTCCCCTCAGTGGGATGGGGGAGAGAATCAGAAGGGTAAAAGTGAGAAAACTCGTGGGTTGAGATAAAGACACTTTAATAGGTACAGCAAAAGCTGCATGCACAAGCAAAGCAAACCACAGAATTAATTCATCGCTTCCCATCCGCAGGCAGGTGTTCAGCCATCTGCAGGAAAGCAGAGCTCCATCACGTGTAACGGCTTCTTGGGAAGACAAACGCCATAACTTCAAACATGCCCCCCAGTCATCCCCCCAGATTTTATTCCTGAGCATGACGTCATAAGTTATGGGAAATCCCTTTGGTCAGTTGGGGTGAACTGTCCTGGCTGTACCTCCTTCCAGTTTCTTGTGCACCCCCAACCTACCTGCTGATGGGGTGGTGTGAGGAGCCCAAAAGCCTTGACACTGTGCAAGCAGCGTTCAGCAATAACTAAAACATCGCTGTGTTGCCAACACTGTTTTCATCACAAATCCAAAACGCAGCAACTTACAAGCTACTATGAGAAAAATTAACTATCCTAACCAAAACCAGTACAGAGTGAAAAGGCAGCATGAGATCATGATTGGGGAATATCGTTAAATTCACCTGATAACATCCTTTGTTAGTTATTTTCTAAGTGCCTTTCCTGTTCTTTTCCATTGCCTTTCTAAATTACTTACAAGGCATGCAAGATGACATCTTGCCCTTGCTGAAATCAACCAGCTTTAGACAGGTCAAGATTTAATTAAAAAACTTTTAAGAAAAGAAATAATTAGCATTAAAATATGGAAAAGATTTCTGCAGTTAAACCTGTAAACCTTTTACCATATTGACTGACTTTACATAACTGGTACCATATGATTTGGGAAAAAAAATGTAGTAGTAGTATGAATTTTGAATTCCAATCCTTTTAAAAATTGACAAGAAATTTTTCAGAAAAAATTATTCAGAAAAAAAAAATCATGGCCTCAAAATTTGGAAAAAAGCCATAAAATCATCTAACCAGTGATCTTCCGGGGAACATTTATTCAAGAGAAAATAAATCAGTTTCACTGAAAAAAATTGTCTTCAAGATATAATTTGACCAGCTCACCAGTTAACTTGGCACTAATTTGACAAAAAAGAGTAAAAAAAAATATATCTAGGGTAGAATCTTCTATTTACTCTTCTTTCCTTGCTAAACTACTCACAGATAATTTTTATTGGTAGCAATTTGGTGCTAGTGGATAACCAACAATTTATTACTAGGTTCATGCCATATTGCTTCTCCAACTTGCAGAAACCTATTTCTTTCATGCATTAACACTTTTTAATTTATCACCTCTTGAGAGCACTTAAGCAACTGTGATTCCATTAAACCAATGTTCAATGGCTGTGCCTGCGTTTCACACTTGGCTGATAAAAGAAAAAGATGGGATACGTTACAACTATTGATTGACTATAGTTTATTTATGGTTTTAACCTATAAGTCTTTAACAATCACCTTAATTTTGTGTCTGTGTGGGGAGTGCTGAGCTGATAAAAGAAAGCTACAAATGCAATCCATACTGAGAAAGGAGAAGCACGTTTTAGCATTTTATCTGTTTATGTAGTGAATTTATAGCTTGTGACTTTGTCAGTTCTAGAGAGCAATTTTCCCTCCTTACGTGCATAACAGGGTTGTCATGAGCACTAGTAGTGCAATCTTCCCTAAACTGGAATAGCCCCCAATGCTATTTTAAGGGATTTTTATCAGGATTCAGTCTCTCATCCATTTCTGTTAGTTTGCCAGACTCTCGTGGCAGGCTTTCTGGCAATAATGTAATTTCAGTTTGTGATATCAAGGCATCAGAGAAAAGAAAGCAATGTTTAAAAAATCTGATGGTGGGGAATCTAAATCAGACAACTGTGTACTGACTTGTCCAAGGTCACGTGGAAAGTCACAGCCAAAAAGAACCCAAGTCTCTTATTTCCTTTTTTACATTGGACCAGGCTGGTTTTGAATCCAGGGGGAAGCACTCAAAATTCCAGAGGCACCTAGTCTAGCTGAGAGAAGGAAGAACACAAAGATGAATAAAACTCAGTCCTTTAAAATGCAAAAGGAATGAAAAAGAACATTATTGCACTGTTTTCACTCTATTTCATCTGCTGTATGGTACTCACAGGGAAGCTTTGAAACAAAGAGAGAAACTCAGAAGACAAAGTGGAAGGGTAGATAGCAAAAGGTACTTGAGTTGCTTACCCTGCTGTGTGTTTCCTGGGCTCATCTGAATGGTAGCTCTTGAGGCTATGATTTTGCAGACGTTCACAAAAACAAGGCAAAACACTGTTTGTGCTTGTCTTTTTATTAATTCATTTGTGCAAAAGACAGTTTTCACGGACACCCTATCACAAGCACAGCTATCAAGATATCTCCCTAGAATCAAAACCCAATAGCTTACTGACATGAACAGTCGCTAAATTCTCCTTCACAGCCCACAGAAAATGTTGGGTGAATTCAAAAGTACAAAACATTCTTGTAAATATAGGTACATGTCATGGTTTAGACCAAACTGGCCACTGGGGACGTGGGGGACCCCAGATGGGACCGACAGATGCTCCCCTCTACCCCTCTTCAAAGAGAGAGTCAGAGGAGGGAAAAAGAGACTTATGAGTTTAGAAGAAACTAAACTACTTTAATGAAATATCAATAATAAAATAAAAAGGAAATAATGAAATATATAAAAAACCATATCAAGCTCCCAGGATGACAATCACGACACCGGCTGGCACTGGGGCAGTCCCAGGCTGGACTCAGTGACAGACGGGAACCGGATTCTGGATCTGCATTCAGGATTGGGACCAAAGGCAGAATGGATCTCCATTGCCAAATTATGCTATACAGCATTCACATTCTGTGATGTGCTGTCTCGTAGCCTTTATCAGGAGCCTCCATCTAGCATTCACCACACAGCAGGTGAAACTCGCATCCCACACTTGCTCAAAGTTCATCTGTACTTACCCCACGTACATGGCTGCAGTTCCTCATCAGGGCCTCCCATTGCGTTCGGCAGGCAGTGATGACACAGCAAGGGTGGCTGAGCAGTCAAGGGAAGGTGGGAACCAGCAGGACCTCAGGGAAGATGCAGTATTCTCCCAGAGATTTCTGGTAGGAATTTGTCTTCAAGCTGATGCAAGAATTAAACACTGAGTATGACTGATTTTTTTTTTTTTTTAAACTTACTTTCTCAATCTTTTCATCACTGATGACAGCCATGGAAAGATGAAGGTGTTCTTTGTTTTGTTTTGTTTTGTCGTTTATTTGTTGGTTGGGTTTTGGAGTTTTTCCCCTACCTAGGCCTCTCTTCTGTGTTGTTGCTGCTCTTCTTATTGTTCCCGGTTCATTTCAGCCAGCTATTTGGATAGGCTTTATGTTTTACTTTGTATTGAGCTGTTGCTTTCTGGCTGTGACTTCCACCTCTAATTTTGTACATAATGAACAAAATAGAAGAAAAACAAACACAATAGCAAAATATGTCATTATCCTTTGCATCTTTTCCATGCTCCTTGCTGATCATATGCACATCATTTGTAGTGCTGCCAAGACCATCTGAGCCTCAGTCAACTACCTTTGGGATTGTAATTCCTTTATGATCTGTTTTCCTATTTATTTTGAACTGAATGGTTTAGTAGTGCAGCTTGGAAAAGATACAAGCAAAGGTCTTTGGACTAAGCTTCTGTTGAATTAACATGAGCCATTTCACATACCATTGGGTACTGGCATAATACATTTTGGGCTGGCAATTGGCCTTGAGAAAATAAATCAAATTCATTTATTTCCTTTTTCAGCTCCTATCTTACTTGGGCAGCAGACACTTTTATCACAAGTCAATGCTATACTAGCAACAGACTGCACCTGAAGAAGGGTAATGGATACAAGAAGTTCATTCATCTATCTATCTTGCTATTTATCCTACATATATTAATAGAACATGTCTACAACACAGAATTCAATATATTTAGTTTTCTCTCCTTTAGTCCTTGCATATGGAGATATAACTGTTTTTTTTTCATGAGGAGAGGAAAGAGGGATGTGATCTGCATTATTCATAGGAAAAAAAAATATGGCCAAGAGGTAGGTCTGGTCAATTGAAGGAAATCACAGGGAAAATCAGTAATTAAACGTAACAACCTAAAGTATGTACATAAGAGCTCAGTATAGCTCTCTCTGAAGGGCTGTATTTCAAAAGATGCCTTTACAGTCAGAGACAACACTGGTAGCTTTCAAATTATCTCTAGCGTACATATCTGTGCTGTAGAAATCTATACTTAACAGGGTATTCCAGTCTCCTTTTGCAGACTGCTATAAGAAACAGCTACTCTTAGAACGCACCTCATCTCAACCTGATTAACAGATTTAAAATATCAGATCAAATGTGCTTTAGTAATAACTTTTTCTCTCTGACAACAATAGAAAAAATCTAGCTGAGTAACTCAGATATGGCTGCCTGCTACATCAGTGCTTAAAAGTTTGCTGAGATGAATCCCACTTACAATTTTACAGAAGCTCAAATCTTGCACTGTTTTTTGATATTATGATAAAGTTGTGTTCCAAAACATGGCATGCCTCATGATGGAAAGGGTGCACATGTTGTGTATTCAGGATTCTTAACAATTCTGCAGTGAATGAGAATCAAATATTGACCAGTGTGCTTCAGTACAGATAGGAGATTTGTTCATATGCTTGAGTATGATCATCAAATATTTATGGCAGTGAATCAATAAAGATTATGAATAAAGGTAGCAAGATACACACAAAAATGATTTAAAAGAAAAATACCATTTTTCTTACGGAGTTAAAATTAATAGTTAATGTATCTGTGTATGTACACTTGTGGATATATCTTAGACGCAGACTTGCATCTGTGATTCAGCAGGTGGCAAGAACATTGGCAATTGCTCAAAAATGTCAGGGGGTTGCTTGCATTGTTCCTGACCATCTCGACTGCTGAATTAAAATTCACTTAATTTAAATAGCAATATTAAAAATATTGAACTGAAAATCCCTAATGTCTGTCTAGCTGCGGAATTTTTAGATAAAAGGAGCAGTTGAGGTAGTGAAATCATAAAGCAGTATAATATGAACCCATCATGTTGGAGAGTGAGATTAGAGCAGATAGTGCAGCAAATCTCTTTGCCATCTGCTCCTTCGGCTTCTTGACCAGGTTGCAAGGCAGGCAGTATCCTCCCTTTAGTCCTATTAAAAGTGACATGTGCTGTCTTCTGCATCAAGGTATTTGATGCAGCCGAAACTTCACACATTCTGAATCGAAATTAAACAGAGCAGACTTGGACCAGGCCACAGGAAGTTATCCTTCAGGGGTTGTCCGTTGAAGCATTAAATTCACTAAAAGTAAACTCAGAGTAGGCAGTGCAAACTCAGAGTTAGCAAACTAAGTTAGAGGCACCATCCTAAACGAGCTAATCTGTGTACTGGAAGACAGTGATGTGTTTTTTTTTTCTCATAGTGTTTGATCTCACTAAAGAAACTCTTATGCCCCAAGTCTCTAAGGCAGTGCATGTAACGTTAACATGGGTATTTCTACACGACCTTGCCCTGCTCATGTGTTGCCGTGTCTTCAGTGGTCTTATGCAAACTACAGCAGAGGATGTTTATATATAAGAGAAATCACTGCAACAGAAATATATTCCATGGAGAAAAGTAAAGCAAAAAGGTAAGCAAAAGAATGTAACTGTAAATATTTTGCTATTTTTTACCTGTCTCCCTCTACCAAAATTAAAAAAGCTCAATTATATTATTTTTAAAGTGATTTTTTTTCTCTATTTCTGTATATATTCAGTATACATATATATGTTGTTTCAAAATACCATTTTCTTAAAAAAAGCCATCAGTGAAATATTTTTAAACATTTTGTTAAAATGCAAGCAACAAATTCTTTTTTTTCCCAGAGCTAAATCAGAGACCAAATATTACTTCATTATGAGGTTTTTAATGCTAAAGATTACAGCCTCAGAACAAAGGTTCTGATACCCTGGAATTTATAATTTTGAGGAATGTATATATAATGAGTCTGTGCTGTGACATACCTGAGAAAACATTTAGGAAAGATCTCTTTAAAAAATAACACTATTTAAACAAATCTATATGATATTTAATTAATATCAGCAAAAGGAAGGTGATTTGTGGCATCCATTTACTTGGCAGACTGTGCTCCTTTTTTGCTCTTTTTCTTTTCATTGTCTTCTCAAATCAACAAGTACAAATACCTTGTCTAAAGAACAGCGAAGGAGGTGTGAAGAGATGAAAAATCTAGGTGTACTCATCACTGGCTGTTATATTAAAAGGGCAAAAGAAAATAGAGTACCTTAGCTACACAAAAACGGGTTCAAGGGATGACAGTTTCCATTAACAGTACAGAGAACAAAGTGAATGAGTAAATCTCACCCATGAAAGAGAAGAGACTTAGGGTGAGGGCTAAGTGAACATCTGGAATACAAGGTCTACATCAAGCCAAGAGAAATATTTCAGCTGCAAGTGCTTCATAGCTATCCTCCATTCTGTTATTATTTTCTTTTTTACTTTAATTGCACTGGTTATTGCTCCTTGCTGTGAAAAACGCTGCTTCTTTCCTTACTGGAATAGCACTGTATTTGTGGTGTGTTTTTTTTTTAATTTCATAACACATTATGAGACCATAATTTATTTTTAATTTACAAAATAGAGTAAGCTTTTCAACCTAGGGCTGTAGTGGAGTCTGTGCATTCACTGGATGTTTCTTAGGGACAAAAAAACCAAAAAAGGTTGCAAATCTGATGCAAAAGGACCAATATTTAAACTATGACTATATAAATTACTTTCAGGGAGAAAAAAACTAGTGCACAGTTGAATTAATTACCCCCAAAAGCTGTTATTAACTGCAGATGATTGCAGTGGCAATGTTTTCCTTTGTTGTCTCATTCCTCTTGATGTTAGCAGTGTTACTCCCTTCTGGCCTTCTAGGGTAGGATTTCCAGCTGGTAAAATGTAGTAAGTCTTTCTGACTCTTAATTGCCTCTGTAAAGAAATCATCCCAGCTAATTATTTGTATTCTAAAGACACTTTCACCTTGTCCTCCACCTTCCAAAGGTATATTCAGCATTGGGCAAATAGAGCAAAATTAATGAAGCACTGTTAGAAAGTAACTCTTCATCTGCTGCGCAGTGGTGCAAGTTCTCGGGGGAAGAGTAATTTGTATTATTTATCTTAAAGAAGGGAATGCACCCAAAGAATAAGCCTTTTTTTTGTCTATATTAAAACAAAGGAAAAGGTAAACAAGTAGTTAATGAATCACAGAGAACAAAATTCAACCTGCTGTAACTCCACTAGACTTTCAGGCCGAGATGCATGTTTTTTGTCAAAGACACCAAAGGGGGGGCTAGAATCCAATGTATGATGTCAGATTATTTTCTGTGCCAAAAAAGCACATTGCCTTTTTTCAGGTGTGCATTTCCTAAGGCCTTGTACAACACCCAGAAATACAGAACACTTATTATGTATTCATTTTATGTCACAGATTTTTCATTATATCCTTTTTGCCCAGTACTTAATAGCATCACATATTTTTTATCATTTTAAAATATTTTATTTTTTATTATCACGAGGTGGAAATTGATTTTCATTTGCTTAACTGTCAATAAGGATATGTATGGTCAGACCACTTTCAGCTCAATAAATGCAGCTCTGTGTGCGCGTCTGTGTATGTACATATCGGAACAAAGTACAACCAGTCTATACGCACTAAGTTGACTTGAACCTTTGAACCAAGCCAGTGAAAGAAAGCAGCTGGGAAGGCTTTGTGGCAGCCAAACCTTGAAATATTAACAGAAGCAGCTAAAGAAAGTCTCGCCAAGTCAGCAACACCACTATCCCAGTTGCACCCATAGCACTAAGTACTGCCAACAAAGTGCTTGGTTTATGAGCTCTTTGGCTGCCAGGCAGGCTTTGTGTGTGGCCGTGTACATGTATCTTCCTTGGCGAAGGAAGGATGGGTACCAATGCTAGTGTGTAAGGAAAGAATGAACAGGTGAGAATTTTCAAAACTGTGTGTTTTTTCTTCTCTCAGACACCGCTGTCTGCCGTCCAGGAGCTGGAAACGGCACACCAACACTGATCATCTCAGTGCGGTCAGAGTTTCTGTTGTATGCAGTGGTCATTGAGCTCTGTAATTAATGTGGCTACATTAAAACATCCAGCTGTTGGGTCCACATTTTGCCCTCAGATGCATGTGTGTGGCTTCCGTGCTTCAATGGGAACAGTGTATGCACAGCTGAGGATAGAATCTGGCTCTGTGTGTGTACACATATCTATACATATGCATTTCTGTATACACAGTAGTCATAAGGAGAAAGAGAAATATATTTTCCTGAATGATAATATTCATTAGCTTCCCATTTCCTTTCTGTACCAAATGTTCTTATTTCTCTGTAAAGTCCTGGGGCTTTGGTGTGTAGCAGTCTTCTTCAAGAAGCATGCGGGGCATTTGGTGACTCTGTTTCAACCAAAGCAGTGGGATTGATTCAAGCTTTTGTCCTAACCTCTAGCTGAACCACAACCTGAACTGTTTGGAAATGTTAAAAGTAGTGAGAGAGAGAGAGAGGGAAGGTAGGAAAGCACGAAGACGGAAGAGAAAGAAGAGGAGAGGAGAGGAGAGGAGAGGAGAGGAGAGGAGAGGAGAGGAGACCAAGTATTCTGTTTGTGTCTGAGACAGGAAACAGCAATACCAAAATATCCCAGAAAGGCTATTCTTGCTGTACTACTGACCCCGCCAAAACCAAGTGCTTCTGGAAATCTTTCAAGAAATCCTGTTTGAGTTATTTCCAGTCTTGCTTCCAGACCAGAGAGGCTTGGGTAAGGCATTCAAAAGTAAGAATGCTTATTAGCTGCTTCTTCCTTTTGCTTCTCCCTACCTAAACAAGAGCACAGACTCATCATCAAATCTTCATGGATGCGGCACTTCCCTCTGCAGACATCTCTGGGTGGTTCTTCGCTCATACAGATCAGGCTGTTGAAAGAACTGAATTTAGTCAACCACATTTTAGCTTTTCTAACCATAAAGCAAAGGACATTAAGACAGATAAGTTGTTAAGTAACAGCCTATAATGGAGCAATAGTTGATGGTGATATTGTCATTCCTCCTGCTGTTCCCTTTTGTGCACTGCAACATTTTGAACATTAGTATGTATCTTCTTTGGCACAGCGATTGCAGCTTATTGGGTAATATGACTAGCCGTTTGTCTGTTGTTGCAGAAGGGATGCTGCATTTCTCTCTGAAGCTGCCTCTGTATATCTGCATGCAGCTGCACTTGTAGTTCAGGTAGCAGCTGTGACTGTTATTTTTACTCTATTTTTTTCTGAGCAGAGCTAAGAATATGAATTACTTGTTCTCTTTAAACTAAAGGAGCATTTGCCCTGACCTCATTCTTCACATGGTCATCCATGTTTGGTTGGAATCTGGGACAGAGTGGTTCATTACATATTCTAACTGAACTGCTTTTCTCATTCCTAATTATCTTAAAGAATTAAGTATTAGACCTTAACTGAAAGAAAAAGTCAGTTTGATTAAAAACCGGAAAAGAACACTGTATCTCTTTCATAGATATTCTTCTGCTTCCTAAAAAAAAAGTTAGTCCTTTGCACTCTATATTTGAGGTTTGTCATCCATAACTAAGCCTCATTATTCCTATAGTCTAACAAATCTTTCAGTTTTCATTCATGCTTGGTAGGTCCTATCTCAGTCAAGACAAATCTTTTAAGATAAAATGTCTTACAGAATTCTGTCTCAACAGTATAGCCATATATAACCTTACTAATCATGTATAACCTTACTTCAAGTTATTCAAATCCAACTTGTAATTCTGCTTGGTTTGAAATAAGTAGTCATGCATAAGTCATAGATTACATGTTCAAAAAGGACCAGTGTGGTTAACTACCTTGACCTGTGACACAGGACACTGGGCTAGCCTGAATTAGATATTACTGTAGCTAGATCGTGACCTTTAAAATAACCCTTTTTTAATTTTTTTTTCCCCTCAAATAGGTATATGTAGATTAAGATCACCTCATACCTTCATTTTATCTTTGACAAAGTGATTAGACTGCCTAGATTTTTTTTTGCTGTGAGTCATATTTTCTTATAATCTAATTATTGTCACAAATCTTCTCTGAACTCTTTCTAAAAATCAATCCTTCTTGAACTGCAGGCATAGGAATTTACTTCAGTATTGCAGTAATGTTTACTTTGGGACAAATACATAAGTGTTACTGACTCTTTACACTTGCTCAGTACCCCCTTGTTATAAATTCAAGGATCTTTAGGGCTTTTGAAACACAGGATTGCATGTGAAGATCAGATCAGTTCAGAGCAGGGGCATCACCAGGGATCTTCCCAGAATTACTGTTTCCTGTGTTAGCATGTCCTCTCCTGTTTGTATCCTTCATGTCCTTTATTCTTTAGTCTCTCTCTCTTGTGATTTTTTTTTGTTTCTTTGTTCAAAACACGTACTGTTTGTAATCTTGTAGTTTATCAAGCAGTCAGGATTGCTCTTTGTCAGTAACATTTCTTCTTTATTATTGGCCAAGCTCTAACTCTTCCTGATAACTGAAAACTTTGTTAATGATATTTTTATGTTATCTTCCAGGTCATTGATAAAACCTCATTAAAATGTATCACCAATGCATTACCTATGGGATCACACCAAAAGCACACCTACTTGATGATTTCTCTGACATCTGTCATTTAGTTAATGGATAATATATGTACTGTTCACTATGTTAGCTTTGTAGCATCCTATATTTTTAATCAAAATGTCCTCAGTCAAAGTTTTGACTGAGCTTTGGTTATATACACTAATATTACTACCTTTGTTAACTCAACTTGTAATCCCACCAGAAAAAAATCATGTTAGCTTGACAGAACCTATTTTCCAGATGACTAGTTTGGATGGCACTAATAATATTTTATTATTTATCAAAGTAACCTTTTATCTTCAGTTCTACTATTTTGTTTAAGGTCAAGATCAAGATCACAGCATTTCTTTAGGCAGGTCATCTTGTTTATCCCTTTTAAATACTGGTACAGCATTAAATTTCTTCCGGTTTCTGAAATTATTCCAGTCTTTCTAGAGTTATTGAAAATAGCAGTAACAGCTTAAAGACCATTTCAGTCAGCTCTTAGGTTTTACAGTTTCTGTTGTGCTTAAGTTATAGTTCATGAATGTATGAATGCTCTTGAAAACTTTACCTACAACGCCTGGGATGTCGAGGCATAAACTATGAGTAGTGTGGGTGCTTTATTATAGAGAAAAGTAGAGTGTTTTTTTTCCTTTTCACTCAATCTTTCTGATATTTTTGTTCCATTCTCCTTCCCTAATAGGGCAAACCTTCAATCTTCTGACATCTTTAAAAAGGAAGATATCTGTGGTTAAGGCACTTACCTGGGATGTTACAAAAGAAAAGACTTGTAATTAATTCTACTAAGTTCCTGATTCCAGCATTATTGATGTTCTTGGCTATCAGTCTCTCAGCCTAAATGCTTGTATAAATAATTTTGAATACATTAGTTAACATTAACTGAAACATGACATA
>RSEF01000001.1:37990432-38005779 GCA_003993805.1 Himantopus leucocephalus
TAAGATTGTCATCTTTTTGGCATCTCTAGCTGTTTTCCTTCTACTTTGATTGTTTCTCAAGGTTTCCTCTTACCCTAAACAATGTTTAATGCCCTTTACAATTCCACCTTTCTGGTTCCTGTAAGTTACGATCCTGGTCTCTGTTTTTTCAGCATCACCACTTACAGTGGCCATAATGTGTCACACCATTCTTATCTTTCTCTTCCTTGTTTTGCATTTTTCCTCTCCTTTCCTTCTTCCTCCAGTAGAAAAAAAATATCTTTTTTCTATGAAAACACACTTTTGATGAGATAATGCCAGCAAAGCCAGCATGCTTAAATTGATATTTTTTGCATAGGCCATGATTTGGTTGACCACTTATTTGGTCCCTAAGGACTGATCTGTAACACTTTCCTCTTTGTAATTCTCAGTCACCCTCCAAATCCCATAAATTTTAAAATTTTAAACTTGAAATGACTACTTATGCCATCATGTTCAGGTCCCTGCCTTTATAGACATTTAGAAACAATGTCATAACAAAAATTTCAAACATAGGTCAACAAGAGGGACTGATGACGTAAACTATGTTCTAGGTCACTGCTGTGAGAGAAAATTCAGCAGGTGAAAATAGTTGACCATGTTACTTGCTACAGAGAAAGGAAAAAACACCCTGTCCATCTGCCTCTACCTGTAATGATTGACCCTATAATGATTCTGGACACATGAAAAAGCTTCAAGGAGTTGCTCAAACCAGCAAGGTAAAGTCCATGTCACCTACACTTAATCCTCTGAAAATGAGGGCTCTGTTTGTCTAGACTTGTGTGAAAGTCTGCCTTTCTGTCTTATAAATACTTCCAAAGTATTATTTTTCAAACCAAAATAAATACTTGTGAAACAAACTAAATTAATCAAATTCTGGGAGTGTCTGCTTCTTCCCATAGACTAGTTTATGTATCTTGTTAGTCTAGATGAGTAATTTGAAGAAGATAGAGACTTAAATATTAAAATATTAGCTGAGAGCGATACTGTTCTAATTGTTGCTCATGGCTCTGTATTGAGTGAGCAAGTTTTAGGTTTTTTTGGTCACAAAAACTGCTGTTCCTTGTGTTCTTGTCATACTAGTCATTCCATATTCACAAAATAATCTTACTGATGATACAAATATAAAGACTTGTGAAGATATTTTGCTAAAGGTTAGGGAATTAAATAATCATCTGTAGGGGTTCTCTACCCAACTGGTGAAAGTGTGTTCAACACAGACTAAAAAAGAGATAGAAAGTAAAATTTATCTTTAGATGAAGAATAAAAAAATAATTGTTAGTCAAGTCTGCCTTCTTTGACAGCAGTGGCAAAACTGTCAGTGACAAGTGAGCATGAGGGTTTTCTATGATGATTGAAAGAGATATCAAAAAGTTATTAACTATTTGGGGCTTGCTGATTCAATTTCTTGAGAGCTTGAGGGAAAAGAAAAAGGAATATTCTTTTTCTGGTATTTGTGAGGCAACTACCCAAGGGAGGGCAGTTGCATGAGAATATCAAGAAAGTGAAATTAAAAAAAACCCCAAACAAACCAAAAAGGAACACACAAACCCACCAATTGCATTTCTCTTTAATTGCCTGTCAGTGACTCCACAGTTGTAAATTTAGGAAGGGTTCAATTAAAGTAAATTGGAAAGCTAGAAATGAGCTTAATGAGCTTTAAAATTAAGGCAACGTGGTAAAGAAAATGAACAGCCAATTCTCTCACATACAGAAGATGGGGAGGAAAATTTAAAACAGTCCCAAAAGGAAATCTTTAAAACTGGAAACACCCTCATGCTACAAAATTCAAATCCACGTTTGCATCCCAAATTTTGACAGTTGTTCGTGGGAATCATTGTTACCGTGGCCTTATTTTCACTTGTAGTTTTTTCTTTAAGGCTCATGAAAGAGCATAGAGTACCCTTCTTGAGAAAGTTGTCATTTTTGTGACAAAACTAACATGCTTTTCTTTATATCAATAGTAATTAAGTGAGCCAGCATGTAGCTTAAAACATTGTCTGCTCATTTTTCTTCCTCTCTGTGACTGTACAGCTGTTTTCACAGCACAGGTGGGTTGCTGCAATTTTGTGAAATCAGATAGAAGTGATTGATTTTATTAAAAAAGAAAAACCAATACACAAACATATACCAGACAAAAACCCTGGGTGCATGTGATGTAAGGTAATTTATCTGTGTAATGTAATCTCCAAGTGAGGGTTTACAGTCAGTTTGTTCAAGGACAGGTAAATTACTTTAAAAAGTTGAAGTCTCTAGAAGACTTTTCCTCACATTTTCCCCTCCCCACTGGATAAATTTTAAAGTCCTCAAAGTAAGGTGGGTGGCACCAAAAAATAACCAGCCAGAAAGACATTTTTAAATATGAGCCATTAGTTTTTCACCTGTCATATCAACGAGTGGGTAGGTAGGTGATAAAGAGTGGAGTTAGCTGTAGCAAAGTCCCATGACTTTGCTTCAGAGGATTAGGGAAAAGTTTTGCTAGGTATTTTTATTATTGACATACTAGATTTTACTAGGTGTTTCTTATGTTAGACTTAGAATTATCAGTAACATTAGGTATTTTCCTAACTTCACATAAACAAGGATTTAGTAATTCTCTGCTATATTTGGGCAACAGAAATCTGTTTCAAATAAGGAATGATTTTGCATCATTGAATTTCAAGTAACCAAGATTGAACTGCATTTTATAATTCTACAGTAAATCAAAATAGGGGAAGATGCCCTGCTGTAAAGGAGGTTGTTGGAATACTTGATTTGGATGGTGCTCAAGATGGTGGTCCCACTTGCAAAGTGGGAGAAATAAGTTTGTAGTTTTTTGCATTTTCTCTCGTCTTGCCTGTTCATAGCTAAGTCTGGGTGCCATTTTTACTGTCTGACTTTAATTAAGGCTATACTGTCAAAGGGATGACAAACAGTTCCAGAGCAAGAACTGAGAAGGGGACTTCTAGGTCTAAGTGAGTACAATTTATCACGATTAGCATGGGTAAAGTAGGCTACAGGCTTAAGAAAGTGAGTCATAACAGCCAGATCTACCAAAAAGGGACCTCCAGCCCACTCAACTGCCTGGTAAAGATAGGTATGTTGTTGTTTTGTGTCTTGAGAGCCCCTCTACTAATGAAAATGTAATACATTAGTAAGATATGCAAGTCATCTTTTCCTGCATGCTTGAATATTTCTGGAGCTTTAAATCAAGTCTGAAAATAAAAAATTCTAACGTAGAAAAAATAAAATATTCAACTAATTCTAATGGAAGAAATATGCATGTAAAGTAAGATTTTCTATACAGTACAACATAGGTGCATACATACCCCATGCATGTTATACATGAGTTTTAATTTGAAGAGACTTTCAAACGAAGGAGTAAGAAGAAAATAGCAAAAGCTTTCTTTGCCTTCAGCTCCTAAACACAACTTAGTGCAGAATATCCATCACTGTTCAGAACGGCACATAAACCAGCTCTTTGGCTCTTTTTACTGTACTGTAACTCATCTTTGCCAGGAATTGTCACCCCTGTAACAACTTAAAGTTTTCCCCTGGCTTCATTCTCACAAACAGTAGCCGGGGAAAATGATTTATGGCGTCTGCAGAGGCAGCACCAGAGGAAGAGATCTTTGTCATGGCAGGGCTGTGACGAACGCGACATGCTGATTTTGCAGCACGAAGGACCTGCTCTCCCGAGCCCTGTTTGGTTGCAGCACTACAAATGTTGTCTGGGAGTCGAGGGATAGTAAAGCTGTTGAGGAGCCTTTGATGTGCACTGAATGTGCTTTTATGGATCCTGACCTGGGTTTTTTAGCACTGTAGAAGCAAGAGCTTGCCTGGGACATTATTGGTGAGCTCATTTACTAGCTGTGACATTTAACTTCATCAGTTTTATGCACAGCCAGCCCTGATTGTCCCTGACCATCTCCCCTGGGGTCTGCTCCCACCACACCCCACCCATGGTCCAGGATGTGCCTTACCCAGCCATGGGCCCTGCTGAGCTGGGCCCACCTGTAAGCCCACATCCCAGCCCAGCCTCTCTCTGTCCACAGGAAGGTACCCAGTACCTGGGGCTTGGTTTGCCCTGGTGGCCCCCTGTGGCCCTGCTCCTGGCTGGGGCGGTGGGACAGGCCCAGGCTGCCAGGCCCTGCCCTGCTGGTCCCCATGGGCAGCCCGGGCCCACAGGAGCCACTGGCCTTGTGGTGTTCTGGTAGTAGTTCAATAGGTACAGACTCATGAAAATGACCACAGAAACCCAAATATAAATGTTTCAGTGATGCCCATGGTAATGTGTGGGCAACATGTGCATCTTCATTTCCCCATAACGGGTGGACTGTGAAAATGGTTTCCCCTGGAAACCTGATATCTCAAGTTAATCACCTTAAGGTCTAAGTACTATTTTAGTGTGAATCAAATGTGTACATGCACTGAGATTTGAGCCTTGGTCCCTTGGTCTTTTCATTTGAAAAGGGACTACTGTTCTGCAGGGGATTTCTAGTGGGCTGTAGGAGTTGTCCCAGTCTCATATATAAGTCATCCTTCTTTGGCAATGGAAATGTTCCCTTAACAAACATTTTTTTCGGAAACTTGTGCAGTTTCTAAACGGCTCAAAAGCTGGGGTTTTTTAGCTTTATATGTTTGTGCAAGAATTATCAAGGAATCTGTTATAAACAAAATATTTCAGTTTAAATCTGGAATGTCTCAGTGTGTTCTTCCTTTCAAATGAACCACTAAGTAGCACTGATACAATGTCAAGATGTATTCTAATGGTGTTCCTAGATTTCCCTTTCTTCTATCTGATATGTCTGTATGTGTGTGTGAAAAAAATTCACCTGCCTTTGCCTGAAGCTGATGACTGTATTTTTATTGTTCTGGCTCCTGGGGGGTGATGGTCCTGTGATGATTTGTTTATTAGATTGTCTGGGTCTGTGAATGCTTATATTAGAAGTGCAAACTTTAACTCCAGTGCAAATGAACTGATGGTTGAATAATTGTTAGGTAAAATGAGCTTTGCACATGCAAAAGGATGTTATTACAGCCAAGTAGATTTCTAAGGGTCTTCATACATAGCTTGATAATCCATGTTTTCCACTTCATCCAGAAAAGTCTTTTGGGATTTCTGGAATCATTCTGAGTGATTAAAATAACTGAGAAGACTGCAGTCTTTTAAGAGAGAGTGATGTAATCCATTCAATAAATAAAATATTCACACGTCTTCCCCCTATCTAACAATTATTGTGCATTCATAAATTTTTGTCTTCTTTCAGTATTTCACAGAATCACAGAATCACAGATGGCTGAGGTTGGAAGGGACCTCTGAAGGTTATCTTGTCCATGCCCCTTGCTCAAGCGGGGCCACCTTGACCCAGTTGCTCAGGACCATGTTCAGATGATTTTTTAATATCTCCCAAGGATGGAGACTCCACAGTGCCCCTGGGCAACCTATTCCAGTGCTCAGTGACCCTAACAGCAAAAAAGCGTTTCCTGATGTTCAGAGGAAATCTCCTGTGTTTCAGTTTGTGCCCATTGCCTCTTGTCCTGTCACTAGGCACCACTGAAAAGAGACTGGCTCAGTCCTCTTTGCGTCTTTCCTTCAAGTATTTATATATATTGATAAGATCCCCCTGAGCCTCCTCAGTCCCTTCCAACTGAAATATTCTGTTCTGTTCTATTCTATTCTACTCTACTCTACTCTACTCTACTCTACTCTACTCTACTCTATTCTATTCTATTCTGCAGGCTTACCAGTCCCAGCTCTTTCAGCCTTTCCCCATGTGAGAGATGCTCCAGTCCCTTAATAATTTTTGTGGCCCTGTATCTCCTGTACTCTGGAGCCCAGAACTGGACACAGCACAGCAGCCATGGCCTTACCAGTGCTGAATAGAGGGGAAGGATCACCTCCCTTGACCTGCTGGTAATACTTTGCCTAATGCATCCCGGGATAACACTAACCTTCTTTGCCACAAGGTCACATTGCTGGCTTGTGTTCAACTTGGTGTCCACCAGGACACCAGGAACCCCTGGCCCTTTTCTGCAAAACTGCTTTCCACCTGGGTGGCACCCAGCATATACAGGTGCATGGGGCTGTGCCACCTCAGGTGCAGGACTTTGTACTTGTTGAAATTCATGAGGATCCTGTCAGCTCATTTCTCCAGCTTGCTCTCTGGATGGCGTGTCAGCCACTCATCCCAGTATTGTATCATCTGCAGACTTGCTGAGGGTACACTGCCTTATCAACCAGGTCATTAACAAAGCTGTTAAACACCCTCTGGGCCTCGTCATTCATCCAGTTTTCAACACACATCACTGTCTGCTCATCTAGCCCATACATCAACAACTTGTCTAAGAGTATCTTCTGGAAGACACTGTCAAAGGTCTCACTGGAGTCCAGGTAGACAATATGCACTGCTCTCCCTTCATCTACCAGGCCAGTCATTTCATTGTAGTAGTTTATCAAGTTGGTCAAGCATGACTTCCCTTTGGTGAATCCATGCTGATTACGCCTGATGATTTTCTCACCCTTAATGTGACTGGAAAAGGTTTACAGGATTAGCTTCTCCATCACCAGAGTGACATTTACTTTTCTCCAGTCTTCAAGCACTTCTCTGAATTGCTGTGATTAATCAAATATTGAGAGTGGTCTTGCAATGACACCTGCCAGCTCCCTCAGCAAGTGTGTGTACATTCCATCAGGGTCCACGAACTTCTGTGTGTCCAGTTTGCTTAAGTATACCTTGACTCGATCCTCTTCCACCAAGGGTATATCTTCCCTGCTCCAGATTATCTTGCTGGTCTCTGGGACCTGGGATTCTTGAAGGCTGCTTTTGCTAGTAAAGACCACGGCAAAGAAGGCTTTCAGTGCCTCAGCCATGTCCTGTGTAACCCAGATCCCCATCTGATTCATTTTCCCTATTCTTCCTTTTGTACACCTACATACTTACCGAAGCCTTTCATGTTGTCTTTGACACCCATGGCCAGGTTCAATTCCATTTGGGCTTTAGCTTTCCCAACTTCATCCCTTGATGCTTGGACAATGTCTCTATATTCCTCACAGGTTATCTGTCCTTGCTTCCACCCTCTGTATGCTTCCTTTTTGTGCTTGAGTTTGACCAGGAGTTTGTGTTTGAGTTTGGCCATCTCAACCAGTAAACTTATTGAAAGACTACTTCAATATTAAGAACTGTACTGTCACAAAAGAAAAATTTTTCAGTTAAGGATTTTGTGAAGTGTCTTCATTGAGACCACAAGTCACTAGAGAATTCTAGGAATGACTCCATTTATTTTTTCCAAAATATTTAAATACACATTTTAGTTCCAACAAATAGAATTTAAAGGAAGTTACAAGCTTCTCAGAACTTTGACTAAACTAAAGCTTCGCATTGTATTCCCAACTGGAACAGCTGTCTGAAGCATTAAAAATATGAAAGAGGGGAACTATAAGCATTATGGGTTTTAGCCTAGTTGAGATGGACTTCAGCTAGAGGAACATATTTAGTGTATTGTCCTCTGTAGGTGATGCTCACTTTTCAATTGGTACCTAAGGCCTTCCCCATATAGATTAAGTTGCAGAGTTTACTTTGTTGCTTCTCCAGCCTGGCACGGACTCCAGCTTTGCTCCTTTACTCCTTGTCTTGTACTTTTTTTTTGGATTAAATTTTCCTGCTCTGTGATTAAAGTGGTGTACTGGTGTCTAGGGACTTCTGCAGCCTGGGTGGGGTGCTGATATGTCACAATCTTTGCATCTGGAATATCTGTGAAAATGACCCAACCTATTTGAAAAGACTGAATTTGGGAGAATTACTTTTAAAAATACCATCAATAGGAAACTTAAATCATTAGGCAGAGATTGCCTTTTCCAAGTAAAGTACCTTTTAATTTGTTGTTTTTCATAGATTATCTTTTCCCACTTTAGTATTTTCTGTTTTCCTGATGTTGATTTATTGTTTGGACAAAAAACAAGCACTTCAAAAGATTTTCAATGTCTGACAACAATGTCTGTTCACAATTACGCAAACAACAATGAACCATCTGGGTTATTCGCGTGAGAGCATAATCATGACTAACTAGCAAAAAGTTTGGGGTGATATGCATATACTTTATACTTGAGATCATTACCCATGAATTTTGGACTTTGCCCACATTATAGGAGCTAAAATTGTAGGCCCATTCTTTCTCATTCCACATACAAAATGCTTATTTTCTTCATTACAATGACTGACCACTACAAGCTGCTTGATGTATTACTCTTTACAAGCCTGAGGAAAGTGGAAAGCATGTCTCAGCGCAGAGTTTAACCCTTACTCATTCTTAGTTATTTTAACAAAATTCTTTATACACAGGTAACACCATAAAGTGAGACTAAGAGAAATGTCTCTTTTTTTAAAAACATGGGAAATAGAAGCAAAAGTAAGAAAGCAGGAGCATGCTGACCTTTGAATACCAGCCTGTTCCTGACAAGAAATGGGGTCGCTGTAGGGCTCTAAGTGAGGGAGCAGCAAGAATTACCCCAAATTCTCTTGAGGGATGTGAATCTGCATTTGAACCTGATCAGACTGGGGGATGAGGAGCCGCTCCTGTCATCAAGGATGGATTCTCAGGCTTCCAGGTTAGGAAGCAGCAGAAATGGAGCAAGCCATACTTGTAATGGGTATTAGCAGCTCATTTTACTACAATAGCCTGAACTGCCTCCAGCACAGCTCAGGAAGGCTGAGCCTTCATGAAAAAAAAGAAACTTATCCAATAAGAAACAATTGGATCAATCACGCAAGTAAGGACACACATCCTCTTTTTTTTTTAATCAGTCAAAACCTGTGAGTTCAGCAGGTTTACATTTAATTTCCCCCCCAAAAGGGAATTGTGATTGCACTTCTAAATTATATTCTTCATTTTTAGTTGAATTCACATGTCTACTTAAACACTTTATATCTTTCAGTTGTCAAGAATATGATAACAGCCATGAGAGGATCATGCAAAGGTCTTTAAAAATGTTTTTGAGAAGTTATTCTTGCCTGTTTGATAAAAATAGAACCATAATTGTGGTTTATATTTTTTGCAAGCTGCACTAACTAAATGTAATTTGAAGGTGATTTCCCCCCTAATGTCCAATATAATGTGTAGCTCTATAGCAGATATATTCAGCTGGTTAGATTTCCAAAGAATGTTAGTTCTTGTAAAATTTTCATTAATGCCGGTATCTTACCCTGCGGTTTTATTCTTTGTGTAAAAAGATCACAAAGCATAAAATGTAGGGACCTGTCAAGGCAATTAAAACAGGCTAAGTACTCTGATACCTTGCATAGCTGATAGCAGGAAATCAGACACTTCAAAGAACCAGAAAGCCTCCACCCAGAACGAAGGCTCGTTTAGACTTAGCCAGTAAGAAATATCAAGCACAGGCCTGTGTCTATCTGCTCTGCACTCATGATTCAGAACATGGAGGCTTTTTTGTCAGTGACAATCAGTTGATGTGGACTTATATATTTTCTAAAACAGTTTTTATGGAACAGAAACAGAAAGTCTGTCCTAAAAGACAAGAAGCCACACACCTTTGACACTGAGTGTTACTGTTACCCCATGCTGGACATCTGGATTCAGTTCCCTTGTCAGATAAATTCCCCTTCCTTTATTCCCAGGTAATGCCCCTATCACCATGCTGTAAGGTAGTCCAGACAGGGAAGCAATTAATTGCTCTCAGTGAAGTATGGTTGTGGTGGAGCCAATAACTATGGTCCTGTGACAGTGCGAATAAAGAAACGAAGCACAGTGGAATATGACTCTGCTTCTCCCAGTTTGCTGTTTAAGAGTATTGAGCTGGCAGGTGAAAAATCTGGCTTCTGATCTATGGAATCAGTATTATTTCTGATTTTATCCTGTCCTGGGAAGAACAAACACCCTTCCTTTTGGAAAGCTAGGGGCAGTCTGTTCCTCATTCCTTCTTTTTAACTCAATAGCTCCCAAGTTCTTCAGTGCATAGCACCAGGCTTTTAACTGGAGAAAGAAGAGCACAACTTGCCAGAATAGTAAGGGCACCTCTGGTGTGATGAGAATTGTAAGTCAGAATCTCCTCAAGTGGTGAGGGAGTTCACAAAATCAGTCCCGATATCGCATGTTAATATCCATTAAGCTATTACATAAAATTCTTAGAAAGAGAAGAGTTCTCTCTAATTTCCTGGGGTGAAGCATATAAGAACTTACCTCAAGAGAGGATGCTGGACTGCGAGTCCCAAGGTGCATCCTGTGTAGCTAAGCCGCAGGGAAATACTGGCATACACATATACTGACACAGGTCTACGCACAGCTTGCTTTATTGTTTTTCTCCTGATGGATGCTTCCGGTGCCTCTTTTTCTCCCCCCACATGACCAGAATAGAAGGATGCCCCTGTATGGTTATTCTGTATGGTGTAAAACCTAGTCCTCTAGGAACTAGCTCAGTTATGTTGGCATGGTAAGCGCTGTTGAATCCAGCTGAAAATATCACGCTTTCGTAAAGGTGTACCTTTCACATGAAAGTGGCTGTTGCTTCTTATAAATTAATCTTTCTTTCTCTTCTGTATCAATTGCAAAATACTACCTGTGCACTTGGCTTTTCTTTTTGGTGTATTTGGGTTTTCTTTGTCAAAGTCTGCAAGGACTGAGAAGAAATTACGTAAGAAAATCTAAGGGTATATCACTTCTGTGACTTCCATTAGACAGATCCTGAGTTAAGAATAGCAATAAGCTGAGGTAATGGGTTGCACTTAACACTGAGTGAAAAATTCTTACGGTAAGCCAAAACTTAAAGTGTTTATAATGCAAATATATACTCCATATCATTAGATAAGTGGTGGTTTTCAGGCGGTAGCAAAGTTCTGTGAGATCCCTTAAAATATTTAAGATGTTTAAATGAATATGCTTTGTCAGTAGTATAACCTACCATATAATTGCCAGGATCATTAGAGCTTTACTGAAGAAATGTGGTTCACAGAGTCACAGCAGTAGACCTAAATGTGGCAGAAAATGTGACAATGAGATAGACCTAGTCAAGTATCTTACCGAGCAAACAACAAGCCAAGTCAGTAAAGCAGTCTATTTGCATGAAAAGTATGGGTGGTGGACATGAAGGGGGAAAATACAGCTTTCAAGGTTATGGTGATCCATAGTGTAGTGAGCTCTTTACTCACTTGTCTTTTGCTTCAACCTCAAATATGGAAGTAGAGTGAAGCCAAAATTAAGTAATGAGGTCATTCTGAGACTTGAACTTTTGGCAGCTTGCCCATCATTAAATATCAATAAGCGCTGGTAAAAGGAATCCTTTTAAAGAGCAATGGCAGAAAAGTGTGCAATGGAAAATGTCTGCATAGCAAAGAATTTAGCAAGAGGAATTTCCATTAAACTGAAGAACAAAAATGAAGAGATCGCAGCTGTTAAATGTTTTGACATAATGGGTTAATATGGGTTAAGTAGCACATAACTCCATCGTGTTTGTGGGTATAACGTGTTTACTGGATACTCTGTCTCTAATCATGTAAAGATTTTATTACAAAAAGCACTTCTTACATTCTTAAGAGAAACGAGCAAAATAGATGTTACATGCATTTCTAAATTTATGAACAGAAGATTTGACTGCATTTTTGGAGGCAAACTAATGAAAACATTATGTTTTAATTAATAATCATATTTTCAATGTTGGCATTTTTTACCCTAATAAAATAAGCATTTCAAATTTCGGTTCAGGATTAAAAATTGGCAGACTGCACAAGGCAGACTGAGTGGCTCCACTTCAAACAATATAATGAAAACAATATTAAAATAATATCATATTCAAGAGTTGTATTTAGCATAAACTTTGCCATTGTAGAGATTGGCCATGTACCCTGTGGACTTCCCCAAAGCTCTCAAACTTGATTCTGGTAATCAGACCAAAAGTGCATGAGAGGCTTCAAGACTGGAGAAAATAACAAAAGTCAAAACTGGTGCCATTCCTGCATCTTGGAGGATGATCTGACTGCTCATATGAGCTATTTCTTCCTTCCTCATGTTAGCATGTCTAATACAGGAAAAGTTATTTCAAAACAGCAATTTGATCTTGCTGTGCTAAGTGAATAATCCCATTGTAGTCACAGCATAGGTTCTTTCCTGTCCAACAGTGCATGGGAAAAGGCAAATTCAGGAACTGACACCCCCCTGCACACCCCGCAGCTTGACCTGAACTTTCCAATGATCCAAGAGTCCAGTAGGACTACAGAATTCACAGCTAGGTGTCACAAGTAAGTAGCACAGCTCAGAAGCTCAGGTCTCAGTGTGCAGACTCCTGGATGGCAAACCAATATGGATGTTTGATTTACTGTGGTTTGGTTGAAACACCTACCTCTTGCATGTCCCTGAAGCAAGGGTGCCATTTGCAGATGCATTCCTGCTGCTCTAAGGGGAAGTGGAAAGAAGTGGCAGAAGTCAGGGGCTAGTTTAGACATTGTTATATTCATAGAATCACTGAATGATTTGGGTTGGAAGGGACCTTTAAAGATCGTCTTGTCCAACCCCCCCTGCCATGGGGAGGGACACCTTCCACTAGACCAGGTTGCTCAAAACCCCATACAACCTGACCTTGAACACTTCCAGTGATGGAACATCCACAACTTCTCTGGGCAACCTGTTCCAGTGTCTCACTACCCTCATTATGAAAAATACCTTCCTTGTATCCAATCTAAATCTATACTCTTTCAGTTTAAAACCATTACTCCTTGTCTTGTCACTACATGTCTTGATAAAAAGTCTCTCTATATCTTTCTTATAAGCCCCCTTTAAGCATTGGAAGGCTATAATAAGGTGTCCCTGGAACCTTCTCTTCTCCCGGCTGAACAACCCCAACTCTTTCAGCCTTTCCTCATAGGAGAGGAGTTCCATCCTTCTAACCATTTTCGTGGCCCTCCTCTAGAATCGTTCTAACAGGTCCACGTTTTTCTTCTACTGGGAACCCCAGAACCACATGTAGTACTCTGGGTGCCGTCTCATGAGAGTGCAGTAGCAAGGGAGAATCACCTCCTTGACCTGCTGGTCATGCTTCTTTTTATGCAGCCTGGGATATGGTTGGCTTTCTGGGCTGTGAGCGCACATTGCTGGCCACGTTAATTTTTTTCATCCACTAGCATCCTGAAGTACTTCTCTGCAGGGCTGCTCTCAATCCATTCCTCCCTGAGTCTGCAAGGATATTGGGGATTGCCCTGACCAAGGTGCAGGACCTTGCACTTGGCCTTGTTGAACTTCATGAGGTTCACATGGGCCCACTCCTCAAACTTGTCAGGGTCCCTCTGGAGGGCATCCCTTCCTTCAAGGGAATCAACCTCACCACACAGCTTGGTGTCATCTGCATACTGAGAAGTATTCTTCTGTTGGTTTAGAGGTAGAAGACATGAACCGTTCTGAAAGTAGCAAACTATTTGCAGCAAGATAAACATGGATTAAAGCCCATATGAAATGCAATAGTAATCACAATATTTTGTATTAGTTTTTCTTGCCACACTCTGAAACTATGATACTAAGAAAAATACTCAACAAATCTTAAGCCGTCTTTGACAAAGAGCATGCAACTGACCTTTTATGGGTATTAAAAGGGAATACACATACAGTACAATAATGGGATGGTTAGGAAACAAGGTGCAAGGATTGACTAGGGACCCCTTATCCAGTTTACAGCTGGTGATTACCTTCATTTACATGCTACCTTCATAGCTCATATAACATACTAAAATCTGTGGTCTGGGAAAATAGCAAACCAATAGACTGAAACAAAGCCTTATGTTGCTCTTTTTTTTCAGTCTCTGAGAGACAATGCTCACTGCATGAGTAGCTATCAGGTGGTTTTATTCTTATTCAGAACCTGTGCTGTCCTGTGCTCTGAAATAGCTCATGCTCTGTGACAGGTTTGAATGTAATTACTCACCATACTAATAATACATATACCTGAAGAAAAATAAATTAGTGTTGTATGTGGCCAGTACCAGACTAATTCTGGTATTTTCTAACTTCGGAAGTCTCTGGCTTTGCAATATTATATTTTTTTAATGCTCTTCAGACAGTTCATTTTTAAGGATCATATGTCAAAATGTCTTTTCTCTTACTGAGTTTGCACTGACTTCAAAAGTTTGACTTCTAAGCCATATTATTGGTGCTAAGCGTCAGATCCATACAATGCAGTGCCCTAAATCCATCCACACATGCTGAAACAACCAGTGAACATCTATGTCTAGGTCATGAAATTTCAGGGATTTGGATGGAAAATACCATACTTGTGCAACTACGTTCAAAATTGCCAAGTCCAGCTGAATTATTTCAGTGCTGGCTCTCCATTATGGAGAAGCTTCGCTGTAGAAGATTGGAAGCTGCAAAAGGGCTCAGCTGTTTTAAAGAGCTTCACATATACAACTTGTGTGAGGCGTGGTGAAACAGTACAATTAGTGAGTTTATTTCTACAAGCAAGCAAGCGCTTAGTCCATAAACCCATTCCTGGACTCCTTTACAAAGTTGAGAGTAGCAGCCCTGTAACCAGAAACAGTCCTCATTCGAAAAACTAGTCCCTCAAATTTGGAACAGATAATTAGACCAGTCACATGTGGGGAGATTTTCATTATCCAAAAAGAACCCAGTTTTTCAAACTGACTGAAATTGCAGGAGATAGCCAAGGAGGGAGGCATGTCTCTGGAGTGTAAGCAGAAAGGAACGAACCTACCTAGACATTTCAGTGTACTTACTGGCAACTGGGGGTTTCGTCAGTGTGGGTATGATTCATTTGCCGATGCATAGGAGTGTAATGCCACTTCAGATGCTTTGTGGTATCCTGTCAGACCTCCAGCTGATTTTGTAGAAGAAGAAGAGTCCCCCATAGATCCTGTGTCATATACACCAGCCACACAACTGTCTCACATATCTTAGCACATTTTAAATGACACTAGATGCCTATGTTTAGGCAAGTGAATCCCAGCCAATGTAATATTTTACTTGTTTCCTTGCATTAAATCAAAACTTTGGCATCACTGATTTTTTTCTTTTAGACTACTAACTCAGGATGCACGAACCTCTGGCATTAATTTTTAATCCAGTGTGGAAACCTTTGAAAATGTTTTCATTGTGCAGCCAGATTTTCTGCTGACTAACCTGGCTGGATACAGATACAAAAAATCAGCATCTCCCTGTGTTGCAAAAGGCTAAATATTCTTTCCCACTGAGTTGTCCCATCACTGTCTTAACAGCTACCAGCATTCACTCAAGAATGCATTTAAAGGAAACAGCACACAAAAAAATGAAGCTGACCTGCTGTTTGATATCGCCTTTGGAAATGAATGGTGAGCCTCTTTGAAAAAGGGCAAAAAAAA
>RSEF01000001.1:38025313-38037430 GCA_003993805.1 Himantopus leucocephalus
AAAGATGTTGAACAGCACGAGTCCCAGTACTGACCCCTGAGGATCACTCGTCACTGGTCTCTACTTGGACATCAATGGTAGTATTTAATAAAAAACAGTATCTTCTCTTTAGAAGAATTAATGCATACTATTTTTCACTGGATTAGGAAAAAGCTATATCATGGTAACAAATAAAAAAGAAAAGAAATCCAAATATTCATAAAGTGTATTAAATAGCTGGAAACATTGAGCAGTAATAATTTATTCACTGTAAATATAATGTTAATGAATTTTACTGGGTATTTTTGTACACTGAAATTGCAATGGTACTATGTAAGCTCTATAGTGGAACCATAATACAACACATGAAATTACCATTTGAAATAAATCATGCTAAACTGACAGTAAAAAGAAACATAGTGAAGCTAGCTGAAGTGTCTCATTTGCAAATTATGCAGTAACTACTCTCAGTAACACTGCCCGAGTTCCCAATATTTCAGTGTTTCAATTTTATGCCCATTTTCAGGATTTAACACCTCAGCCATCATGGAGGCCTGAAACATGATATATATAATATGTATTAAACCAATATTCAAATCTATATAGTTGCGTTCTATGTAGTGGAAAGGATAATGCTTAAAATCACAGGAAACTCTTCTTTTAAAAAAAAAGATTCTAGACCAATGTAACAAAATAAATGCTACTTCTAAGACAGAGTCTGTTTTTCATTATTATGATGGCTCCCATAACTCCTCCCTACCTTTTACTCTCAAGACTGAGTTTTGATGGAAATCTTAAAATTGCCCCAGCATGTCTTTTCCACCAAGCAGCCCTCATTTCCTTACTCTCACAATCAGCAAGGATTTCTTGTTAAATTAACCAGCTTCTCAAGTTAGTTGTAGAACAGTTCAGCTGAAGCTTCTGAATCTGTTAAATTCAGCTGGAATTGCTTTTTACTGTATTATAAAATTGTATTTTGAAAGTTCTTTTTGAAAGATACAAAGCAAACTTACCTCAACAGCTCATTCTATAGTAAGCGACGATGTCATATATTTAAAACTCAGAGTTAGACTACAGAGCATAGGCAGTAGTTCTAATTATATTGTATTTATTAACATTTTCTGATATGATTACAATATTTAAATTCATAATTGACCTTACTGAGAAATTATATGTCAAAGTATTAAAAAATAGAAATAAATATTAGTACCAGAATTAATCTCAGCATGAGAGTCTCTGTTGAAGTAAGGAGAGGGAGGGTAAATAAAAGAAAGTTAATTTTGAAAATATAGGGTTAGAACTCTGGGGCTTTTCTTTTGTCTTTTCTTTTCCTTATTTCTGCAAACAGGCCCGAGTCTTTCATTCAGCTTCACAAAAAATTATTCCCTTCCCTCCTCCCTATTTGTGGTATGATATGGAATTTATTTAGATCCATTTTAACTTGCAGACCTCAGAATTAAGGAAGGATTCAACATTTGTGAAGTTTGAACATCATTTGGCCATGTCAGTAGTCATAACTTTGAATAGTCATGTTTTCATTATTTGCCTCAGAATCACAAAAGAAGAATGCTGATAACTTCCCTGTTTGTGTTCCAGAAGCTTTGATCAGTGTCCAGGAAGTGCTTTTTACAGTATCTTTAAAAATAATGCTTCGATACAAGGGAGGAAGAAATTCTGTGCAGTTCAATTTAGTTTCATGAAACACTCAACATTTAACACAAAGAATTCCAGAGCACTTATTAAGTAAAACACAGTGCAAAGCCTTTCCATAAGTATTTTTTTTGTTGAGAGGAGAAATTTCTTTGATGTTCTTACTGTCCATACCCCAAAAATCTGGCTTGAGAGGACAGTGAGCAAAACATAGTGATTTTGATGATAACTTCGAAAATATATTGCTTTCAGGTCAGGTTTACTTTGAATTCTTTAGTTTTCACCAACACAAAACAGTGAGATACATGTAGACCAAAATAATAGTGTTGCATTCCACTTCAGTGAGCATTCTGAACAGCAGGATTTGCACTTTTATGCCAGTAGTGGACACCTCTGAGTTTCACTAACTTCCTGTGAGCTTCTGTGTAGAATTAATGCATTAAGGATTCACCTTCAAAAGCCTAAACTGAGTAGGCTATTTCTTTTCTTGTATCACATTGCCCAAGCTGTGATAACCAGAAATTTCTGACCTTCCTCCATGTAATCAGCTGTCAGGCTGTTTGATTTAGGACTACTTGATTTACGATTTTTTTAATTTTTATTTTTTCTTCCTTGGTCTGCTACAGTTGATATCTCTTAATCTCATGGTCTCATTATAGAAGCCATCTTTTCTCCTGTGCAGCTTTAGAGAGGCTGGATGAAACACATTAACATGATTGCTGTTTTCTGGTGAGCATACATTTAGAGAGGCAGGTTAATCCACTATGTGGCAAATGAGTGTGGGTAATCTCATTTATGTCAGGGATATAAGGGATTAGAATCCTTTGGATTGTATTATTTTAATTAAAAAGAAATAATCGGTCATACATTGTGTTGGATAAAGTCTAACAAATCTGTTAGGAAGTGCCAAACCAGCCTATATATTTTTATGGAAAGGATGAAAAGAAATGTTGTGACTTCAACATTGTATTCTACATGCATATGGGGATGATGTAAATATTGGTGCATTGGTTCATGCATATTTATTTCTCAAATAATAATAATAATAATTTTAAAACTTTAAATAAATAACATAAATAAAATAGTAACTAGAGGTGCAGTTAATACATTTCATTCTTCAAGAGCAATAAATAATGAAAAAACAACCATATGCCTTTACATTGTTTGAATATTGAAAGACAAATAACAAGCTTCAATAAATTACAGTTTCCCATCTCAGCTATAGTGGATTGCTAGCAGTTTTCATTGCATTTATTTGCATTAAAATGATTATAAAAATAATAAAGTTTCTGGTGAATCTAATCTGTTATCATGAATATGGAATGGGTAACTGTAAACTTACCTGAAAAAATATTAGAATAGAATAGGATAGGATAGGATAGGATAGGATAGGATAGGATAGAATAGAATAGAATAGAATAGAATAGAATAGAATAGAATAGAATAGAATAGAATAGAATAGAATAGAATAGAGTAATTTCAGTCGGAAGGGAACTACAATGATCATCTAGTCCAATTGCCTGACAATTCAGGGCTGACCAAAAGTTAAAGTAAAGCATATTACTAAGTGCATTGTCCAAATGCCTCTTAAATACTGACAGGCTTGTGTCATCGACTACCTCTCTAGGAAGCCTGTGCCAGGGTTTGACTGATCTCTTGGTAACTAAGTGTTTCCTGCTGTGCAGTCTAAACCTCCCCTGGCGCAGCTTTGGACCATTCCCGTGTGTCCTATCACTGGATACCAAGGAGAAGAGATCAGCACCTCCGTCTCCGCTTCCCCTCCTCTGGAAGCTATAGAAATCAATGAGGTCAGCCCTCAGCCTCCTTTTCTCCAAACTAGACAAACCTAAAGTCCTTAGTTGCTCTTCATAGGACACTCCTTCCAACCCCTTCACCAGCTTTGCTGCCCTCCTCTGGACACATTCAAGTACCTTAAATGTGTCCAGAGGAGTACTATTTACCTGGTTTACTATTTAAGTACTATTTAGGTGGTTTGATGGATACGTTTAAAATTGTTACTTAAAAACTTCTTTCTTGCTACTAGCATCTAAGCACATTTAGCAGGTCAAATAAACCAAAACAGATGTTTATGACATGCTGCCTCATTTTAGGGCAAAAACCTTGCTCTGGAATACATCCGTGTTGGATCTTTTTTGGCCTTAGCTAGACAAGTTCAATCAGAACAACAAATTATGTTCACTTTAAGCAAGTGTTAGTGCAATAATTTCTTCCTGATCCAGTGAAGAACTTAATGCTATTTTTTTTTAATTCAGTTTTAATATGAAGTGCCTTGTAGGCTTTTAAGTTTTAAAACACACACTCATTGCTTTCCATGGAGCTTGCTTTCCCCTCTATAGACAATATAATTATAACCAATTTCAAAAACTGCGATGAGGAAGCTATGGATTTCCCTATGCCCTTCATTTCTTATTTGAATTTTCTATTATATGTTAGCTTTTTAAAAATAAACAAGATCAAGTTGTTGATCTATGCTAGACTCTCTTCCTTTTGAAAACAAGGCCACTAATTTATGCACCTAATTAAGAACATGAAAACTTATTATCATTCTACCTCTTTACTCAGATTTCAAGATAAGAATTGATATAGCTGTAGAACTCATAAGAGATGCAGAGATCTGTCAGACCATTTATCTGTCCTTGTGAAATTTTATATCTAAAAACCCAACATTTATTTGGGACCCTTTATTTAGATCCTAACAGGAATAACATTATATACTCCCTCAGCTAGCTATAATGCTGCAATTAGCAATACAAATAGTTTCCTAAATTCTGCTGATATCACTGCTGTGCTTGTCTTAATTTATAATTGGTTTTAAGGTTCAGATAGGAAATACTTTTCTTTGATGTTTTCACAAGTGGGAAAAAATTATGTGCCTTTCTATGCATATCTCAACAGAAGGTAAACAATTTTAATGGCCTATGGGATTGCTAATTAGAGCTAATTGTGGCTTGATTGACCTGTCTTGACAGTAAGTACCTTACAAAACTTGCTTTCTTCACAAAGAGGGGATATGCTTGCAGGAGTAACTTATATGCACTGTACCTTAGAGGCAGAGAGTTGTTTGGTTGTGATCCTCTGAATTTGTTAATTTATATTTCATAACTTCTTATCCACTTATAAAACAATGGCAAAAACTCAAGCTCATCACTTGTGTATTGAAACATGTATTTTGTTATTCTGTTGCTGTCTACAAAATCAGAAACTAGCAGAGACAAAGTCTCCAGTGAATCAAGATCTGAATATCATGGATAAATTGGTCTCTGCACAAACACAGAAAAAAAGTCAAAAAGGAATTATGACATTACCAAATCTTAAGGGTAATGTAGATGTTCAGTGCAAATGATGAAGATGAAATTGTGGACTTCTCCAGATCAACAAAAAACCTTTCTCTCATTTCACCAGACACAGGGTTTTCCCCCAAATTTTTGTTGTGTTTCTGTAAAAAACCCAACCTGTTGAGTGCTGTTTTCCTTAAGACATGCAGATTGCCATATAATATTCCGAGCTTTTTGAACGTTTTTTGGAACATTTGTATTACTTTCTTTTACATATCTGTTGTAACTGAACGTAGCCTAGACAGAAGTACCACCCAGATAAGTGAGA
Source organism: Himantopus leucocephalus (assembly GCA_003993805.1). Classification (NCBI taxonomy): domain Eukaryota; kingdom Metazoa; phylum Chordata; class Aves; order Charadriiformes; family Recurvirostridae; genus Himantopus; species Himantopus leucocephalus. The sequence goes on from RSEF01000001.1 coordinate 38,030,567, forward strand.
CCTGACTACATCTGCCCAGCTTGAACTGACTGGGCTGACTCAATATGATCTGGATAACAAAGATAACATTTTTTTCATAACACACTTGGGTAGCAACCTAGAGAGTAACAGAAACTGCAGATGTAACCACTAGTTGGCCCTTGGGATGGAGAAAGTGAAAGAGATTGGCCCAGGGTTATGAGAATAGCAAAGCTGTTGGTGGTTTATGCTGATAGGAAGAGATAAATAGTTAAAACACTAGCCCTCATGGGGGAGAGAGTGACACAATAGACAGTGTTGTGCAGTATTGTGCAGACAGTTGTGCAGAAGTTGAAACCCAAGGAGAGGGAGTTCTACCATGCAGGGGTTGAGCTTTGGCCATGGGTCAGTTGGAGTGAATGTCTTCTTCCACTGGGTCCTTGGCTTTAAACTGGTTTCAGCTGGACAGATGGCACTGGAGATGCGATTTATAAGATGGGCATAACAGATGGATAGCAATCACTGTCCTGCAAACACAACAGTGATTGCTATATACCTGCTATACCCATCCTACCAAGAAAAGAAAGTCAAGAAAGATGTATGTAGTTGGCATAGTCATGCTTGGTGTGACTGCAGACAAGGAGCTAGAATGTGTATCCCCAGAAAGCCCCCCAATAAAGGATACCCTGGGCCAAACTCAATGTAAAAATAAGCCCTTGGAACTCAAAAGAAAGAAAATTAAAATAACAAACTTCAAAAGTTGCACAGTTATACCTACATTACACTTGAAAATTATAATTTGTATAGCTTGTTATGCAGAGGGATTAAGAAGCAAAAATATTTTCAGTTGTTAGTAAAGACGTTTACCGTGTATTATGTTACAGATTTTAAGAACAAGAAAGAGTGCACAGAATAGATATATCTGTTAAAATAACACATATTTAATCAGCTTTTTTAGACTCTGTCACGTACATAGTACCTGCATGTTATTTTTCTCTGTAATTCAAAACTAACTCTGAGTGTGTAGGGTCTGAAAAGTGAACTCTTACAGGTTAGCAGGATCTAGTTAGGTCAAGATTCCTGGAGGATGGATAAAACTGTGAATTGGACATACTATTTGACACCAAGTACTTCTTTCCATGAAATTAGCATCAATGATATCACAATAGTAATGGGCTCTGTTTACTCTTACTGATTTCAACAACTTCTGTCCTTGTGTATCTTTAATATCAGTGAGACAAGGGATGAATATGAGCCTTTAAATAGAAATGAAATATAATAAAGGAGGGAATATAAACTATTTGATGAATTAATTGACTTCAGAATGCATAAATAAATGTAATGATATATTTATAAAGAAAGTTCATGGTCAAAAATGCAGAATGAACCATTTTTTCATGTGATCATTGCGTGGTTAAACTGTCTGTCTGTATTATTTCAAAAATAGCACTACATGAATCTGCTTGGACTTAATTTCTGTGGAAGATGGATGTAAATGGGGGATTCTCCAAACAGCTTAGACAATAGAAGCACTGGCAACCCAAGCAGGGATTACAGATGGCCAAAAGATGGATCAGCCCTTTTTCACGCTGCCTACATTAAAACCAAGAAAAAGAAGTATTCCAGTCCTGTACACAGTGAAGTACCAAAATCCAAATACCTTTCTTTTGTGGACTTAGGGAAAAAATACAAAGAGTTGTCAGAGGGAAGTTCTAGCTGTCAGGAAAAAGCAGACAAAAAAAATTTCCCGAGACAATTAAATAATTTCCTTATTTTTTTTTTTGACTGAACTTCTTCATGCCTTGTGCAGACTTTCTGTGGGTTTTAAGTCTTAGCCATACTGCAACATAAACCTGTGGTCACCAAGGGACTGGAGCTTTTCATCTAGGCTTTTCCAGGAAGTGTGCATCTTTATGTAACCTAATGTAGAGGTTGAATTGCAGAAAGAAGAGTTTTGAAGTAGTTTTGATATAAATTATAAAAATATTACATTGTTTCAATATGAGCTCATACAGAAATCTCTGGAACTGAAACAGAGTGAATTCTGTAAGGCTTGTAGAAACAAACTGACTGTGAGCTGTGGTATTCTTGTCCATCAGGTACAATTTTACAACAATCCACTCTTACATCATGAGTGAATCAAATGTAGAACATGTTTCCAGATTTTAGACAACTGTCAGTTTGAAAAACAGCCAAAAAAGAGCTTATTCATAGTGTTCTGTGTCTGATGGTGCTTCACAGTTCTGTTCTCTCCCCTGATGACTGAAAAACCTAACTTGTATATCACATTATTGGTAAATTTTACAAATATGCTATCCCTTCTGAAATGTCATGTATAAGAAATATTCTTTTCCTGTTCTAGAAAGAGAGAAAAATCTGTGGAAATTTTTGCCATAGTCCTTCTGCTATAGTATTTTCACCAGAAAATTAGCTAAAAAATTATATCAGCTAGTGTCAGTTCTACCAAATGACTACTGTGTACCAGAGAAATTACAAACTATGTTATTTTGATGCCTTGAGAGGAGAACAAAAATAGAACTAAAGAACACAGCTGGACAAGTCTGAAGCCTTAAGAAATTTTAAGAGTTGCTACATGATCCTAGTATTCTTAGAAGCATCACTAACTACACTGTACATACTAACTATAACTATACATACCAAAATTAAAAAACTGGGCTCATATTTCCAAATTCTTTAAGAGTGATCACAATGCCAATGGTAAGCTGAAAAAACTTATTATCGTTGCATGTACCTGAAATGAGTGACCGATTAAAAAGGCCAAATAATGCAGGTGTCTTAAGAACGACCACTTGTGGGCTGCTATGCATGCAGCAACACATCCTGAATCATAAAACAATTTAGGCTGGAAGTCATCCTTGGAGATCATGTGGTCTAAATCCTCAGTCAAAGCAGAGCCAATTTAGAGCAGGTTGTTCTGGGCTATGTCCAGCTGAGTTCTGAATAGTTAAGGACTGAGATTCCACAAACTCTCTGGACAACCCATTACAGTGTCTGCCCCCTCTTATGTTGAAAAAAAATCTCCCCACATCTAATGAAATTTGCAGTGTTCCAACTCATCTATCATCTACCACTGCACACCTCTGAGAAAAGTTTGTTCTTTCCCTTCCCTGCCCTGCCTTCCCCTCCCCTCCCCTCGTCTCACCTCACCTCCCTTCCCCTCCCTTCTCTTCCCATCGACTCCCCTCTTCTCTTTTTCCTCCTCCGATTCAGGTAATTGAAGACAGCTAAAATATTTGTGCTTATTCTTCCCTTCCTAAGACAGACAAAGCTCAGTTAGCTCAGCCTCTCCTCATATATCCTGCTGAACTCAGAGGAATATAGCATATGTGAGCTAAGGGATGATGACAAGAGCAAGAAAACTTTTCCAAATCATGATCTTACATTCTGAGTTGAATTGTTGAGCTATAATATTATACGCAATTTGCTACAAGACAGGCAAGGATTTTGACATGACAGTCAGGTTTTGCCATGACAATCAGGATTTTGCAAGTGTTCGGTCATCTCAAACCGTGCAGCACCTACAGCAAAGTATTCATACCTCAGAAGAAGTCCTAGCAAACTGTCAGAATTTCAGAAATGGAAGAAAAACTAGCTGAATAACAAAATAGCATCTACAAGGGGAAAAGAATGTGAATCAAAGACCTTGAATGATACTGACTTAGAGAATTATGCCTGAATATACAAGTTGACTGAAGTAAAATTTCAGGCTCCAGGGTAAATCCAAAATTAAAGTTCCTTAGATTTCTGAACAGCCTGGGAAAATTACAAGACTATTACATGGTTAAGCATGTGAAATATACACTATCTCTTTTCACCATAGGTTTTTGTCAAAATTCATTTCTTCTGTTATGGTCACCAAGAATCAGTTCCAAGATCTGGTCCACAACATCCTACGGACCTGGTTGATTAACCAATGGGTATGCACGCCACTAGTGTGTTGCAAATATTGTTGGAGACATGCACATCTGTGTCAACATCTGAAAGTTTAACAAAAGGGTGGACCCTGAATCACTATCAAAGACTTGGCCAGTGTCATAATGCTAAAAAAAAGCATTACATCACAGATACCCCTCTCAGGAGTTATCTACTCCCATCACATTCATTCTTCTGTTCATAAGATTCAGATATTCGCTCTTTGTAACTTCTTATCTACCTGAGATTTTTCAAACATGATGGAAGGACTAGGAATGCTGTTTTGCCATCTGGGTTCGTGTTAGGAGCTTCCAGATCTGTTAGCCCAATAGAACAGAGGCTGGTGCAGCTCTCTGTTCCCTGGTCCAGCCATTAGTGAGGCTGAGCATGTATTGCCGGTAGGCACATGCACAAACACACATGCACAAGACATACATGTACAACTAGCTGTCCACACAGCTGGGCACACAGCCAGAAGCACTCAGGCAAATACAGATGATATAAGTATCTTGATCCCATCCCCTTCTCTGGCTGATCAAGATGAAAGTCTGTTAGTGAGAAATATATACATTCATAAAACATGGATCCCTCCAGTAACTGTCCTTAGACACTTACTGTCTAATTAAGTAACTGGCCTCAGTAACTGGCCCTTGATGTTCATTCTCCCCAAATACTGGCACCTGGGTGTGTGAACCCCCAAAGCCCACAGCTGATCTTCAGTTTCTGATATCCATACCCCTTGCACACACCCCCGTACACACAGATGCATACGCTATGGATCCATCCAGTAACTGCCCTTAAACACTCTGTCTACCAAGTAGCTGCTCCTTGGATCCTCTCATCTCCAGTTGCCTTATACACAGACACTCACATGCAAATGGATTTCTAGTTAACCCAGAGACACCACAGTCTGTCCAGTAGTTGCCTTGGACCTTCTGGTTGATCCAGGAGTCAACTTGCAGACCCTCTGGTCTTTCCAGTACTCAGCCTGGACTAGTGGCTGCTTCAATACCTGGCTCCCAAGCCTCCTATCCTACTTGCTAGCTAGTCTGACTTGATATTTGCTTTGAATCAATAGAGCTGTAAAAACCCATGGGGAGCATGTAGGGGAAGGGGCAGCAGGGAGGAACAAAATGATGAGTAGACAGAAAAGCGCATAAAAGGGACTGGTTGTATGTAAAAGGAAGCCTTTAGGAACAGAATGCTCCAGTGTGGGTCCCACATGAGCCACAGTTCCTGCCAGGAGCCTGCTCTGGCATGGTCTCTCCACAGGCTGCAGCTTCCTTCAGGCCACTTCCACATACTTCAGTGTGGGGTCCTCTGCGGCCTGCAGGGTCAATATCTGCTCCACCGTGACCCTCCATAGGCTGCAAGGGGACAACCTGCTTCACCATGGTCTTCTTCACAGGATGCAGGTGAATCTCTGCTCTGGCACCTGGAGCACCTCCTTCTGCTCCTTCCTCAATGACCTTAGTCTCTGCAGGGTGTTTCTCTCACATTTTTTCACTCCTCTCTCACAGCTTCTGCACAGTGTTTTTTACCCTTTCTGAAATATTTTGTCATGGAGGCACCACCAGCATCACTGATTAGCTCAGCTTTGGCCAGCAATACTTTCATTTTGGAGGTGGCTGGAACTCACTCTGTCTGACATGGGGGCAGCTACTGATGTCTTCTCACAGAGGCCACCCCTGCAGCTCCCACTGCTACCAAACCCTTGCCACAATACACCTGCACTGTCAGGTAAACACAAAACCATCTACTAATAATGGCAAAATCTTATTTTTACTTATTTTAATTACTGGCCTACAGATTTCACTATAAACAGTATTATCAATAAGACAAAATTAATTTTCATTAGCTAGGATTTTTCCATGAACATCACAAACGCAGACAATAAATATGACTAAAAATTTATAAAGTTCTTTGTTTGCAAAGACGTGTCATGTTGTCCATGTCAGTTTGTCACACTGTCAGTAGTGCAAGTATCATTAAGCCAATGATAAATATAATAGAACCATATGTAATGTTGTTGGTCCACATTAATAACTTCAAATGGTTTCCACTTTTTTCATGAACTTCTTATGAACAGTCATATTTTCACATCAATTCTAGAAAGTGTTTTGTGGTTGAGATCATATATCCTTCCTACCTATACAGTCTGAGATAAATGAAAATGCACCCTGGAAATAACAGGAGGTTATGACAGACCTCACAGAGGATGAGAACTTCCCAGTTCAAACGCACATGACCATGAACAAATCAGAGACTGAATAAATTTTTTGATCAGACATTGTAATACAATGTATATCTGCAGATGATCTGGGAATCAAATGAGATTACAGCAGTAAAACAATGTCAACTTCATGTTCAATCTTTGTCTCAACTGTTCTTGTGGCACTTCCAGTGACATCAGCAATTCATGATTAAGACAGCCATATAAGGAAGCATATGCTGTTAAATGAGTGTTATATTCAAAGACAGCCAAAGCAGCAGTACAATTTGAATGATGATAGACTTATTTCAAGACTCTGGACTTCATAGTTTCAACACAGGCAACCAGAAACATTTTTTTTTTCTGTTGGGGTGTTCAAATAATATAGAATCATCGAATGGTTAAGGTTGGAAGGGACCTTAAAGATCATCTAGTTCCAACCCCCCTGCCACAGGCAGGGATACCTCCCACTAAACCAGGTTGCTCAAAGCCCCAGTGCTTTATCTGTACATTTTCAGAACTTTAAATACTTATGTATATTTACATATACAAAACAGAATCTGAACTCGACCATTAGGCTTGGCAGGCACAGAGCTTTAAAAATGTTCTAATTATCTTTTAGAAATGTTCTAATTATGAAAGTTTGTGTATAGTTTTCAGGGTTGAATATTCAAGAAGACTTGGGTAAGTAGTCCCTATAAGTGCAAGATTAGTAACACTAATTTATGCAGTAAATACCCATAAAATATATTAAATTGTTT
>RSEF01000001.1:38038430-38052060 GCA_003993805.1 Himantopus leucocephalus
CACAACCTTCTCGGTTGTGGAGTCTGTTTTCCGCACGTCAAAATGTTCCTTAAGCTGATCCTACTCCACCAAGATTAAGTTTTTCTTGCTGCAGTCTTTCCTGATAGTCTCAGAGGCCTGGGATTTCTGAGTGTGAGTTTTACTAGTAGAGTAGACCAAGACAGAGAAGGCAGTAAGTACCTCAGCCTTTTTCATAGCAGGCTAAGGAGTATTCGAGAGTTTGAGAGGGAGATTGATCAGTGGAGCCACACTCTGCCATCTATGATGCATGGAAGCCAACTCACCGTGGCCACCACAGAGGCACGTCCTGGATCTGCTTTGTGCCAGGAGGAAGGCAGCATCACAAGGGATAAGGAGAGATGGAAGAAGGTTACACAGCATGTAGCGGTAAGTGAAACCCCTCCTTACCCTCTAAGATACATTTACAGAATAGGTACAAGGACGTGGGTGCAGTGGACAAAGCACATAATGAGACAGAGGAGGAACCTGTGCAAGCAGTCTTGCCAGGGTCAGAGAGACCAACCTCTCACAACAAAACCTGCATTACAACCAGCGCTGAGAAGAAACAATGGTGAGTTACGGTTATCAGTGACTCCCTCCTGTGCGGAATGGAAGCATCTGTTTGCCGGACTCTCTTTTCACGGAAGTTTGCTGCCTCTCTGGCGCCTGAATTAGGAACATCACTACAAGACTGAAGAGCCTAGTACAGCCTTCAGACTACTACCCATTCCTGCTCGTACATGTGGGTACAAATAATGTCACAACAAAAAGTCTGAGGTCAATCAAAAGAGATTTCAGAGCCCTGGGGAGAATGCTAAAAAATTCAGGAGCACAAGTAGTGTTTTCTTCAATGTAAGCAATGATGTGTCTTTTTTGCTGGGTCCTGTGCCCCATGCTTGTGTTTTCTCTAGCCTTCCTTTTGTTGTGGACATACTTGTAAAACCCCGTCTGGTTGTCCTCCATGTCCCTCACCAGCTTTGAGTCCTAATAGGCATTGGCTTTCCTAGAGCCACCTCTGCATATTCAGACAGTGTCTCTGTGCCCTTCCTAGGTCACCTGACCCTGCTTCCACATCTTGTATTCTCCCTTTTTATGTTTGAGTTTTGTCAGTGGCACCTTATTCTTCCATTCATGCCTCCTGCTGCCTTTATTCAGCTGTATTCACATTCAGATGGATTATTCTTGGAGGAGATGATCCTTGGAAGAAAAAAAAATTAAAAAAAATAAAAATCAATCACCTGTCCTGGAGACCTCTTCTCTCCAGGACCATTTTACATAGGATTCTTCCAAGCAGATCCCTGAACAAGCCAAAGTCTGCTCTCCTAAAATCTAGGGTTGTGATGCTGCTATTATGCCTGTGCACTGCTCCCAAGATCTTGAACTCCACCATCTCATGGTCATGGCAGTCAATGCTGCACCCAACCTACCTTGTTTGTACATACTAGGTTTAGTAGAATGTCTCCGCTCTTCAGCTCCTCAATCATGTTTCTCAGGAAGTTATCGTCAATGCACTCCAGTAACCTCTTGGTTACACCTTGCTGGTGCCTGGTGGTGTTTCTCTTCCCATGAGTACCAACTTGGTTAAAGTTTCCTATTCAGACTGAGGTCTGTGAAAACGAGAATTCTTCCAGTTGTCTCAAGAAAACCTTCTTCCTGCTCAACTGATCTGTGGCACAGTCACCACAGCATCACCCAGCTTGGTCTCTCCTCTAATCCTAACCCATAAGACCTTAACTGGTCATCATCCATCCCAACGCAGAGCTCTGTGCATTTTCTCTGCATTCATATAAAGGGCAACACCTCTTCCTCACCTTCCCAGCCTGTCCATCCTAAAGACCCTATATCCACCCGTGGGAGCACTCCAGTTGTGTGAACTATCCCACTGCCTCTCTGTGATTCCAACGATACTGTAGTCCTGTAACTGTACACAGGCTTCAAATTCTTCCTGTTTGTTCTCCTTGCTGCATGCTTTAGTACACAGGCACTTCCGAGAGGCAGCCAGTTGTATTGATTTACCAGAAAAAATGTGAATGCTTCCCCCATAATGCTGTCTTCTCAGCCCTTCCTTAATTGTGTACATATATTTGGGGTGGGCAGCCTTCTGCACTGTTTTGCCCCTCTTATTCACATCACCCTCCTCCTCTTGCTTGCCAGTCTAGGCTATCACTTACTTACTTGTTTGAGAGTAAACATCTCCTTCCCCCGCCATTCCTAGTTTAAAGCTATCCTCACCAGGTTTGCCAGCCTTTTGGCAAGGATGCTTTTGCCCAACTTGGTCAGGTGCAGTTCTCCATCTTCCTAGCACTTCTCCATCTTCAAAGAGGATCCCATGATTGCAAAAAACAAATCACTGCTGTTGACAGCAGCTGCACAACCCACTTGTTGACCTGTAGAATCCATCCACTCGTCATCAAGCCCTTCCACCTCACCAGCAGAATTAAGGAAAAAAACACTTGGACTACCATGCCTTTGACTTGGTTCCAGAGCCACTCTTGATATGCTCCAGGTCTCTCTGGCAGTATCCTTGGTGCCTACACAGAAGAGCAGCAGGAGTAACAGTTCAAGGGCTGGATGAGCCTCTGCAGTCCTGGACCTGACCCCCAGTAAGCAGCAAATCTCCCTGGCTAGCATGTGAGGTCAGCAGATGGGCACCTCCAGCTCCTGCAGGAGAAAGTCTCCCACTACTGTCACCTTTTCCTCCTGGTGCTCCTGCGTGGTTCAGACTTCGCCAGCTCAGATGTTCTCTTGCACAGAGCCACCAGCCTCTGATCCGCTGCCAAGGCAATGAACCTGTTCTGCAGCTGCAGATCAGCAGGTGGAGCATGAACCTTCCTTCTCTTGCCAGAAGTCACAAGCTGCTAGTCACCTCCTTTTCCCAACACAATAAGCACAGATTCTGCCTGCCTCTCACTCAGCACAGCTGTGGGTTCAGGTTCCGGTATCTGCAGTGTTTCAGAGAAGATCCAGTCAATTTCCTGCTCATCATCTGTGACACTCAACAGTCTACTGACCTGCTGCAACAGCTTGACTTCGTGACACAGATCCTCCATGAGCACACACCTCTGTAGGCAAAGCCACCACCTCCCCCTGCCCAAGGCTAAGTAAAGATTCAGTGCTTCCCTACAGCCTGAGACATGGAGAATTGCCTCTTTTCTCTGGAGAGCAATTTCAGTTGAGGCCTCTGACATTCTGAGTAGTTGTTCCAGTGGGTAATGGGGATCATGCTCTGTCATGCATCACCACCTTTGCTGAGCATCCATACACTGTCTCAGCAGAGTTTCTAACCTCTTCCTGCACCTGCTAAAACTCATGTTCACTAATTGCACCTCCCTAATCAGAAGTCAGCTAGAGACAAGAGCTCAAAGCACCCTTTTATCAGGAAGAGTTGACAGAACTTGTTAGAAGCTGCTAGAGCTTGCTAGAAGTAAAATACTTCTGAAGCTATCCTTTCTCAGGCACAGCAGGCACTCTGAAGTTCCTCAAAGAGTTACCAGGAGTTCTCCAATGACCCCTAAATTCCTGAGAGATCTAGAAGTCCTAGAAGCAGAGCCCAAAATCTGCTGCGCAAAACTGCTGTGTTTGTCAACCGCCTTTGTTAGCTGTGCTCAAGCTGCTCTCCGACCAATTGGTGGGACTTGGATAGGAAAGGGTATAAAGAAATAAGAAGTGTAAAGAACATAAAAAAGAGACTCAGAAGAATCAGGAAGAGGATGTACAGCCTGGCACACTTGATATACGTGTGCACCAACGTCTACCAAAGTGGAGCATAAGCCAAGGAACCCCATAAACTGCATCATCAAGGCTCACAGATCTGCACAAGATTTTTCAACTTCCTGTTTTTCTGTTCTTCTTCATTGTGGATATTACACCAGTTTACTCGTAAACTTATAAATTCTTATATGATCTTCTGCCAGGGATTCACTCAGAGCCTCACACTGCATCTCCACCATTTTCATTTTAGTGAAGATGTTATGGTCACCACCAGACCTCTGGATTCCTGGCTCTACACAGCTCATGGGGGCAGTGCCAGTACCTCCAGTCTTAGAGACATCCTTGAAGGGCTTGTTGAACTTCTGGTCTAACCTGCTACTATCGTAGTTAAAATCAAAATGCGTCAGTTTCTTGACGTAGTATGATCAATCTTTCTGGAAATATGAAGCTAATCCATACATCAAATACAAGTAGCTTTTGACTTACCGAAAAATACATCAAATCTTGCTAAGTTCTAGATGTCTTTCCCACTCTGAATTAGCAAATCCTAACTGAAAAATAAATATTTTGTCTAATTTCTGTAAGAAACATCTTTTCCATATGTACCAACCTGCTCTGTGAAAATTGATTAAAGTCATCCTGAAGACCGTATTTGTGTAGAAGTTCTCCTAGGAGGTAGCCAGTAGAAAATTCTTCTGAAAATGATCCTGGAACTAAGTTCGTTTTTTTTGTTGTTTGGTTTTTTTTTTTTAAAAAGAAAAAAGATAATTAAAAGAATTCATGCATTAATCTTAATATAACTCATTATTTTTATATGGAAATTGAGTCCAAACTTTATTAAATAATTCCGAGGAATTTTAGGAGACTGATCTACCAGTAACTAGTTTTCAAGTCACAAATAAATCTGCTTTCAGTGTAGTTATTTTGCAACATACGCTTTAGCTAGTAATTTAATTCTCATTTTCAGTGTTAAAAAGTAAACAGTGTCGTAACTGTCATTAAGATCGTAGCAATACCTACAAATGATAATTACTACATTTTCCCTAAAAAATGCAAACAGAAACAAAGCTAGATCTCATGTGCTTCTCATGCATGGAAAGCTGCTGCCTCCAAACGCTTCTCCAAAGCCAGCAGAACACCTCCCATTCAAAACAAAGCAATGCTTTGCAAACATATTAAAATATTTTTATCCTCTGGAGTCCTCATTAGCAGATGAAGCTTGAGCTCCTCGGATCTCCTGAGAGCACTTGCCCCTTGAGGAAAATTTACTTCACCTCCAAAATCACTGTTTTGTACATGAAGATTAAAAATGTACCTGTGGAGGTATCTGGACGGACGCGAGAAAGCAGGAGGGTTCTTCAGCAGGTCAGCGGCAGCTGCCCCCGGCGGACCCCCCAAATCTCCTCGGCGGGAGGAGGCCTGACCCTGCAGCAGCCGCCGGCGCTGGCAGCCAAGCCAGCCGCCCCCCCGCGCCCCCGCCCCCTCACAGCGCGGCGGGGCTCCCACTCACCCACTCTCCGGGAGAGCTTCACCTCCTCGTTCAGCCACTCGCACAAGATCTCCGACATGACCGCCGGCGGCGGCGGCGGCGGCCCTCACGACCGCCTGGCACCGCGTCCCGTTGCCACGACGACGGGGCCGGGCGCATGCGCGGTGGAGGACGGACGGGGGAAGGCCAACCCCCACCGGCGCGCGCGCGGCTCCGGGGCGGCTGCGCACGCGCGGCAGGTGGGGCGGGGTCGCGGGTGTGGCCGGGGCGGGGAGACGAGGAGCAAGGTGAGCGCGCCGCGAGGAGGAGGCGCGCGTGCCCGCCGCCGCAGCTCGGGGTGGCGCGCGCCGGGCCGTTGGCCGGCCCAACCGCCCTCTCCGGCGGGGCCGTGAGGCGCGGGGCGGGCTGGGCTGGGCTGGGCTGGGCTGGGCGCAGCGGGGCGGGCGTCCCTCGCCGAGTGCGGGGTCGTCCGGGGGCTGAGGAGGAGGAGGAGGAGGAGGAGGAGGAAGAGAAGGAGGAGGAGGGTAGTGCTGGTCAGGGGTGGTGGTCGGTAGCCCCTGTCGTTCAGCGCCCTGTTCGGTGATCCGCTGCCGTGTCCTGTGAGGTCTGTGAGCGGCGGCGGGCGGCGCGGCGGCCGCCCCCTTCTCAGCCGCGTTCCCTGCCTGCCCCGGCCGGCCCCCTCCCGGCTGCGCGGCCGCGTGTCTAGCTGCGTGTTTAATGTGTGTTTAAACCACTACTTCCCCATTCCAGCCCGGCCCTCGGCTGCTCCCTGCTGAATTTGCTCTTGTGCTCGCGCAGATGGTGCGGAGCAGGGGACTCTTAGGCTGAAAAACGATCTGGCAGGAGAAGGAAAAAGAAAAAGAAAATTAATCTGGGGTAATTTTCCCAAACTAGTTCACGTAACCGCACAATTTACCATGTTGGCACCGTATGGAAGGGGGAGGGAGAGCAAAAACTGCCGGAGAGAAGCTCTGCCAGTTATTTTGAATGTGTGCTGCACGTTGACAAGGATGTTTTTGGAGAGCAGCGTTGGAAGCGCGGGAGCGTTTGTGTGCCGGCGCAGCGGCCCGGGGGGCTCCGCTGTGAGCCCCTTCGGGGATCCGAGCTTGGTTTGACATGAGACTCACTGAGACGGTTTTTTGCTCTGCTGTTGCTTGCATTAGGTCATCTTTGGTTTAGAATCGCACTTAAATACCTTGCATAGTTTTGGTGCCCCCATTTTGAAGAGTAAGTTACAAAAATGTAGACCACAGAGAGCTATATCTGGAAAATGGAAATTTAAACTTTTACTTTCTCTGGAAAAGACCCATAGTTCATTTAATTAAGTTTTCAACTACCTTTTAGTGCAATANAACAGGAACGAGAGGTTCTAGTTAATGACAGGCAGACAACAAACTCATTTTCAAAAGTGACAATGATTAACAGCTGACATAAAGAACTTGGAATATTATGGATTCTGTCCCCCTAGAAGTCTTCTGGTATAAATCTCTGTGCTTTTACAGAGAATGTGCTTTAAATCAAAATAAATTACTGAGATTTATAAGAATAAATGTATAAGTGGCCAGTCATTCATATGTTCAGAAGGTCATTGCAGAATTAGTGGCACATGAATGAATCAAACAACAGGAAGACTTCAAGAGAGGGGAAGTACTTTCAAGGCAGATGTTTAAATTAATATTTTTGTCCTTTTAAAATTTTAAAATTTTGTGTATATGTTAATTTATAAAAATATCCAGACTTTAGGGGAAGAAAAAAAATTGATTTTTTTTTTTTTACAGTAATGTTTGCAGTGGGAAGATCTACCATCAGACTGTGTTTCTGATATGTCAGAGTGCAAAGAACAAATCTATTCTAGCTTTGTCATGGAACTTTTTCCTTAGCTTCAGAAATCAATGTATATGTATTTATATTTATGTGTAGTTGCATGCTGCTTTAAGTAGTCATTAATAGAAATTTATGTTGATTTTAAAAATGCAAACCAGAACTGATTTATATTAACTTTAGAACTTATTTCCATATTGCCTCTGACTTGGAAAAGCTGGTACTTCCTGTATCTTTAAGAATTTTTTAATGGAATATATTACTTTAAGTTCATTATCATATGCAATGAATATCTAAACAGCTAATTTGTTTAAAAAGATCATTGGTTGTTGTGTCTGCTGAGAAGGACATAAATTCTCAGTCAAATAAGCTAGAATTGTGAGAAAGCTGGAATTTCTCGTATTTAAATTCGGTAGTGGTTTGCTGTTTCATCTAAGGCTGTCTTAGCTCTTAAGAAATTAATGTAGCTTGCTTACAGAATTTTGAGTAGTGATGGAATAATGTAGTAATCAATTTTTACTTCATTCTTTCCCTGAGAACTTGGAAAGATGTTTATGAAAGCTGAGTCCAGAGAGTGTTTAAAGGAAAATACTTGCAGACAACAAGTAAGGTAAGTGTTTCCCTAATTCTACCCTTGCTAAAAGCACATAGTATTTTAAAATAATATGGTTATTTATTCTGTGTTCTATTAATTTCTTACTTCTCTGCTAGGAATGCCAGTGGGACTGTCCTGGAAATTCTAAACTGATTTTCCACAGGACGCTGGACTTTGGATAATGTAGCTTTTAGACACTAATACTGGTGTGTGGAATGCATCTGAAGTTTTCATCTAAAACTGCATATTTTAAACTTCATGCATCTTCCTGTGGGCTTGCTTTGAAAGAGGAATTATCTATACGTTGTGTTTATAATGGTCAAAAGAATAGAAGACATCAAACAGCAATCTGTTGAGCACAGAAATTGAAGTGCCAGGGACAATCTGTTGCATTTCATTCCTTTTGCCCTCCTGAAAGAAACTGCATGTATGAAGAACAAAAAAAGAGCTTATGACATAATCGGGCCTAGAGCTTTTGTGGATATTAGTTTTGAATCACCTGGATGTAATAGTGGTATGCATGAAGAATAAAAGGGTAAAAATTCAGATTAACGTATTATCAATAAACTCAAAATACTTTTAAAGGTTCAAGATTCTAAACTGAAGGGGGAGTTGATCAGGACGAATGATTCCATCTTAATACAACCAAGATTAGGAAAAGTCAAATGGAGAAGTGCCTGAATTCTTATGTTAAATTGCGTTTGTATTGAAGCTGCGCAGACAGTAGTAGCACTAAAGTGATACAAAGTGATTAAAGAATGTGTGGGTTCAGGAGTTTCCTTTTTTTGCACCAGAATTTGTTGCTGCCTCACTAAGATTGTTTGTAAACATACTTAAGGCTGATTTTTTGTAATTTTATGTTCTTTATTGTTTGCTTGCCTTGTCTCTTTCTTGGGAAGTTACAAAGAGGCTAGATAGCGTCCACTTCTGATAGGGCTTTTTTTCCACTTTTCCCTCTGCAGTTTGATTATTCATTTTAGTTAACATTATTTATTCCCTCTGGCCTGATTAAATGATCACGTCCTCTTTGAAATTTAGTTTCAACTATACTCATTCTGCACAGATACTCTCCTGTCATCTCTGGGTCCTTGTAAGTGTCTGTACTGAGGACAGAAGAGGATCAAGCCCTAAACAAAAAAAACATGATCTTGAGGTTTGTGTTCACTGCATGTTTCCACAGCTGTTTACTAGCTATATCTCTCAGTTCCATTGCCCATACTGACATTTAGAACACCACGATTCTGGAACCCTGTCCTGACTCCTACCTTGGTTTTCTTTCTTGCCAGAAGGCAACAGCTATATTACTTCAGAGCAGGTGTTTGTCTTCTCCTGTCTCTGACAATGATCAAGAAGAAATACCAGCCAAGAAATTAGGGGAAAGCACATACTAAGAGTTGTCAGCGTATACTAAGACTGCCTACAGAACATCCTCCCATCCAGCATTGATTGTGGTGAAGGACTTTCTGCATCCACATAAGCTAGTACAGTTACCTTTTCCTTCCGTGAACACATGCAGACAGTTTTGAATCTGTGTGTTTATCATTGACACAGTGGTCTGTGGTAAGGAGTTCCATAGCTTAAGCAGGCTTTGTATGAACAAATTATATTACGTGTGAGGAAGTGCATTGTTTTGTGTATTTTGAAGCGGCATTCTCTGCTTATTGGTTTCAGCACTGTAGTAGTTCTGTTATTTTTAAACAAGAACAGTAGGCATCTGACTTGCAGGTTGAACTGATGTTTCAAGTGCTATCTTGCTTCCAATAGCTGCATAATAGATGAATTTTATATGTACATTTACTGTCCATCTTTATTCTCTCACCTTCTCTGTTTTGGGCTTGTGGGGTTGTGTCTCTAGAGAGGAACTGTCATTCCTATGGCATATTCTGCTCTTTTTATTATCTGCATCAAGAATGCTGAGGAGTGAGTGTGCTGTACAAATACTGTAAAAAAAGTCCCCTACTTTAAGTAGGTGTAGAACAAATACTTGGCAGTGCTAATGTGGCTACGTACAATATATATCAAAGAACTGCAGTTACTGCTTAAGGATCCTCTTTATATTTTAAACAAGTGTATCACCTGAGTTCAAATACTGATGAGAATATATGATATAGTCTGGAAAATTCCAGATACACTGTGTGCAGGAAAATATTGTAACTGGGCGCATTGTTTTCTGTACTGCAAAGTGGATTATTAGTATGTAGATTCAACTTGAATAAATCTCAGTAAATTAAAGGACAAGATTAAGGCAAGAGAACTGCAGAGAAGTTCTGACACTATGAAGAAGAAACAGGGCAAAATGCTTCCAGTATGAGGAACAAATGTAGTGTTATGGCTAACTGATGTTTTGTTTATTTTCCACACCGGTAACCAAGTAAGGAAGAAGATAATGTAACCTATTGCACAGAACTGTAACTTGCTTGTTGTACTAAGACAATATGGTTCTGTTTAATTCAGTTATGGCAATTCCACACTGAAGCCAAGGTCTGAAGAATTTTTCAGCTTCTAATGTGAATTCAGTGTCTCCAGTGTGATGTGTTTGTCAGGAATCACTAGTGGATAGTGACATATAAGCATAGAATCATAGAATAGTTTGGGTTGGAAGGGCCCTTTAAAGGTCATCTAATCCAACCTCCCCTGCAGTGAGCAGGGACATCTTCAACTAGATCAGGTTGCTCAGATCCCCTGCGTAATATTGAATAACATTTGAAATGTGAATGCTGTTTGGTTTCATTTGTATGAATATTTAGAGACTTACTGAAGCAGCTTTTAATTTTTTTTTTAAAGTGTATGATTTACTGCTTTTTGTCGAAAGTTCTTGAAGAGATTCTGTGGCTTTAAGGTAGATGGTGTTTCTCAACCATTTCAAGAGTGAAGGAACACTTCAAACAGAAAGCATCAAAACAGTAAAAGCTGAGCACAAGTGATGGAAATAAAGAGACAAGCTGCCTGACAGAATGAAAATTCACATAAGCAAAAAAAAAGGAAGTAGAAAGCTCATTAGAACCTGTCTGAATAATGAGCATATGTATCTTAAAGACACAGTAAATGACAGGGAAATTAGAAACTGGGATGTAGATACATCTTTAAGCAAGTGCATGAAACAAAGGAAATTGTTTTTTGAGCAAAGGAAATTAACAACATTTTTATTTTAAAGAGATCACTGTGATGCCACTGAATTGATTACCCATTTTTGATCATCTTATTCTTCTTAATAGTTTATTTTCCTTTTTATGACCAATTTCTTTCCTTTAATACCTGTATGGTAAATTTGTCCCATCAGAAGGGTGGAGATTCTGGGATGCAGACTGTCATCCATTAGCGGGATGCTAGGAGTAGTTGGGAAAGGCAGTAGGCAAGGGGTAAAAAAAAGTTGAGGATTAGAGACTGGATTTGGATAAAGATTCATAAAGAAATGTGACTGGTACAGATAGCTAGCCAACAAGAGGGTTCTATTAGGGATGGAACAAAGGGGATCAAGGCGACACAAATTGCCTTAGTTCTATGGCTTGAACAGAGCCTTGAAATTTTGACTCACTGTTTCTCCGTCATAGGAAATTGTATGTAACACATACTGGCAAAGGATGTTTTCAGTCAATTGCAATAATTACCCACATCCACACACACATCTGTGTCATAATACAGTTAGAACTTAAATTACGTGAACATTTTCCTTGTAGTCATTCTTTCATGCACAGAATGGTTATGCACTTGGTGGGGATAAATGAACGTTGTCTCCAGTTGGTTCATTTTTGCTGTGCACAGCTGAATTCAGTCCCTGGCGTAGTGTTTCTGCAAGATACAAATCACGTTGATGAAACCAGGTTTTTACAGAGAGTTACAGAATGTGAGATTGTCATTTTATGGATGCATTACTTGTATACAATGGCTTGATATATTTTGAATAGTATTTGGAGTACTCACAAGGCCTCATCAGTTAGTATTTTATCTTTATTTTTCAATAAATGCTCATGAACAGTGCACCATGTTGTATTCCTTCACTGTAGCTTTTGTCTAGCATTATTAAAGAATGTATGCAATGTAACTAGAGTCCTTTTGGCTGTTACTGAAACACAGCTGCTTTTTCTTTTAGTAATGGGACAGCTATTGTGCACTAACAATTCTGTTCAATTATATTTTTAAGGTATAAAGTGAAGAATAGTTGTCTGTTCTGGAGTGGAGAGGGAATGCAAGTAAGCACAATATAACTAAGTGATTTGGAATTTGGCTGGCATCCTTGCAACTAATGCCAGCACTTAAAAGCCTTGGATACTTGTTCTTTCTCATTATGCTGAATGAGAACATTGGTCAAGCATACTGTACATTGCAAATGTTCTTGATAGAACATTAGGCTTTCACAATTGTTCTTTAATCCACAGCAGTTGTAGCTAATTAGGGTAAAGCTGATGATGTAAATAGTTTAAAAAAAAATTAAAATGATGTTGATGTAACTGGACAAAGGAGAGACCCTGGGCTAACATGCCCAGTTGCTCCTTTTAGCAATAAATTAACAAGAAATCATGGGATGATAATGCTAGTACACAGAATTTAATTTTATAAGAAGATATGTGTAGACTTTCTTTTCCACAATAATGACTTATCTTTCAAGTTGCATGTTTCTCTCATCTTATGCCACAATAAATTTGTTCTCAGGCTCATTCCAATAGATGTCTTTTTTTCTTCTTGGACATCAGTTGCTGATAACGGCAGGGATAATGTTGTGCTTGTACTTAACGGCTACTGAAATACAGTTTTGTTTTAACAATATCTTTGTCTTATAAACAGTTTCTTTTTTTACTACATGCAATCTGAATAGAAGATTTCATAGAATCATACAGTAGTTTGGGTTAGAAAGGATCTTTAAAGGTCATCTACTCCAACCACCCCTGCAATCAGCAGGGACATCTTCAACTAGATCAGGGTCTTCAGAGCCCCGTCCAGCCTGACCTTGAATGTTTCCAGGGATGGGGCATCTGCCACCTCTCTGGGCAATCTGTTCCACTGTTTCACCACCCTCACTGTAAAAAAAATTGTTCCTTATATCTAGTCTAAGTATACACTCTTTTAGTTTAAAGCCATTACCCCTTGTCCTTTTGCAACAGGCCCTGCTAAAAGATTTGTCCCCGTCTTTCTTATAAGCCCTCTTTTAAGTATTGAAAGGCCACAACAAGGGCTCCCCAGAGCTTTCTCTTCTCCAGACTGAACAACCCCAACTCTTGCAGCCTGTCCTCATAGCAGAGGTGCTCCAGCCCTCTGATCACTTTTGTCGCCCTGCCCTGAACCCACTGCAACAGGTTCACATCTTACCTGTGCTGAGGGCTCCAGAGCTGGATGCAGTACTCCAGGCAGTCTCACCAGAACAGAGTTAGAGGAGCAGAATCACCTCCCTCAACCTGCTGGCCACACTTCTTTTGATGCAGCCCAGGATGCGGTTGGGCTTCTAGGCTGCGAGTGCACATTGCTGGCTCATGTCCAGCTTTTCATCCACCAGTGCCCCCAAGTTGTTCTTGATAGGGCTGTTCTCAATCCCTTCATCCCCCAGCCTGTATTGATCCAGGGGATTGCCCTGACCCAGATGCAGGACCCTGTACCTGGCCTTGTTGAATCTCATGAGGTTCACACGGGCCCACTTCTCAAGCTTGTCCAGGTCCCCTTGGATGGCATCCCATCCCTCAAGCATGTGAACTGCACCCCTCAGCTTGGTGATGTCTGCAAACGTGCTGAGGGTGCAGTCGACCTCGCTGTCTATGTCATTGTTGAAGATATGATGAACAGTACTGGTCCCAACAGGGACCCGTGAGGGACACCACTCATCACTGATCTCCATCTGGACATTGAGCCATTGACCACTATCATCAAACCAATTCCGCATCCACTGAACAGTCCACTCATCACATCTCTCCAATTTAGAGAGAAGGATGTTGTGGGGGGTCATGTCAAAGGCCTTTCATAAGTCCAGGTAGATGACATCTGCAGCTCTTCCCTTGTCCACTGATGTAGTCACTCTATCATAGAAG
>RSEF01000001.1:38053060-38068302 GCA_003993805.1 Himantopus leucocephalus
TGGGGTCCCCAACGTCCCCAGTGGCCGATTTGGCCTAAACTACAACAATAGCAATACAGTAACATGTTGTATTATCTCACTGTTTTTTCAATAATTCATTTGCTTTTCTGAATCAATGTTGAGCTGATGTTTTCAGAGAACTATGACCCACCATGATTTTCAGATCTTGTTCTTAAGTAATTCAACTTTGTGCTTCTTTATTGAGTAGATAAATAGAAATAATTTTCCTTTCTGCATTATGGTGTACTTGCCTACAATTTTATCATAATTATGGGATCTTTTAATGACTTTGCAGTCATAAGTTTTTATGCATTTGATAATGCACCTTGCAATAAGAATTTGTGAAAATACAGGTACAAAGTGGATGTCCTCTGTTTATTTGCCTACTGTCTTTTAAGCAAGAGATTTGTAAGGTCTAGTTTTCTTTTATAAAAACTGTGTTAATTTTTCTGTGTTATGTCCTACATATTTTTGTGTTTGTAACTTCTTTTTTTTTTTTTATTAGTAAGTTTGCCTGGAATTTATTAATTGCTGTTCTCAACATCCTTTTTTTAAGAGTTAAACTTTCGTCTTCTCTTGCTCTTTGGACACTGACACCAAGGTATGTTATACACTCATGGAAATCTCTGATGAGAACAGGAGCTAGTACAAGGTGTATGGTGGGAGTGGACAGCGAGAAGGGAGGTAGAGAAGCAGAAATGTGGTAGGAGTAGAGTCTTCCACTTTGGAAGCTACGAGCTGTCAGACTGGGTCACCCTGTCTCATGAACTGCACTGTGAGACTCCTCTGCTCTGTAGAAATCACCCCTCTGACAATGCACAGCCATGCAAATAATCCTAGACATTCTGCATTGACCTTCCTGTCTTTGAACATTTTATGGGCTTCTGGCAGTTTTCTTCATTCTGATGCATTTGAAAATGCTTTTATTATAGCTCTTCTTCATTTAGCAAACTGGTCCTCAAATCTATTTCTGTTTTGCCCTATTATGATTTTAAATTTAATTTGCCTATATGGAAATTTATTTATGCTACTCCCTTGAAAGGTTATCTTTTTATTTCTAAAAGATTTTTTTCCTCTGCCGCTTAACCATACTGGTTATTTTTAAGTGATGTTTTTAGAATATTTTTGTGTATAGCTAATAAAGTAATATTTCTAATAACTGGAGACTTGAACCAGTCTCCTCCTTGCTTCCATCACAATCAGTGGAATATTTCCATGAAAAGAGGTAGCATCACATCACTAGGGAACAAAAACTGAAAGTCATAAAATCAACTGATAGTTTGATACAAAAAATGATTAATTAATAAGATTTCACTACTGATTTTTTGTTTGTTTGTTCGTTCCTTCCTAGCAAGCCACAGCATCCTTAATACATTCATACCTACAAGACTCAAACTTTCTCTGTCTCCACTTCTCTGCTTTGGAACAAACTACAGAAAATCTGTCTAAAAGCCACAAACTCGCTTGAAGAATTTATAAAAGTTGTAAATAGCATTTTTGAGACTACAAATACTTTGGTGTTAAAAAAACTCCTATTATATTAAAGAGAATGTGAGTACAAGCTTCAAGGAAAATTTTTAGAGAAATGCAGGAGATAATATTCCAACAGTATTTCTTGACATATGAGTAGTGACTTCTCTAGGTATATATTTTGAATCCCAGACCAACAAGTTTCTGGGGATGGAAACTGCATAAGTTGCTCTTTCTCCCCAGCTGTTTGGGTTTTTTGGTTTTTTTTCTGAGGGGGCTAAAATTCTGAGTTCTAGTTGGGACCACACATAGGGTTGTGAAGAGGTCAGCATGAAGGAGATTGTGGTATTTCAAGGATAGAAGTGCCAGACATTTCATAAAGACATGTTAAAAAATTTTAACTCAGTTTTGCAGATTAACAATAAAAATATTTCTGTTGTTTTTATAAAAACTCGAGCTCCTCAGTGCTTTATTGGAACCTATGCTTTTGTTATATCTGAGCTTTTCACAACTTTTGACATCTTCTCAAATTTAAAAGTAGGTCATATATTTCAGGATATGTAATGTAAAATTGTGTGCCAAATATTTGTAAAATGAGTCATAGCAACATTAAAGACACTACGTCCAAAAATGTGATCTTGAAACCATTCTATTCAAATGATGTCTGTTCCTGAAAGTATAACCTCCCGTATACAGCCCAGTTTTCCTACTGACGACCTCACATCCACGGAGCTATGGATTCTATAGTTTAGCCTTATTTTCTTTGCTTATATGGCAAGTCTAGAGTTTAGGTTGTTTAACCAAGTAATGAAATAAAGGTAGTTATGAAAAAATCCTAAAGTATTTTTTTTTTCATTTGAACTTTCAGTTTGAAAAAGATGAATATCCAAGCTTTTCTCAGCTTCTGTGATAATACTCAGCCTCAGACCCCATTACATGTTCAAGTGTTACTATCTCACTTAACAGACGCTTGGGAGAGTAGACATTTGCAAATCCCTTTCCAAACAGGCAGTCACAGAAAGACAGCAATCACAAGGCCTGGATAGAGGAAGGTGATGATATTTTTAAGTGAGACTTAGAATTTAAGAACCTAAAACTGAGCTCTTGAAAGCCCCTGCCTAATCTTTGGAGGTGCTCAGACTTTATCAGCACCTCGTTTTTCAATGCTGTGTTTCCTCTAATGCCTGAATTTTAGGTCTGTAAAGGCTTAAAAGTAAATCACTGTTGACATGACTGATACCAGCTTGGCTTCTGTCTCATATTTAAGTCTCATCAACAGCAGCAAGCTTGGTTCCCCCATCTATTTCCACTACGTACCTCAACTTAAAAGGCATTCTCACAGCAAATTTCCCAGCATGAAAGGGGAAATGTAGGAGAGAGGTTAGGGTTGTAACTGAGTGGAACAAGAAGCTTTTGATGAGAACCTAAACCCTCTTTGGATCTGGGCCTACACATCTTACCATCAGCATTGCAGGATCTGTGATAATGCAACAAGCCGAGCCCTACTTTCTTCCCTCCGGGCAAATTCTTTAATCACAGAACTATGATTGCAGTTGCTTATAGGCTTGTCTTCCTGCCTAGTGAAAGCCTGTAGAGAGCTTAGAAGAAATATTACATCCCTTACCTGGTACTGAACTGGAAGGACCAAATTAAAGAATCTGCAAAGAATAACAGAATTTACAGACAGCTCAAAAATACACAGAGAGGTTTATGTAGCAAGGAAAATCCAGATCAGATATTAGGAAAAACTTAATGGTGGAAACAATGGGGAAGAACTGAAAGAGAGACTGTGGAAGTCTCTGCAAGATACTTCTATGGTTTTGGGAATGACTGGGATATTGTAGATCCTGAGCTGAATGTCTAAGTTTAGCTCTTGCAGTTCTTTCTCTCCTGAGGAAAAAAAAAGGTGACTTATTCCTGTTGTATGCTACTCTAAAATTTTGGAAATTTATGGAGAAATATGATGTTTCGAATGTATGTATTAATTTTTTCCTTGATTTTCCCTCATAGATAGTGCAATCAAAACTCAAGCTACAAAGGTCAGTGCCAATACATTAATTAAATTTACGTATTGAATAAGTCTACAACAGAAGCTCTATTTACCTGAAGACATTTCAAAACAGGCAAACATCCTAAAGAGCTTTACCAAAGCCAGAAAGGCTGCATCTAAACAAATGGGACACCACATGGTTCCAGGATAGTGGGACACCTTAACAGAGACTTGAACAATGCTCACATTACCTTACTAAACCGACAAAAGACAGACTGTAAAATCCTAATGATCAGACCTACAGCTCCATATGCGGCCCTGTGCGGTAACATGAGCTATTCGGAAGGGGAGCCATGTGATAATGTACCTTTGGCTTACAAGCTATGCAAACCTTTGGTGTGGGAAGGAGGTTTTGCTGAGTGTAAGAGCGAAGAGGCTCAGAAGCTCAGCAATGCTGTACCTGTGCAGACGAAAGGCCTCCTGAGGAGACGCATCTGGAGAACCAATAGAGACCACAGCAGACTCCAAGACTTCTTTAATGTCTCTCCACCACAGAGCCAAAAGATGCCCTGAGGTAAATTCAACAGCAGGAGAAGAACAAAAATTAAAAAAAAAAAAAATTAAGTTTGCTCCAGGGAAACTGCTTCTAGTTATCCTGTGGCAGACTCACCTCAGCCCCTACATTTTTTGAATGATCTACTCTGGTTTTGCTTTGTACCATATACATCTAGCAAAGAACAGCCTCATTTTAAACTGTCACAGCTGAGGTGGCCAGACAGGACAGATGAACCCAGCCTGTGGCTGTGGCTGCCCAGGCAGGGTTTGGTAAGAGGACAGAAACCTCTCCCTCTGCTGGTGTTTCCCCAGGCATCGCAGGGAAGGAGGTTCTCCTTGGCTTTGCTGGGCGGGAGGGCTGGCGCCTGGTCCAGGGGCCAGGTGCTGCACTTTCCCACAGCCGCTCCCCTTCGTGCCCCTCACCCTTCAAGCACCAGGCAAAACCGAGGTGGCAAAACAGGGGGAGCGAAATGCCAGGGATTCCTCACTAACCCAGCAAAAAGCCGCAGCAAAAGCCCCCTGGTTTCCTTTGGATGCCTACTGGAATATATCACGTATCTTTGCACAGGCACATGTGACCACGTACATAGACTCACAGAATCACCCAGAAGAAAACACTTTAAAAAATCAAAATTGCCTTTTTAATTATCTCTTCAAGCTCATCTAGAAACTGTAGAAAAATCACAGCCTATGTACCCACACCTATAAGGCCTTTAAATGTCTTAGATCCAGTCTGTGTGTAAAATGTGTGCTGTTGTTGAAGTATCAGTAAACGATATGTTTTGTTTCCCACTGTTATGAAGCTCTCATGCTGGAGCTGTTATACTGATAAAAAGATTCTTCACCTCTTACAGCAACTTTTCTCAAATGTTTCTGCCTCGTTCTCCCCTGGTGAACTCCAGCTTCGCTCCCTTTCCAGTGAATTTACCCGATTGCAGTTAACATCTCCAGTGATGTAAATTTTAAATAACATATTTTTCTCACAACCCCAAATCAGTTTGGGAAATGTATCTTTATGACACTGCAGTACAAGTGAAAACCAATTACATTAAAAAATAACTGTGTCTAAACTATATGCTGTAGGCTTCTGTTGCCTCAGCTAAAACGCAAGGCAAGCAGAGCTGTGCCAGTTCCTGATCGAAAGCTTTGCTGAGAAAAGCCCCAGCACGGACAGAGCCACCTGAGCAAAACCGCGTTTTTACAGGGATAGCTGCTTCGCTGGGGGAATGGTGTGAATTTATAAACTCAAGCTTTGGCTGAAACACTGCATACAGACCAGAGGTGCTTTATCAGTAAACAAACTATGAATCCTCTGCTGCTGAAATATTTCTAGGGAAAGCATGTGTTAGGAGGCTTGTTTTGCTCAGTCGTACTGACCTACTTAAAGGACTACAGCTCTGTAGTTTCTGCGTGAAGGTACTGAAAGCTGTCTTTCTTTTTCTTTTTCTTTTTCTTTTTCTTTTTCTTTTTCTTTTTCTTTTTCTTTTTCTTTTTCTTTTTCTTTTTCTTTTTCTTTTTCTTTTTCTTTTTCTTTTTCTTTTTCTTTTTCTTTTTCCTCTCTGATTAGAGAGGAAATCAGGGTTGCTTAAGCCAGTTTAAGAAACAGTCATGCAAAACCATTCCTATGTTCAGCAAAAGGGAACCAGCCATATTCTCTGTATATTACAATATTCACCTCCTGTGAGTTCAAGCCTCAGCTCCAGATTTTAATTGCACTAATACTTTTGTCTGCAGTGAGTTCTACTATGGTCATTGAAGGGCTGATTCTTTTAAAAGCCTCACCCAAGAGCACTTTTGAAATCCCCGCTCTTAAGCAGTACAGAAATTGTTGAGCAAGCTATTTGAAAACTTATATTTCATTTTGCCAGAAAATTCCCAAGTGTTTGTGTCCCTGGTTAGAAAATACTTCATATTATATTATAGCTGGTGACTCCATTTGTATTTCTGTGATGTACATGTACACCCCACATTTGCATCATTTTTAATAGATTTGAGGATATGAAATGTTGTTTATAGTTGAAAAAGGAGTGGTAGAATCTGTCTTCCTTATGGGTTTTTCTTATATCTGTATCTGTATTTCTAACATATATATATCAGACAATTAGTATGGTATTTTACACTTTCAAAGCATTTAATTAGTATATTTAGACAGTTTATATCTCATTGTTGTGTACCTGAACATCTAGGCTTCTTCCTGAATTTGGAGATGCATTTTGTGCTTGTTTTTCTGTCATGTCCACTTCACTTTTACAGATCCTGGAAGTTCACACTCCAGAAGCTTATCAATATGCAGCTCATCTCCAGTTGTGCTGCTCAGAGGTGCAGAGTCCTTATACTTTTTATTTACACAGGAAAATTCATCTAATATCAAGTATAACTACTACTGCCTGTTTGTTAATTTGTTTCTGAGTATATGTGGGTTTTCAGTGTGGACAAAGACATGTATTGACTTCTGTCTCTGCTAGGCTAATCTAAAACATGCTTAGGTCAAGATTTTAAGCACTGATCAATGCAATAATACTCAGCATGCAATGTCCTCTTCTTCAGCAGCAATTTAACTAGAGTGACTTCAGAGAGTTGCCTGAAATTTGTGGTATAGATCATAGAATCATAGAGTGATTTGGGTTGGAAGGGACCTTAAATATCAGTTAGTTCCCACTCCCCTGCAATGGTCAGGGACACCTTCTAACCTGGCCGACACCCCATCTAACCTGACCTTGAAGAAATGTGCTCAAGGAGTTAAATGTTATCTGTTACCCTTTCATTTTGAACACCATGCCACCGGTTTAGCTTGTCTGCACAAATAGCTACACTGAATAATAATTTTTAATTCAATGGAATGATTTTTAATGGTTTCCTTTTGTAATGAAGGGAAATGTCACTGAATGGCTTTGTCAGGAGGAGCTGAATTGCAATATCTTGTCTTTCTGGAAGAAATGGATCCCGTTTCTCTGATTTTAGACCAGGCTGACACTGAAATACCTTATCTCAGGTGTTCTTTTCTTTATTCACTTTAACCACAGAGTATAGAAAAGACCTCACTGACTTCAATTTTGAGGCTTTCCACTTCTCCATGTTAAGCCATACCCTTAGATTTACATGACTACATACATCAGCACAGATCTCCCACGCATCAGTATTTTCTCCATCTTTGAGTAGCTGGTTGATACCTTATAAGAGAGAAGAACAACTGGCAGCACGTGGATACTGGTTTTAGAAAATGGTGGTCCATGGCACAAAAGTTGGACTTTCCTCTGTGGTGTATGGCAAGTTCTTTTCAAATGAAACAAAGAACACCAGCTGGGTGATTCTTGTCAGAGTAGATAACATTTTGGAGGAAAAATAAGAAAGGCTTGAAGCATATTTACAACTTTTCTTATTGCTGTGATTAGAGAAGTTTATTGATTTATACCTTGGTAACCTGCTTACTGAACTTTCTAAAAAACAGATTTCCTGACAAACACATCATCTGTGAAATCTCCATCCTGTGATTACTTTCTGTAGCTCGGAAGACTAAGATGTCCATGTGAACATAGAAATGTTTCTGAGCTGGGATGTATGTGTTTTACAGCAGAACAAAATTTAGTTAGTTACAACTGTTCTCTGCAGCTTCCTGAGACCTTATTTAAAATGTGTTACAGCTTGATCTGATTTACTTGTGCTGGGGTCCGCATTAACAACTATTTTAATACATTTTGACATTTAATATATTTGAGAGACTTTTTACCAAGCGACAAGACAAGGGACAATGGTTTTATACTGAAAGTGGGCAAATTTAGATTGGACGCAAGGAAGACATTTTTTATGATCAGGGTTGTGAGACACTGGAACAGATTGCCCAGAGAAGTTGTAGATGCCCTATCATCGTGAGGTTGGACAGGGGTTTGAGAAACCGGATCTAGTGCAAGATGTCCCTGCCCATGGCAGAGGGCTTGGACTGGATGGTCTTTAAAAGTCCCTTCCAACCCAAAACACTCTGTGATTGTATGAGCTTTTTCCACAAGGTGGACTTTGGTATAGGAAAAAGGGTTAGTATAACGTGCAATTGCCTGGGATTCACTTTTTCATCCATATCAGTAACAGAATAATGTTGTATATTAAGCAGATAACTTACAGATACTTATGTTTGCTAAAAAATGATCAATTTCATAGTTTGGTAAAATCCATTAGTCAAACAGAATGTTTTTGGTCTATATTGTTAACTACTTTTTTTTTTCTCTCTCTCTCTCGTTTGCTCTGAATTTTATTTTTGGGTTTTGACCTTTAGAGTTAAGCAGTAGTGAAAATTTGGCAGAAGTGGTTATGTTCCCCAAGGACTGAGTTTAAATATGCCCCATAATGAAGCTTTGTATCAGTATAATTCACAATCATCAGTCTCTTTTGACAAATTAATTTTGGTACAGCTTCACTCAGATCTTTGACCAAGGCATATAAAGCACTTTGCAAACCTTGTTGATATTTCAGAATTCTAATTAAAATGCCAAGTAAGTTTGAAGTTTTATTTTAAAACTGCTTTATTTTATTGAAAGAAATATTTTGCAGAACCTATAAACTCAGGAGAAACTAAATCAAGAGACTTCATGATCCTAGCAATGGGAAAAGCAGTTTCCAGAACTTTTCTACTCAGAACATTATCCTGAAGGCTTATATTGTATCTTCCTCTGGAAAAGAATAAGCTGAGTTCAGTCCAGGTTAAGACATGGACTGAAATTTTGTTCCTATTTACCCAGATGCGACATGCCTGGTGTCAAAGATCCATAAATGAGAGCAGAGTTTGTTCTGTGCTTTGTGATACCCTTCGTGACTGGAATTTTTTTATTCAGACATGTTTACAGGACTTGGAGAAATGGCATGAAACTCCTGACTTCAACCAGAGTCTGCTGTAGAAATTCTAGCTTAAGTTAGATCTTTATTAGATTTACCAAATCACAGTGTAATTCATTTTGAATCAAGAAATAGGTTAGTGTTAGATCCCATATCAGTACAGCTGAATGAAACTCTCTTTGCAAAATTATCTATTTGTCAGGGAAAGAAGAAGGGTTTTGAGGGACTAGAAATTATTCTGAATTTGTGGAAAATTGAGTGATTGTTTCAGTCAATATGAAAATGATTATATATTTTCAAAGCAACAGTTTGTTTTTGAAATATGTCTTTGGCAGTTCAGAAATACCTTGGTTTGGGGCAGCAATGATGAAAATGAAGAAATTAGATTCACAAAACTGCTGGTGGTCCTATACCACAAAGCCCAGTGGTTACAACAATCACCTAGAAGGTGGGAGATCAGCATTCAGATCCATCTGAAACAGAAGTTTGATCCAGAGCAGGAGTTTAAAACAATGTTTGCTATCTCTCCTGTGTGTTTTAAACAGCTGGCAAATGCAGTAGTTGATGCAGAGTACAACAGCACCAACAGAAAGCAAATAAGCTCAGAATACCAGTTCTCAGAATAATATTAGGGGCCTTGATTTGGGAATTTGACTTTTAAATGTCTTAGTAAATGTAAAGACAGAACTCCCACACAGCAGGTAAGTATTCCAACCAGTCCTTCTGGCATAGGTTTTACTGGGGAGGGAAAAAGGTCAGGCTGCCAAGGTTTGCTTTTCCATCACCACTCCACTTTCCGTCTCTATGCAGGTCCTGTGCAGCTGCCAATCACACACTCCCCGGCAGTGTACAGTGTCCCAGCTTCTCACTAGCTTCTCTACAGACGAATTATAAAAGGGAGCAAGACCATAGGTGTGTCAGGGAGTATCCCTGTTCTTCTGTTATTGATGTGAGCCTATCTGTATCATACATCTTGGCATAAGGATGTGGCACCAACAGGTAATCCAGTGCAGGGGCACGACCCATGCTGTGCAGAAAGGAAGGAAAGAAGCTTCTCTTCTGCATGTCTGTTTATATTGGGGCTGGATGGTCCAAATGACTTTTGGGTAAAGTGGAATTTGTCACTTCCTGTAATGCCTTAATTTATCGCTTGGGGTTTTTTTGGGTGACACTGATTTTGCAGCTAGTTATTTTCACACAACCTTCTTTACTGAAAAAAAGCATACAAACCCATATTTTTCCCGAACATGAGTCAGATAAGATAAAAGATAATTTGTTTGAATTTCAAGACTTCTCCGAAGAAATACTTCACTCAGTTTTGTTTTGTCTTTTGGCTTTCCTACAAGATCAATCTCTTTTTGCATTTCCGACCTTCTCTTCACTTTCCGGGTTCATCTGCTTTTAGCGCATGCAACTCAAACAGATACTTCTAAGTCTTATGACCTTGTCTTTTGACTGATCTTGCCAAGGCAGAGCTCAGAGGGTTGCAGTCAGCAGCACAGTGTAGTTGGAGGCCTGTAACTAGAGGTGTTCCCCAGGGGTCAGTACTGGGTCCAGTCTTGTTCAACATATTCATCAATAACCTGGATGAGGGGACAGAGTGTACCCTCAGCAAGTTTGCTGATGATACAAAACTGGGATGAGTGGCTGACACACCAGAAGGCTGTGCTGTCATACAGCGAGGCCTGGACAGTCTGGAGTGTTGGGTGGAGAGGAACGTAATGAAGTTCAACAAGGGCAAGTGTAGGGTCCTGCACCAGTACAGGTTAGTGGTTGACTTGCTGGAAAGCAGCTCTGCAGAGAGGGACCTGGGAGTCCTGGTGGGCAACAAGTTGACCATGAGCCAGCAATGTGCCCTTGTGGCCAAGAAGGCCAATGGTATCCTGGGGTGCATTAAAAAAAACATGGCCAGCAGGTAGAGGGAGATCATCCTGCCTCTCTACTCTGCCCTGGTAAGACCACATCTGAAGTACTGTGTCCATTTCTGGGCTCCCCAGTTCAAAAAGGACAGGAAACTACTGGAGAGAGTCCAGTGGAGGCCTACAAAGATGATCAAGGGAATGGAGCACCTCTTTTATGGGGAAAGGTTGAGACATCTGAGTCTGTTTACCCTGGAGAAGAGAAGACTGAGAGGGGATCTCATCAATGTTTATAAATATCTAAAGGGTGGGTGTCAAGAGGATGGGGCCAGACTCTTTTCAGTGGTGCCCAGTAACAGGACAAAGGGCAGCATGCACAAACAGGAACACAGGAAATTCCATCTCAACAAGAGGAAAAACTTCTTTACTTTGAGGGTAACCGAGCACCGGAACAGGCTACCCATAGAGGTTGTGGAGTCGTCTTCTCTGGAGATATTCAAAACCCGCCTGTATGTGTTCCTGTCCAACCTGTTCTAGGTGAACTTGCTGTGGCAGGGGGGTTAGACTAGATGGTTTCCAAAAGTCCTTTCCAACCCCTGCCGTTCTGTGATTCTGTGCTTCTGTGATTTCACCTGGAGCAGTGGCACACACTGTTTCTGCAGTCTTACTTATTTATCCCAGATATTTTTATGCTCCGTGAAGTTTTACCAGCTGCTACAACAATAGTACTCCCTTCTATGATTCTGTACTATGCCTTTCTACCTACTGCTCTGTAGCTTTTCCAATGTAATGTCCTGGCTGTGTAAAATCAGGAGGCAGGGGATAAAGTACACACAGAAGGAAACGGGTATACTTTTGAATTGTCAGACATGGTCCAGTGAGTGAATGGAGTCAGAATAGTAATATACAGGCTTATAATTGATCAAGTCTGCATTGTTCATACTGCCTTCAAGAACCCGAGTAGCAGAAGGCTAACAAACAAACATCATTTGACAAGAAATTTCTCATATGTACAAGAAACTAGCAAGGGCTTAACTTGGATCAATAGAGAAATCCCTCAAAATAATTAATTAGTCACTTTAACACATTATTGTTTGTTGTGAGATCAAAATTCTCCCCTTTTTCCACTTTGTCATGCTCACCCTTTCCTATGTAACCCCTACTGTGCTCTGTCTAACTTTCAGATAGAACAATTGAATAAAATATGCAGCTACTGGCAGGTTTCATACTTCATTTGTCAGCTAAAGCCAAAAAGTGAATTTATGGCAAACTGTTGACTGCAGCTCTGACAAAACCTGGGTAGTGATTTGGAAATACGGAAGTTCTGTGAGTGGAGAAGAAACATTCATCTTTTTTTTGTAGCTCAGGACCACTTTCTTCCAAAACTTTTTTTCCCCAATCCTATTTTAACTCTTCTGTGGACAGAATCTGCCAGGAACCTGTGGTAGAAAATGTCCAGGTGACACCATGGTCCTCTGTAAGTCATTTTGTTTCCAGCCTACCCTATGTGTGCCAGCTGAAAAGGAAGAAGCACCCTGCAGATTCCATTATTAAATTTACACATTGCAAGATTATGCATAGAAAAGGGAGTGCAACATATTTTCTATAGCCCAAATGTGATAAACAGTTTGTCTAACACTTGTCAGGTGTTTCCTCTTCCATCATTGTCATTAACAACTTCATAATGAGCAGGGAAAAGAACTCATAAAATTCCAAGGCAAACATTCAGAGTGTACTGCAGCATGGCGGCCATTTCATGTTTCATAGAGGTATGGAATAAAAAATCAACATCCGATATAACATAATGCATTAACATTTGCCACTAAGATATTAACACGAAGTTCATAGTAAAGTTCATAGTATTTTTTTCTGTTTTGAATCAAAAGCATGGAATATTCCCTGTATCACCAAGGTGAACTCAAAAAGGCCATGCTGTGTATAAGCTAGCTATAACTGACATGCTTAACTTAACATTTCCTCTGCTTACCCTTGAAGGTAATGTCTCAGACTCTGCATTAAGCTGTCTGTCTGGAAATGCTNACTGTCTTCTGGGTCTCACTTTGACTATACAGAATGACCGGGAACACTTTCCCAAGGATCACAGAAACTCTTCATGAAGGAAGTGAGGGACAAGAGTATTTAGCAATGCATATGCAGCCCTGACCTGCCTGCCTGGGGCTAGCATTGATACAGCCTTTTTTATCAGATGCAGGAACAAGCACAGGGCAGTGGCTAAAGCCTCTCTCCCCTTCACAGTATCGGTGTGTAAATGTTGTCTCTGTCTGCATTAACCAGCAGGGTGGTTCACACACAGCCGTGAAAGCGAGTACTGGGCTTCCGTGCTGCCTGAGACACAGACATCTCCTTTCGTGAGCGAGCGCTGCAGTGCCACTTCGCACAGGTAATGTCTCATGCCCCATGGAGCACAGCATGCATTCTGCACAGCAGTGCTGGCACAGCATTTTCCCTGCTGCCCATTCTTTAATTTGCAGTGGCAGAGAAAGAAGGATACTGCCCATACATAAGTATGAAGCATAAGGAATTACACAGCCATCTTCTGCCTTATTTGTTTTGTCGTGATTGCAACACGTAATTTAACACATGCATGGGTGCGTGCGATGGGTTCTGCAAAGCTGAACCCTGTCAGATCTGGAAAAACACCCTTTTCCTAAACTGCTCCTAGGAAAAGGGAAAGTGATACATAAGTGACTCACACGGCAATTTAGATTTCATGAGGACCACTAAAAAAGACATCTTAAATAGTTGACAAAATTGCACAAAATAAGCTCTAATTGTTTTTAAAATTTCTTTTTTAAATTTTCCTGCAGTATCCTTTGATCTTGAGTCCATAATTTGAAGTCATAACACCATGGGCTCATAAAGTATCGTTAAACAAAGCTTTATTCTTTTCTTGGTGCATTCTCAGAGCAAAGGTATTTTACTTACACACACACATACACACACACACACACTCTCTCACATGTATGTGACATAAACAGGGCCCATCTGGGACTGGAGAGGGCAGGCTGGGAAGGGATGCAGGACAGCTGAAATCTTTTAATTCTATGAAAACATTAAATAACCTCATACTTGCACTTTTCCTTATCATTGATGTAGCATGGTGTACTATGGAAAGGAGAGGGAGTATAGAGAAGGGGAATTGTGCTTTGAGTCGGTATTCCTATTGCCTGTGTATACAGTTCACAAATAGCTCTGTTACAGGAATACCTGTTAAAAAAAAAAAAACAAAAAACAAACCTCTAAGCCATTAACTTAGATATACAAGTGTTGCAATGTAGTACCACTAGGATCGTTTCCAAAGTCATGTTTGTCAGACTGTTTGCTGTCTCTATTCCCTTGCACAGCACACATGCTCTGTGGGTCTCGGACACTAACCCTTATCACTTTGAGGCTCTATCTAGTCCTTCCTCAGTATCTAGGCAGAAAGGGCCTTAATTTTCAGTAACAGGAAACAACATTCTTTCCAGGCAAGTCCCTGAGTGACCTCATTCATATATCTGGTTCATCTGACTCAACCTAGACAGCTACATCTGAGTTGGTTTGTTCTATACTCCTCTACAGTCAAGGGAGGTAAACTGATGTTGGTTAGAAATCAGTCCAGACTTCTGGTGTGGGTACTTCAATCCCAGGCCTTATGTGAATTTAGCTCTAAGGATACCTAACTATATTAAAAAAATCTGTATTAACCACTTAGACCAATTTATGACTGCCAGCTGAAGGGTGTTACAGTAATCAGACTCCATCAGATTAAAAACAAATTCCTTGGACCCGTGTATTTGTACAACATTGGTATATGACCACTTAAATTGGTACATTTTTGGTGTGTAGATTCTCCTTGAAGCTCACCATCTGGTAGGCTGTAAAGCTATTTGCTCTTCAACCCAATTAGACACTTGAGAGGTTTTACACTATAAAAAGAACTATTTTTTTTTCCGTAAAAGTAATGTCTTCCTAATAGTGATAAAAAACAAATAAAGGTGTATTTAATGCCAACGGCTAACTGTTGGAAAAAAGCCATCCTTTCCAGTAGTATGGTTTTTGTATATTCTAAATGTTTTACTCTCACTCTTTATTTATATTATAATTTCTCTCAAGATGAAGTGACCAAAACATCTGTGTACAGCCCTGTCTCTGTCACATATAACCACTGGATCTTTCCTTTTATCTTTGCTGCGCTTCTTTTGGCTTCACTCATATATCTGATGCTTCTCTTCCAAGTACTTATTATCTACCAATACAGTTCCGAATTACAAATTAATTCACCCCCTGATAGATATCTGTGTTTTGGGTGGAGGCCGTTCTTGTTTCAGTCACCTGATTCTGTAAAGGAATGTAAGTATATCTTACACTTCTATAAACTGAGGGCTGACTGTTATAGTCACTAATTTCAATGGGTGTCCAAACCACAACAAAACAAATTGGACAGGGCTCTGAGCAACCTGATCGAGCTGAAGATGTCCCCGCTCATTGCAGGGGGCAGTGGACTAGATGACTTTTAAAGGTCCCTTCCAACCCAAACTATT
>RSEF01000001.1:38068312-38095462 GCA_003993805.1 Himantopus leucocephalus
AAAATTGGTCCTGTTTTACCTCAAACCAGGACAGCTATATAAATTTTGATCTGAAAGCTTGTAACAGATTGGATGTGAGGAGCTAATATTTTAGGAAGTTACATTTGTGTATAAAATAATAAATTCCAAAGTTTAGAACAATATAGTTCTCTCAAAACTAAAAATAGTCACAGACATTCAAGTAAAAAAAAAAAAACAAAACAAAACAAAACTTGACAGGTTTCTCAGGCTGTAGGTTAATGAATACTGTAAATGAATCTAAGCCTGGTGCACTGCTGAAAGAGGAGTGCCATTGTCTTGGCTGTTCTGGACCGGGCGCTCCCTCCCCTGCTCTGGGCCCCCACGAGCACCTGTATAGCAGCACAGTAATCCGGATTAGACAATTGCAGTAGCCTTTTGTTGTTGGTGGTGGTTTGGGGGGGTTGGTGTTTGTTTTTTTTTGTTTGGCCTTTTTTGGGTTTTTTGGGGTTTTTTTTAGTTCTGCTTGTCTGGTAAACTTTCAGCTGGGTCAGTTCTTTGATTTTACTCAGCACACAACCCCACCAACACCAAGACAAATGAGGGTGTCGATATGTGCAGCAGAGGGCAGGATTAAATAACACCTTTTTCAATGAAGTTTCATCTCAGATTCTTTTAAACTGATCATCAGCTGCAACTTCATAACACAGGTGCTTCCTCAGGTTTTGCTTTGATGGTTAATATACATCTCTCTAGCTGTGAATTTAAAAGCCTTCCTAAATCTACCACTTTATAAATATCCCTATAGAATGCATTAGGCCAGCCCTACTCAGGTAAGATAAAAAGCCTGCAACATCTAAACCACTTCTACCACCTGAGACAGTCCACTTAGACATTTCTTCAGATGCCTTCATGTTACATTAAAATTGCTATAATTTTCGGCAGAAGTTTAATTTCTATTCAAGGAGCAGCACTCTGCATAGAGAATATTAAATTTCTTAATCTCACTTCATGTTTTTGCAGACTATGAGATTAGGAAAAGGGTAGGGGTGAGGTTCTCGTGGGCAGTAATTCTGAATGGGTGCTGCTGTCACAAAAAGTTCCCTAAAACACCTGATGTCTCTGCTGGTCTGATAGCAAGTAAGAATTTTAATAGCATTAACCATATGTCACCCTGTGTGATAAGAGAGCTTTTTGTAGCTCTTCTCCCTGTATAAGGTATTGCCTGGTGATTGTCTGCTGGAGAGTTTTCATCCTGTGAAATCCTATTTGATCTCCCTAGAACAGCACTTAATGGGAAAGACACTGAGCGACAAATCAAGGAGTGATTTCTACAACCAGAAGGGATGTAGAGGTGGGTAGATTCATTATGTGAATAAGAGTTCAAAGACAAGGCCATAAACGTGTCCAAAATGTTGTCATTGTTCAAAAGTTAACAGAAAAGGAAACGCCAGAACAAAAATGATCTCTATCTTCACTTGCTTTTGCAGTGTACCTCTTGAAATGAAACAAAGGGAAAGCAAAGAACAATAATCCAAATTTTCTTTTGCCGTTTCTTTGCTATATATCCTTAGTAGAAACTAAAACCATAAGAGCAAAACCACAAGATTCATCCAGAGCTGGGCACTGTACCTGTTATATTCTTATGCTACAGAAAATACAATAGAAAGGAAAGGCAATGAGTCATTCCTTCTGGTCTTTGATCAAAGCATGACACACGTTTTCCATGTGTGTAACTCTGTGAGGCCCTGGGCAAGATACCTTGTGCATTATTCCTTTGGAAATTTGCGGGTAATATTGTCCTGCAGATGAATACTGGAAATCTTAAAGCACAACCCTTGCTTCTTCGCAGCTTCAGAGTCTCACCGGAAAAAAATTATAGGATGATCCATCTGCACAGG
Organism: Himantopus leucocephalus; assembly: GCA_003993805.1. Taxonomy (NCBI): domain Eukaryota; kingdom Metazoa; phylum Chordata; class Aves; order Charadriiformes; family Recurvirostridae; genus Himantopus; species Himantopus leucocephalus. The sequence continues at coordinate 38,070,172 of RSEF01000001.1, forward strand.
GATTGCATAGCTTCTGCAGAACTCCTGACTTGTGTTGATTTCTCTGTGTATCCTGATAATATACACAAAACAGGGGCTTTTTACCCTTATGCCATTTGCCTATTTCCGTGTTGCTACATGCTGTCCAGTTAATGCCCTTTTCTTTTTCAGCAAAAATCCAGGTGGGTGTCTGTTGTTCACTCTGGGCTGAGTCGCCCTTGCTTGTTGCTAGGGCTTTGATAAGAGCCACACACCGTCAGGGCTATTTAAAAGCCCAAAGAAACTAATCCTGAATCACTGAATGAGGACATCTTCCAGGGTTTCCTGCTTCTCTACTGAGTCACCCTGGTAGCACACTGTTGTGGCATGGCTCTTGAAAACCTTTGGGGAACGGAGATTTGTGAAATGACACTGAGAATATAGATCTCCTAGCGGGTATGTAACCCTCTAAGTATAAGTCAAGAGCTTCTTATAGGAGACAGCCAAGCCACACAATAGGAAGGTAATGCCCTTTTCTGCTTTACGGCTGGGAAAACCCTTTTTATCCCAATGACAGAAGTAGCAAAGAATCTTTAGATTTGAACAACGGATATTTTTGTTGAGCACTGTCGTTTTGGAGGAGGGCATGGTAAAAGCATAATTTAATTGGCATAGCTAATGGAAGATAGCTTGTATAAATCTTTTTGCTTATGATTAGACTAATGTTATTGTTGTGACTAGAATAAAGTTACTTTTCATTTTTTTCTTTTTGTTTCCACTGAATATAGTTTATCTATTCACTATCACAACTCCACAACTATTTGCTTCACAGTGAAAAACTTTGCCATTTAAAAAAAGAAACTACTTAACATGACAGCAAAACACGCAAAAGAAAGGATACTTCCATGTATGTTACTGAGTTTAATTTTAGCTGATTAAAATCTTACAACTCTTAGTGGCCCCACAGTAGATTTTTTTTTCCAAAACATAGTTTTGGGAACAGTGAAACACTATATTTTGTTGGCAAACAGTTACAAGAATTTAAACCTTTAATCAAGCTCTGCTAAATGCTTCAGTTTATAAATTGTTTATGAGTTACCCAGGAGTTTCCACACAAATCTGTTTCACTTTAATAATAGTCTGGAACTTTTCTACGCAGTATTCTGTCCAGCACAGTCTTCTACTGTTCAGATCTGGCCACCATTATGGTCTTATCAAAATTAGTCTCACTTACAGAAAAGCTTAAATATTTTTAATGAATAAGCCAGTGCTACTAATATTGAATAAAAAAAGGCTCTCTAAGGGTCTTCCTCCTTGCTCCTATTACACACCGTAAGGAAGAAAAGCAGGCACTGATTAACCTCTACCTACCCGCCAGCCTCCCTTGGCAAGCCTGATGCATTGGCACGGCTCTTTCCCTCTGCCAGCCCAGAGTGAGGAGTTCTGATTTTGCTCTTAGCCTTACACAGCTGCAGCTCAGCCGTGCCCCTGAGCCCCATGACCATCCAGGGGGATTAATCTGCCGTACTAATGACAGGTCAGTCTGTGGGGTCAAAGCATTTTGTCATGTTGTTAAGCGCTCGGGGTACATGCTTAGCCACAAAATACCAACAGAGGGAAAGTACGTTGGGTCACCCTCCTGACAAAGAAGTGGTGAAACAACCAGTGGCAAACCTGTTTGATAAGCATTCCTGCCCTCTCGTGGTAAAACTGTGCTAAATTTAGTCATTACGTGTCACACAGGCTTGTCAAGCAGAACAAAAGACTAGAAGAAGAAAATGATAAAATATTTATTCTCTCATATTAATTCACGTACCTTTTGGTGTCCAAATTTCAAGAGGTCTTTGCAGTCCTTCAGCTTTTTCCTGCATCAAATGAGATTCTTAGAGATTTTTTAAGCGCTAGTTAAAAAAGACTTGCCTCTAGTTTAGCCAGATATGCGAATAATTCTTCACATGGATGAAAAGCAGAGATTTTTTTCAGTTTTGTGGCTAGTTAGAGCTTTTCTGGTCTGGGTTTTTTTTTTTTTCTAACCTGAACCAATTCTTAGGGAGCCTTTTAGTAATCAGAAGAAGGGGAAATTGGGAAAGAAAAGTGTTAGGGTTGTAATTATACCACTTTTAAGCTGCTTCCTAGTGGCAACATACATTTCATTACGCAGAAACGCAATGCACGGTTGCCCTTTATTTCTAAAATAATTTGGTAACTTGTCTGAAAGCCAAGGCTGCAAGGAATCCTTGCGTTTGTTCATGTTTGGCAAAAAGCTATTTAGAAAGGGAAAATCATGTCTTTTTTTGACAGCTCCAAAAAATGGTACTCTGAATAAAAAAAAAAAGCGTTTCTATTTGGGGCTCTGTATACTGCCACATCTGCACTTCAGATGTACAGCTTACATTGTTTTAGCTCACTCACAGTCTTGACCAGGACTGAATCATGCTCATACTCCATCCCTACTAGCTTGTGTCACGGGATGTGGCAAAGTGAAATCCAGACTTAGGCAGGCCCAGCGAAAACAGAAATAGCAGCTGAACTAATTTACCTGCTGTGAAGGTTCTTCTTAGATCTTGTCATAGGGAAGGATTACCTGAAGAAAGTTTGTACCTACACACATTCAAGGGAATGTGCAGAAATACAAGAATTAGCAAATCAAATGGTAAAGCCAGATATAAAATGAAGTATCACAGAAGTGGATGAGAAAAGTCAGCTATCAACATGTCTATCTTCATTACTCAAAAATCTTAAATTACTTTTTCTTCTTTCTTTTTATAAAAAAGGTAGCAGCCTATACAAAAACGGGGCCGCGAGAGCTTTCCTGTTGCATCTCAGAAAGAAAAAGTGGCTTCAGCTGTCGTCTTGAAAGGGTCTGTAAACTTTTCCAAGAAGGAAAAAAAAAAGTCTATGAAAATATTCAGTTTAGCCGAGAATGTGAAAAGAAGCACATCAAAGAAAATGAATGTAGAGGCAGATGTCGTACACATTGCAATGAAGAACGCAATTTCTTTCAAACTTGTTGCTGTGACTAGTCATGCATCTGTAACATACAGATCTGGCTTTTCTTTGAGCGGAATCTATTTATGCATTTACATCCAAAGGCCAATTCATTAATGAAAAATCCAGGGCCAAGATTTTCAAAAGGGACTAATGATTTTGAGATCCCAAGTCCAAACACCTCAAACAAATTTTATGTTCACTCACATAAAATTGCCAGGTGGGGGTGCTGGAAATGACAGCATGCAAAAGGCATGAGCCGCTTGACCCATGCACTGGGTTTATAGAAGACAACTCATAACAGCTTTACCAACACTCGCAATGTAAAAATGACTTTGTGAAACACCTATCCCTCTGAGACTCACCATTGCTGGAAACAATAATCTCTAAAATGCAAGAGCTTAAGTTTCAAGAAGCTTATTTTGATTTGCTGTTTTCTGTAATTTGATTCCTTTTTAGGATTGTCAGAGTTTCTTTGTTTACTGCTCAGCACATTTATCTGGGTAATTATTTAAAAGAAGGATGCAGTTTTAAATAACCTGCTACAGACATCCTTTTTTAAGAACCATTAAGAGAGTGTGTTGTTCTTCATTTGTTGCATTATAGTGTGCCTCAAAGTATTGTTTACATCAAACAAATTTATTTAAAAGAGAATATTATTACAGTTATGCTCTTAAGTATTTCAGGTAGTAAACGTGTCATAAAAATGACACATAAAAATCATAAAAATTGTCCTCAGTGCTGGAAATAACACATACCATAATATATTGGTATTACTGTTCCTTACTCTTGGCTTGTGTCACAGTCCAGACTATTGACCACTGCTGGAAAGAATGATGAGACACCTGTACCCTAATGGTTTCTGAACATATCTTTTTCCCCCAAAGCAAACTGATTTTGGAAAGTAAAGTTGAAATGAGCTTTTATTTTTTTCTCTTCCCTGCGATGCAAGTGTGAGAATCAGGATATTTGGATATTTCAGATATATCATACATATCTCTTGTTGCCCCCTGCCAAGTATAACAGAAATTTAAGGGAAGAGCCCTTTTTTTCAGTTGAGGGGAGTGTTTTGAGAAAATGGTTTATTCTGAGTTAACTGGGCAGTACCTCAAAGTCCCTATAGAGTTGTAGATCTTTATTCAGCCCACCTAACTTTAGGTGCTAAGTTAAGATATTTGCATCAGAAGCCTACTCAGCCAAAGTTCCCTTAATTGTTCATGGAAAGTGATATGTCTCCAGACAGTGATTCAGATGGTGGGCTAAGTTGCTTTTTTTAACTACCCTCCCCTGCTGATTGTGAATCATTTTCTTGATCCTCCCCCACTAGTTTTAGAACTTAACATCGCTCTTCTAATAGAGATGTGGACAGAGGTGCATACTATTTAAACCTGCAGACAGTAACCTTGCTTTTCTTAGTTGTCAGACATTTCAATAGCTGAGCGTGCATAGAGGGGTCCATGGATCACAAACTGAAAACCATTTCCATATAGGCAGTAGTTGCTACAGCAACAAGGCTCCAATGCTGGATAAGCAATTAACAGTAGCTGGGATGAATCTGGGCTTTTATGAGCTGTTGTACCTTGATTGAATGGAATCAGGGCATAGAAGATTTGCATTGAAGGAGAATATGTAAAATGAAAATTTGTTCTCTTCCACAGAATTAGGGAAGAATAACTTACATTACTTAAAATAAATATGTCTGTCTTAAAGTAGGAGCCATTAAAATGAATCAAGGCTGTCCAACATTTTAGGAATTACAACCAAATTGCCAGATCTCAAGCACCAGCAGTGTGCCAAAAATAAGCTCTATTTAGAAACAACAAGGCAAGGAAAATATCACAATTAAGTGGTAAATGTTTGAGCCTTAGGGTCTAAATACTCATTAGAGCAGACAGGCTTATTAGCTTGCAAATGTGGGAAATGTACAGGTTTTTGTTCCAAGGAAGAGTCAGCAGCTCTGTGACTGGAGCACTCACAGGGATAAAATTGCTTGACAGAAACAGAAATTGTTAGGAGCTGCCAAATCTGGAAGCCCAGTAGGGGCAAAGCTGCTGCAGCTCCATGATGCCCGCAGGTCTGACTGGCAACGAGGCTGAGCGTGTACCATAGGCACATGTGTGCACGCACACACCCCCCCCAACAAATGGATGTCTCAGCAGACCCCAGACCCCAGGGTATCTCCAGCATTTAGCCAGGCCCACCACTGTGCCTCTCCCAGTAGACCATGTCGCCAGGTGTCCCACTCCCAGCAACAGCCCCTGGCCTCCAGGCCATGTGCCCTGCTTGCCAGCTGGTCCAGCTCAATGCTGGCCAGGGTCATGCACTGACAGCGCGTCCTCGTCATACCCCGTGCTGGCACCATGGCCACACAGGACTCCCACCCCTGGGTCCACCCCTGGGTCCACCCCCATACACACAGGCACATAGCCCAGTGAGCCCCGCACCCAGGAAAATCACTAGAAATGGAGTTTAGTGAGAAGCTGGGGTGGACTGTGCTGGCCAGGTGCAGGCATGGCCAGACAGGCGTCCTGACCTATGCCTGTTACACAAAACTGGCTCTTTTTCTCCCCTTCTGCCTCTGTTTTCCCACACTTGTTCCCCTCCAAACTACCTCAATCCATCCCTTTCCCTGCCTTCATTGCCATGTTTAGGGACATCCCACAATAAATGCTGTGCAGTCCCCAAATTGTCTTTCCTACACCCCACCGGGAACCCTGCACCGCAGGCAGTGCCCCTGGTCTGTGGGATGACCCAGAAAGCCTCCTCACTGACTCCTGGCGCTGGGTGTCCCCCCGGGGCACATGGGACTAGGGATGCCCTGGGACAGCCCTGGGGCTGGAGTGGGGTCTTCTGTCTCTGACAGGGGCATTGGGGTGCCCCCTGCCGTCCTGCATCTGGGGATGCGGGGATGAGATTTTCACAGCGTGGGGGCTCTTGTGAAGCCCCAGGAGGGGGAGGAATCCCCCAACAGGGCAGGAGGATTTTGGGGTTCGCCCAGCTGTGATGCTCCTCTGCACTCCCTTGTGTGGGGGGGACAGCTAACAGAAAGTTCAGGGACTTCAGTCAAAATTAACAACAGCTGATGAAAATGTTTTAGCCATGGGACTACTGAGTATTCAGGGTCATCCTCTGAATTTTCTCACTCTGCATTCAAATACTCTTCCAATAAACATTTTACAGTATTTTGTATCTTCTAGGGGAAAAAACCCAACATTTTAATGAATCAACTCTTGCTGATGGAAACCACTTTACAAGAAAATTTTTAACCAGCCATCACTGAANTCAAATACTCTTCCAATAAACATTTTACAGAATTTTGTATCTTCTAGGGGAAAAACCCCAACATTTTAATGAATCAACTCTTGCTGGTGGAAACCACTTTACAAGAAAATTTTTAACCAGCCATCACTGAACAACTGTAGTCCTGAACCTCCCAGCTGCTGTAACCAGAAGTTGATTGTTATATTTGTGTTGCACAGGCGAGAAGAGAGCATGTGCTGGTATTGATTTCAGCCAGGAGAGGAGCATAGTGGCATCTTCTAGGAACACTTAGAAGTGATGCTTTAATTTTATTACTTTTACCCGCATAACTCCAAGCCAAAAGAAGGACTATTAAGGCACTCCTAACAGCCATATCTTTTTCTTTAGTTTCTCAGTTAAAGCCTCTGTTGACTTCATGGAGACTTATTCTTTGTGGGGAGCTATAGAATAAGTAACATACTTGCGAATGGTTTGTCACATTTCATGTAAAAAATGTGGCTTGGCACAGTGACTTTTGCACTGCTGCACACGTTGCATTTGTGTTCGTATTTTGACCATAAAATATTGGTCATTTTTAAGAGAAGATTCATGCACAGTAGATGCACTTTATCATACGGACGGCTATTTTCAATTGCATTCCAACTTACGCAGTGCCCTCTATGATATACATTTTGATGAGCAGATCAACAAAAATTGAACAATGAAACAAATACATTGCCCTTTTGTCTGCATTTTGCCTGTACCTGTTAGTCTTCTTCGCATGGTGTGTTTTATCAAGGAAGTTTAACACCCAGAACTGAATGGATTATTTCACCGAAGTCAGCATCTGTGCAGGTGTACACACAGCAGAAGACAAACACCTCTCATAGCTGCTTGCCACTATGGAACTTAACTTCGGAGGCCTCGAGATGGCTGAGATTTTACTGGTCATAATAGTTTTTAGAGCAAACGTATGGTTTTAAGTATAGGTTTAATTGTCTTTTCTCTAGACATACATATTTTAAGAATAGTTTATAAACTGTTTAGTTTGTTTGCTTGTATTAACTTGTCCTCATTTTCTTTTTGGTACAAAACCTTATGGGTTTAAAACCATAAGTATTGCTCATGGTCCACGGGACTTAAAAGTGGGAGTAAGAAATATACTTTCATTAATCTAGATCTGCATTTGGCCGATGTCTTCTCATGAAGTTCCACAGTCTCCCCTCCTGATGACTTCTGGCTGTGATATGTAATGGTAATGTTTTCACTGGGACTCCAGCTCCTAGCAGAGACAAAAAGGACCTCAGTTGGGCTTTCATGTGTCTTTACAGGAAGATAGCCAGATCAAAATATTTAGTTTTCAGGCCCCTGGTCTTTAAGGAAAATGAAATAAAACAAAAGCAGTTTTCTATGGAACACACAGTTTTCACAAAGAAAAAAAATTTAGTTTGGTCAAAAGCCCAATTTCCCATTGAAAGGGTTTCAGTGTAAAATGTTCAAGAAACAAGATATAGTAATAAATATAAATTAACATAATTTAATGTTTCAGACTGTCTCCTTACACTTACTCACTCTCACTCACACACACAGACACACACATACACAAAAAGGAGGGACTGCTAGCAAGATTGTAGTTTTCATTTTACTTGTCATTTAAAGAATCAGGAAAAAGACAGTGAAGAGATGTTTTCTAAGTTATAATCCTCAAACAAGTTTTTAAAAAAAATTATTCTGCTGGAAGCTCTATTGAGACCAACATCATTAACACGATACTTCACCGAGAAACTGCTTCCTAGCCCTTAATGCAGACATCTGTAAAAGATAATTGAGCTTAGATAAAATTTTTAGAATATTAATTCACTGAATAAGCGTGGGTTCTCTAATTGTATAATTTTAAGAGGAAAGACAAATGTGGGAAGATTGTAGTATTCCCTACACTGCTTAATGAGACAGAGAATTAGCTCGACTTCAGATGTGTCATATCTGGTAAGTCAATGGATTATTAACTTTAATGCAGTAAATGCATTGTTAGTCTCACATTTAACAGCATAAAAGTCCAAGATAATGGTTGGGAAACCCATGAAATAATAATCTGTATGTTATAAGTTCATAATAAAAATGGTGACCTGTGTGTATGTGTAAGCGGATGAGGTGAATGGTGCAAAACAGCAGAAGAAGCAGAGGAGAAGGGAGTAATAAAATGCATACGAGTGACCATTTATAGTTATATGATCCAGAGAGGAGTTTAAGCACAGCCATAACCCATGTGGTTTCTACTCTTGTCACTGGCTAAAGCTCAAAAACGAAGTAATTATACTATCTTAAGGAAGTGCAGAAACCATGGTACCAGTTACCAGATAGGGCACAAGTATTCTTGACTCTACCTGATCCATCAGGCTTGCACAGAAGAGAGATTAGTTGGGTCTTTGATTTTGGTATTAGGCATAATCAAGGCTGGAATCATGCCTTAGGTCCAGCATAGATGTACCCAGATAAACTGCAGTCCCCAGTCATGCCATAACAGACAGAGGTGCTCCTAAAGCTGCCCTGGAGCAGCCATCAGCTGACACCAACATTGATGTGGACTGGCCAGCTGCAGGATTTACTGGGTGAGAGATCCCTGAGTTTCGTCTATGCACCTCAGGATCACATCTCACACATTTAGTTGTGAAGTTCTTTCAGAAAGCGTGCAGTTTTGTGGGTGGAAAAAGGTGGCTGTATAACAACGTCGCAGGAAAACAATTAGAATGTGGGTCAATGTGGTAAGACGTAACATAAGACTAGATTATAATTCTAGTTTGTAGGGGTCCACAAGAAGTTGAAGAAAAAAAAAAGCTGCTGTTCTGACAAGGCAACAAAAGAGATTATAAGCAAGTAAGCAGCCCATGTCTTTTATTTTCAAATATCCTAGAAAAATGGCAGTCCTGAAAGCTTTCAGGAACCAAAGGTATTTTCTTTTGCTCATTTTCACCCAGAGAGATCTTGAACGTGCTGCCCTTGTACAAAGTAACAGCAGCTGTATGCTGCAGTGAGGGATGGGACTCCTTTCCAGGCAGTAGTTGGCTGCTCTCTGCTTTGATCTTAATACACAAAACCTTTCAGAAATTAGTTGAAGTAATGGGAAGTCTCAAGAGAATGAAGCAAAGGGCTACAGATGCATGTTTCTGTTATAGACCAATTAGCCAGCAAACAGGGAGTGAAATAAAGCCAGGTTAGCTCATTACATTTTATGTACTTGGGATCAACAGGGATGATTCAGAAATTCCTTGAATTGCTTTTGTGCTAAGTTTAGGCCAGTTTGTTTTGTAAATACTTGCTTATTAATTTTGTTCTGTGGAAAGGATCTCAAAGAAATAATCTTTCTTTGTAGAAGGATGTTTGAAAATTTTATATAAACATTGGTCCTGAGTATAGTGGTTTTATTAAAAATAACTTTATATCAGTCTGAAAATGCCAATGCCAATTGTGAACTTAATTAAGTTTTACACATGTAAGCATCTAAACACTATAGGAACATATGCAGTTAGGTGCTGAGGTGAGATTTTTGGACCACTACATTTTCATTTAGGTATTTCAAATAAAACTCAGTTCTTTTGCTGACTTTTTTCTAGGCGTAATTACAGCTGCATAACGTACATTTCCAAATATCCAAGAGAAGGTTAGAAAACTTCATAATGGACAGAGTCTTTCTGAGACAGAAACATTTTGATACAGGGTGTTGTTTGCATATTTGATCTTATTGGGAGGGCTGGGGAGAATGGGAGAGGACCTCATGCTCTCAGAAGCTCCTTTTCTTTAGGCTGACTCTGCTAAATTTTTAATTTAAAGAGAAGAGTCCAGGGTGAGTTTTTTAGCTGGAGAGGAGCAGACTCATTCAGGAACAAATTGAGCCACCTGAAACCTTTATTGGAAGGTCATACTGATTTTAAAGCAAAATATTTTCAAGCTTTGTTGTTTTTTTTTCCTTTTTCTAAATAAGAGTTATTTTTTGCTATTCTGAGTTCACTAATCATTCTCAAGAGTTTCCCAAGTGGGAAAAGTTGGTGAGGGTACTATAAGTTACAATATGAATTCCCTCTCTGCAAGGAAACACACTAGGCAACAGCAAAAATACAGAAATTTGAAGGATCAAATAAATCACAGCAGCAAAATCATAAAAGTCTCATGAAAAAAGATTTTGAGTATCTTTTGAAATAAGAATTGGAGTATAATGACTGTAGAGATCACTCCAAAACAAGGTCATCTATAACTGACTTATATATTTTTTTTCTGTAGATGCAGCCGACAAGAAAGTCACAAACATTTTATTACCTCTCTCCGAGGTTATAAAGTTCTCATTTATAACAATTTTTCTTGTTGACATCTGACCCTGTTCTACCATGTCGGAAGAAAGACTATTGTGATTACAGAACATTAGTACAAAGGACCATAAAGTGTAGCTGTAGTATGAACCCTTCCTCCTCCCAAACAGTACCGTTTTATTCAGCAAACCTCCTTTCTCCATGCATTCTGTAATAGCTGCCTGTGCCAGTAATATAAATAAGCTTTCTCTCCTGCAGAGCCAACACAGCTAGGAAATACTAAGCTGCAAATTTTCTTCCATCTTGTATATCATCAACAGACCTGTTTAATAACTTTCAGCTGGATACACCTGTGCAATTCTGTTGAGGGAAATAGGGTGATGGTGCCATCCATAGAGAGCTTAATGTGGAATTTAGTGCTGCACAGATGTAGCTGGGAGCTCATTTGCTTTGCAGAACATTTATAACTAGCAATGATAAGTGACATGAAAAAAAAACCACCCTAGAACATCTAGCTTGATGCTAAGGAATGCAGAGAAAGCGGTCAGAAAAAATAACCCCACAACAAAATAAAACCAAAAATAAAACAAAAAATCCCCATTTTATTTGTAAACTAAGCACATTTGATACAGAAATTCTTGAGTGATAGTGATGTGGACCCCATAATGCCATTAGCACAGGGATTTCTCGGGATAGGACCGCACATATTAGGAAATCAAAAGCTACAGACTAAACTACTGGTTAGTCTGTAGTAGGCTATTTTTTTTCACCACTGTGGAAACAGTTTTATTCAAAATTTGCAAATCTAAACTCATATTGAGGTAAGATTTGACCAATATATCCAATATATCCATGACATTTTTACCTTAATTTTATGAGAGTAGTTGCTGCAAAGACATAGAAACATTTGTTAAGACATCTAATCCAGAGCCTTGTTTTAGGGTGAATTTTACTTGAAAATGAGCTATATCATGATTTGTGTGGTCTTGTGAGTAACCACTCCAGAGCCATAGAGTAAAAAAACCAAAATGTTTCTTCTAAACTGACTACAAAGTTGTGTTCATTAATTGTCTTAGACAGTGTGGTAGTGTGCTGTCCTACGTCTGTGCATGTTATAAAATGCGGTCAGAGGATTTGATTTGCCTGCACCTGTCTGATCAAGAAACTGCACAGGTTTTGTGGAATCTGCATTGAAGCTAATCTGTGAGTTAAATCTACAAAGCCAAATATTTGCCTTGGAACTGTACATGAATACAATTTTAGGTATTTATATCAAATTAAATGTTGGTAATTTTCCTTTTCATTTATTCAGGAAGAAAGGTAAGTATTCTGACAGTGTGTTTTATGTGTCTTTTAGGATATTTTTAAGTTAAATCATGAAAACATTTTTGTGTATATATAGTAACAGAAAGTCTCATACTTTTATAATTGTAGACTTTCATTAGTATTAGTAGAGCTGTAGTGTATTATATCAATATGTTGTCAATGTCACTCAATCTTTCAATCTATAAGACAGTTCTCTTATGACTTTTGCATGTATGATACCAGATCTGCAAGTCCAAGTTAATTATATTTGTGTATAATCAGATTTGCAGGTGTCAGAATTGCCAAGGCATTTCACGTAGTATGAAACCTTCTGATGAGTTGGTGAAAGGGATGTTAAGGTCTTCAATAGATGGAAAATATCTTACTTCCAAATAGCCATGATTTTTATTATTTATGTATATCCAGCTGTATTCTAGCTCTTTATAGAAAAGCATGAAGTAATTGCCCTGAGGTTAAAAACTTGGTTGAAATACAGTGCTTTTCAATGTGCTTTTGTTTATCTATCCGTTTTCCCCTGGCTTCTATGTAAAAAGGTCTTGTAAGTCTTTCCTTGCCTTCTTTGATTTGTATTATTATGATCTTTTTATATACTCCGACCTTTTTATTAAGACTTCCTTCAGACTGGATAGCCTGCATGATATACTATCACTTGTTTCTTGTAGTATGAGCACTTGTCTTTTGCCCAGCAAAAGCTGACTTGGTTTGTGCATAGGCACAATTTCTGATCTTTCCTTTTAAATTCAAAGATGTTCATTTGGTCTCTCACCAGATGAAGTAAAATAGGTGATGAAAGTAACTGTACAGAAGCTGCAGAGGTATCAGTGTCTCCATCTCTCACTGGTATCCAAGCCTGGGGATAGTTTCCTATCCCCAGCTTCTGGAGTCGTGCAACTTTACAGAATTTGCAAGAATTGTACAGACTTTCTATGACCCTAGAAGCAAGTAAAATAAATGAAAACTATTGGGTTTAATTCCACAGTTTTAATTATTTCTCAAGATTTGATGGTCTGACTCATGACTTTTCGACACTGCTTTGGCAATATTTATACACTCACAATCCTCTTAGCCAACTCTTACAAAATAGAAGTACAGAGGTAATAAGACTTTTAAAACCACAGTCTATCTAGAGATAGACACGAAGAAGGGTTAGGGCATGATCAGACAGAAACAATAACTCTTCCAGACAAAAACAAATGAATAAAAATGAGGAACTTTATATACTGCCCAATGGTAGATGTGTCTTCAGTTCCTGGATGCATTTCCAGTGCCGAAATCTGTAAATACCATTGCTATGCCAACCATCCAAATTCTAGCAAAGCTTAGACATGAATACATCCCACCTTCTTTAGACTCCTAATTGAGGTTGCTCAGTTAAGAGAGGAAGTTTGTTGTCCTCTCACTTTTCACTAAAGGTAAGAGGCATCTGCCGAAAGCAGACAGGAAAAACTTGGATTCCTTTGGGAAACCAAAGTTGTTGAAGTCAGAGTAGGCCAGACACCTTGTTGAGACATCTATTCTGCAAACCCTTGCATGGCACAGCATCCTGTGCCTATTGATTGCCCCAAGTGAAGTCAGAACTGAAGGTCAGAATCCCTTATTTGCTATAGGAAGGGAACGGGAGAGAGTGTCCTAAGCTCTAAACTAGTTGTAATAACACTCAGGGATGATCCCAGGAAGCAGAATGTTCTCCAGATGGTGAGGAAGAGGCTTAATATCTGAATTGTTGTCTCTCATTGACTACAGAAATCATTAACTTGCAAAATTGTGTGTCTTAGCAGGAATGACGTGGGATAAACCCGGAATCTCATAGCTGGATATAGATCATACTGCCTACATCATGATTTTTATGTAAAAAATCTACATTTATAAATATATATTTATACATCAATTATATAGATTAAAATATTTAAAATGTAGAAGGGTGAGCACCTCAATTATGAAATGCAAGTATATACTAAGTGTGTGCCCTCAGAACATGTCTGCTTACAAAAAACTGAAGAAAGAGTCCTTTCTTGCTCATCATCTAATAGGTCAAATATCCAATGGGAAAAGACAGAAATATAGGTACTTCACTCCAAGAGCTATTTATTTTATTTGTATATTTGCAATATTTTGATCTTCAGTCTGAATCTAGAAAAAGACATTTATCTCCATCCAAAGACACTGACATATTTTTAAAAATCAGGTTTCCTAGATAAATCTTTATCATAATTTAGTAAAAATAGTGATTTTTAATTATTAAATCAATGTTTCTTCAAAAGGACTTGAACCTGGAAAAGCCTATCATAGGCAAACAAAAAGAACAACATAGTGGAAATCACTTCTCAAGTCACAAAGTGGAAACAAATGGGCAATTGCTTGTCTTGTCTCTGAATAAATTTGAAGAAAAAAAAGACTTTTTATATTTTATATGATAGTGTAAACATGTGAAACTCAAAGTTGTGAGTTATTAATAAGTAGTTATTAGTAAGTTGCTTAGACTTCTCTAAAATGAAGGTGATTTAAACTTTTTGCATTAATCCTGTCATGTCATTTGCTGAGTACAGTCACAATAAAATAGTTAATGAATGTCCTACAGTTAGCATTACCTAGCACTACCCTCCTCCTCTGCTAGCAGGAAGCCTGTCTGGAAAAAACTGTCAGTGAAATGGTAAGCTGTAAAGAGTAACATTACTAAATTCCATGTAAAGAAAATATTTTAACAGTGAATTGCTGCCAAGAAATGCAGAAAAGTGATTCTCAGCAGATGTATTTTTAATTCCTGATTTTGCAAATATATCGAGACGTGATTAAAATCAGTCTATTCTGTATGTAAAATCAATCACCTACATGTTTTTTTAAGATAAAGACATTCTTCTGTAAATATTTATATGCCTTTGGAAGATCTCAATCCTACACACACTCACTAATAAGTGGAGTGCTTATGACAAGTACAACCCTTCATAACAGCCATCTAAAATTTATGCTTCGGTAGCAGTGAGTCTGTGTGAAGTAAAACGGTGCTTATCCAGGACCGCATTGAAGCACACTCTTAAACTTATCTTTATTCACAAATATGCTCAACAGAATGACCGTTAGGACTAAAGCACCTAAATCCCACTGGCCCAATTGTTTTCCAAGAGAGCTTCTGTTTCCTTCTCCTTCTCCAGCTACAGACATTAAGCCTGCAGTCCGAAATCACACCCCATTTTTATTGCATGACATAGCTTCTCCTTGTATAAAATCAAGTTTGGGAGCTACCAGCTCAGAGAAGATAATCTCTGAAACCTGTCTAAGCTGTATCTTTTCTGTTCCTACTCAACTGCTGTTAAAGTACAGTAATTTGCAGTAGTTTGATATATATCTCAAAACAGTAATTTGTGGCCAACATTGTCTCATGATTTAAGATATCAATAGAGACTGCAGAATTTGCTAGAATGGATTTTTACTACAAAGCTTTCTCCTGTGATTTTCTTGGGCTTTTTCTATTTTGCTACTAAATCAATTTTATTCTGTTTGTTATTTTCACAGCACGATGGACTGAAGTAGTTAGTGAAAATAAAACAATATTAAGTGTCCATGCAGTCAGGGAAATTTTGGTTCATACAGACCTGGTATGGGTATTAGTCTGATGACCACCTCAATCTAAGTGTAGGTATTTTTCTAAATGCTTTTAGAAATAATACCGCATGAGAAAATATTGCAGCTAAATATTCTGTTACTCTTTTCATGTTGTGTTTTCTATGACAAGAATTTTCTTGGGTGTTTCAGGCTGTCCCCAATAGCAGATTCAATACACCTAAGATTCCATAGGCTTTTTTGCACATGTATTTTAAAGGCTATAAGGTTGTTGAAGCTTTGTTACGGAGTCTAGCTGTTTTCTGATTTCAGTGTGAAATCAGGCAGGGAAGTTTTGAGGGGAGTTTGTGTCGAGGAGGACTGAAGCAATTCTGTAATACTGGAACAATGTCTGTGTTATGTATCATGTCAATGCTGAATCTCTCTGATTTGGCCCAAGAAGTTTACTTACCAACTGTTGTTGCATGCACTGTCCCACACTGCCACCCAGCTGAGCCTGGAAGCTGGCTGGGGAATTTTCTTCCTCTTCTTTTCTGGCAGACAGTTTCTGGAAGGTTGCACCTACCTGGGAAAGAAATGACAGAAATAAATGCATCCTGTTTGTAACTATTTTCACATAAAAGAAAAAAAAAATCGGATGAATTCTTTTTCCCATTTGCCATTCTTTTTGTCTTAACAAATGCCAGAGTCTCTGGGAAGCAGCCTCCATCACAGCAGTCTCTTCTCTGCAGTCCAGTAAAAAAAAGAAGAGGGAAGCTGCTAATTACCATTACCCATCACTGCAGAGAGATGGTTTCTGCTTCCCACTGCTCTGATGGTCAGAAATATTGTTCTAATTTTTACCCTAATTTTACTCCTGATTGTTTTGGCTATTATTCTGGCTTAAGTCAGAAATGCCTTTTATATTATAAAGACAACTATCTCTAGCTTATTAATAAAGAATGTAGTATGCTATCATAGCTCTCATTCAGCGCTCGCAAAACGTCAAGCCTTCCTCCTCAAAACAGGTTGCCCGTTTGATAATATCTCTCTGGAAATAAAGCTTGTGTTGACACCAGTCAGAGATGCTCACTGAGTAGACTCTTCCACAAACACTGACCCCGCACTGCTGAGTTCGGTAGCACGTTACACGGGTGTGTAAAGCTGTGAGCAGCGGTGAGCAGCTGAGAGCTGTGCTCCTGGGTTACACTCGGCTGCGTGCACACGGCTGTGCTGCTTCTGGATGCAAGCTACCTTGTGTGGAACTAGCTTGGATACCTGTTTACCAAAATTTTCCTGTGCTTCAAGTGTCAGAACTAGCTTATGTGAACAGAATTGGGTGCCTCTTCAGCATCCTCAAATCGTTCTTCGTTTCTTGAGTGCTGTGAAGGCATAACTTTTCTTGCCCTCATCTATTAAGCCAAGTGACACAAAATGCAACTGTCCAGTTATAGGGTGATTAAATCTTTCTTTTCTCCCAAACAAAAAGTGTCCCCCATACAGTGAAAGCACACTGCATTTTCCTTTATTGTGAGTACATTAGCCCTCCTTGATGGTAATACCTAAAACATTATTCTTTTTGCCGTGATTTTTTTCTTAGATGTATTGATTAAAAAATAATACTAAATGTCTCTAGATCCTGTAATATTCTATCCATAGTATCTGTATTACAGTCTTCCAAGAAATAACCATCACAACAAGCTAATGGTGTAATTGCATAGTTAAGATATATGACCAAAGGGATTTCTATTTGGTTTTATTTTAACGATGTGTTTATTTTTAAAGCTTTTCTTCTTTTCACTCTCTCATATTCCAAAGGCAGTATATACTTTATCTTAACAAGAAAAAAATGGATCTATATAATAAAAAAAATTGTCTGAAATAATGAATTATATAGATTTCCTATATTCCTGATATGTATGAGGAAAATTGTTCTGTACATACAATTCAAAATGCTCCATCTATTTTCAGTATGAAGTTAAACATAATGACTCACAATTCTATAATGGGTTTCAGTTAACTGAGATTGTTCCAGCAAAATGTTTGATACTCAGAGCTCTTGTTTCACTTGAAGAAAACAAAGAAGCAATCAAAATATCCTCATAAGGACAATCAATGCCCCTTGTTAGTCTGCAAATTATTATTTGATATACTAATAATATCTTCTGAGGTTAAATAGTTGGGAGAGTATGAAACCTGGGTCATATGTAAATCAATTCTTATTCAGTGGTTTGCTTTGTGTTGAGATGTTGTTGGTGTAGGCCTAGACATTGATGAACCAGGACCACAGGTTCTTGGCCAAAGAAGAGAAGCAGAGCTCTCCTTCCCTCACTCATAATGCAAAGGAACCAGGGATTAGCTGGCAGCCTTAGTGTCTTAGCAGTCTTAGTAACTGCTTACAGGCAGCTGATGACTGTCACTTTCTTTGTTGTTCAGCAAGAACAAGTTAAAATACTGATATTTTTGTTGATCTATGGTCACAAATCTTCCACTTCAGCTGTCTCTACTTGGTGTCAGTTTACTCACTTCCCTCCGTGGCAAACGCTTTAAATGGGAAAGGAAAACATGGTTGATTTTCAGCACAATTTTCCCAATGTTACAGAAAATGAAGAGTCTAAGTAGTTTTTGCTAGTAGCTGGTGTTTCTCTGACTACGTAAGGAAAAGAAATGATTGGATCTAGAAAGCCTAGCAAAGTAAAAGTAATGTTAAGTTGAATGAGCAGGTAGTGTATGAGAAATCTGATTTTTTTTCATTGTATTTATAGAAACTTTACAAGAATTAAGTGTAAGTAAACAAGAATACTCAGAATGTTTATTTTAAGACTCCAAATTACTTTTAATGAAGATTACAAATTAAACTCAGTTTAAAGGAGAAATTTCATCCGACTTTAATTATCCATAATTTGGACACCATATGTGAATTAATGCTTTCAAAAATTTATAAACCATCCCCTGTGGCTAAAGTAAACATGATTCTCCTGTATTAACGGATTATATTCTTATATTTTCACATCTCTGAGGTTTCCCAGTCCTGCCCCTTTCTTTCCTCCATACACTAAAAAAGGGAAGATTTTACTTTCTTTTTTAAAATGAAAGTGAGAAACTGACATCTTATTTTTCAGTAAAATTCTCATGTATTAAAAAGATCAAGAGACATTCATTCCAGTTTGGATTTAAATGTTCTTCTGTGCATAAAAGCTAAATATTGTCGCAATTCATTAATACCTTTGAAAAATGATGAAATTCAGCAGAAAACTGTGCATAACTCTCCATCAGTAAAAAGCGGTGATTAAAGTATATAAATTAAGAAGGTGGCAATTTAATTTTTAAATAAGTTAATTTTTTTTGGGTGTATAAACTAGACAAATAATACAACATTATTGCAACTTTTACTTGTATGAGAACCGCTGTTTGACTAATACTTTACATAATGGTTTGTTTCTGCTGTCTAAAAAGAAGCGTAGTGCAGAGTTGCAATGTTTTTCGATCACCTATTGCAGTCATTGAATTAGGTTCATGATTTCAAACTCGACAACACATTATTAAACAGGAGAAAAAAGTAATGTTTAAATCTATTTTAATTAATTGAAGGCTAATGTACCACCCATCAGACTGAGTAGCATCTGTGTCTCCATGAATGAATGTGCAATGTTGAGTGAATAAACGTTTCCATCTGCTACTGATTCTTAATCAAGAATTATTTTTTTCAACAGATATTCAAGAGCTTTCTTTTTAACATGTTCTTGATAAGATATTACATCCTCCCACAATTCCATCTTTAAAAATTAATTTTTAAATATTTCATCCTATTCTAAAATATTATTTGAGTTTCTAAGATTGTTTAAATTTTTATTATCTATCTCCTTCACTCAATTTACTTCACAGATATAGGGAAAATGAACTCATACTAAAATGTCTAAGTAACATGTTTTTGATTTGATCATTCTGTATTGGGACCTAACCATTATGAAGTAGAAATTAATTTTATGTTCTCTTTTGTTATGCAAACCAGTCCAACTAGACTGAAAAGAGCTGTATAAAAACCCAGAAAACTGTAACTAAATGTGAAACAATGCAGAAAACAGTTTTTACTTTTTTACCTACTCAGGTGGAGGGAGGGAGATCCGTCGTATACACTTTTCCTCTCTGGAAATATTTTTGCCAAGTCGTTCCCCTGCCCACCTTTACCCTGCGAGAACTACTGAGCTTTGTGCGCTCCTGGACAAGTTAACGTGCAGGATATATACCGTACACGCACGTGTGCAGCTCCAACAGATGGGACCAAGAATTCATCCCACTGGTGGTTAGGTGACGGTGACAGAGGAGGGGGGTGATTTGGGCTGAGATTACACCCAGGCAGATGAGCACTTCAAATTCATCTCTAATCTAAACTCAGAGTTATTGGGTAAAAGTGAGGAGGGAAAGGAAGAATTTCAGGTTTGTTCTGTAAAATCCTCCCTGAAAATTTAAGAGTATTTCTACAGAAATGACCTCTGGGGGTACCTCCTGGAAAAGCCTGGGGACAAATTTCTGTATTCTGAGTTTTTCTTCATCCGGGATTCAGGATGATATAAGACAATACAGGTAAGTGCATACAAAGCGGGTAAGTAAAATCAAGATATGTTGATCTATAAAAATAGCTTCTGGGAGATTAGCAATGCTTGTGATTTACTGTCTTTCCTGCAAAGAGCTCCGAAAGGCCAGAGTAGCAGCTTTGATTCATATAATTTGACTAAACTTTGTCAGTTACCTAAAAGATGTAAAATACTTTATGTGATCATATGGAAGAGACATTACCTCAGTGATGGACATTGGAGTCTGCAATTAATGGGACCTTTGCTGAACAATCACCTTTTCCCATTCAACTCTGAGTCTCAAATAAAATTAAAAGCAAGGCCAAGCTATAGTACTAAAAAAACCTGGTGTTCTTTGGCCCCAAGGCCAAGTGACAGTACACGGCTCCCTTCTACCCACCTAAACATTTTTCTATGGAAAGGCTGTGGCTGAAGTCATACTGCCCTATTGGGAACAGAGCTGGTCACACGATGTCTCTTGAACTGTGCCTGGCACTGTTTTAAATAGGCTGTAATGATACTAAAAAGCTAAACCATGACAGCAGGTGTGCTAGTAATTAAGCAATATATCATGTCATTGCTTAGGACTGTGCCTTGGTTTTTTATAAGTATCGTCTATGAGAACATTGACTCCCCTCTCGATGTGTGGTTATGTTATAGTTAACGGTATGCTGGCCTTTAAGATTTTTTTTTAAATTTTATATATTGTGGACTTGATCAAGATAACCTCTAAGTCATATGAGCCTAGGTTTGGGTTTGTTTTATATTTTCCATTTGAGTTACTGCAATGGCCATTAGATCATCTAGCCTGACCTCCTGTATATCAGACAATTACATTTCACCTGTATCAAACTCCATTAACTCCCATTTAAATAAAGTAATATTTTCTAAAGCATTTGGTCTTCATCTGAAGACATGTAAAGATAGCACTTGTCTTGGTATTTTGATTCAGCAGAAAAATTGTTCTCCCTGTTAAGAAATCATGCTTTACGTCTTATTTAAATATGTCTTGATTCAATTTCTACACAACAGTTGTTTTTATACATCAATCCACCATATTACAGATTCCTTTAGCACTGGGGAGTTTCTTTTCACTAATTAATTATGCATGACAGCTAAATAATAATCTATTTAATAATCATATATTTACATACACATGCATACATGCATGTATTTCTAGATAAGATTTTAATAAATATAAATATGATATATATTATGAAATGCATACAACATCTTAATGTTGGTCTAAGTACTGTTGTGTTGCAGAGATATTATGCTTCCATATATGCCCATATATCCTACAGAATTGTTTTAGCACATTTTGCTGACTAAAACAGAATCCTAGCCTAGAGCCTAGAGCCAGGTAGGCTTATTTTTTTTTCTGTTATTATTTTTTATTAATCTTTTTTAAAGCATATTTTGTAAGCGTGTCCCTGTTGACCATAAAAAAGTAACCAGATCATGTAATATGGTTGTCATTTTCTCTTCTTCATTTATCACCTAAGCATTCCATCTTACCTGTGTACTTTATTGGCTGTGATTTCATATTTTTCTCAATGTCATTAGTGAAGAGGTTGAATTCAACTTGTTACATTGTCAATCCTTGAAGAACCTACAAGGAAGCCCTTATATAATGTTGATTTACCACTGACCTTTTCTCTCTCTGCCAGTTGTTAATTCATTTATGCCTTATTGCAATTCTATGGTGTAGTCTTTTAACCAGAATGCCACAGTAGTTCAAAAACCATACAAAAACTTATGTCACTTCTAGACTACTTTTATTAGTCACCTTTATTGAAAAAAATGTAATCTCATCAAAGAATGAAAGCAATTTTCTTTGATGGTATCTCTGCTCTTTAAAATCCTGCTCACGAGCATTAATAAAATTCTTGTTGAGCAGTCCTACACAAAATAAAAAAACCTGTCAATTTTCTTATCATCTTTCTGTGGATTGGTGTGAAAGAAGATATAGCCTGTGGTAACTCTGAATCACCCCACCTGCTTTTATTAATATTGCTATAACTTCAGTGGATTTGAGTTTTTGGAACTGCCAAGTGCTTTAAGGTAATTAAAAATAAACAGTGAGTTAGGTCTTTCTTCAGACAACTCTTTGGGCCTCAAGTACAAGTTACTTGAACTTGAGATACCCAAAGCAGATATCACCTTACTTTCCTGATGGTCACTGAAAGATAGGAATGTACATCATTATCCACAAAGTAGGAATATATCGTCTTTCTTCTCCAATACAGTTCAGAAATATATATGCTCTCACATTTTCTTTTCATATCAAATTAAGTATCTTTATCCAGAAAAGAATCTAAACGAAATCTGTAATGGGACATTCCAATGACAGGAGCCAGCTATCAGACTGGTAGCTCTTTCCTTCCATGTTTTCTGTCTTCTTGCAGAGCAGATCTCATATGGGAGATTTCCTCCTGCGTCCATGAACCAAGCCTAGCTGCACGCACTGTCATGTTCAGGGAATATTGTGCTGGACACACCGTTTGTGCTACTGTTCTTATCTCTCTTTGGGCTCATTCTTACAAGGCTTCTGGCAACTATCTTTGCAAAAATTCAGGGTTTTTCACAATGTGTTAAATAAACCCTCTCTTATTGCCTCGCCTGGCATTTTTTTCTCCGGAGTCCTTATTTGCCTAACAGACTTTCTATACCTGTTTCCTTTGAATCTCTCTAAGTATAGTATTAACTTTTGTTTGTAATTTCTGCTTTTATCAATCCAGAAGAAAGCCTACTGAAAATCATCCTCTGTCTTTATCAAAGAATTGTGAAAGAAACCTGTTATTTAATAGATGCCTCTCGAAGGACTCCACCTTTTTTTTCCTCTCACGAATGTGAAATAATTTTCTGATTGAGAATTGCAGCCTATCTGCAAAATGATTTTTTTTCACTTTCAGCTGTTAGCTTTGCCGAATAGATGAAAGACAAGTAGAAGACAAAAAGGGCAGAGACAGAGGAGCAGCTGTGCAGCCCAGTCTCTGGAGGAGCATAGGTGGATCGAGGAGTAGGGTCCGTGCCCCCTTGCCTGCAGGGGTGGAGGGGGAGCAGCGGTCGGGAGCCTTAGTGCCTAAATCTCTGCCTCTTGGTCAGTCAGGCTGGCAGGACCCTGGCACTCTGATGTGTTGCTAACATCAGAGTTTTTAAGGAGCTAGCCTGCAATAGAAAAAGATCAATTTTCCTTCTCACAAAGTGGAACTTTTCTAGAAATCTACTACACTTAAATAGATTCACTTGACGGTAAAATATCTTGGCTTTGCATTGGAAGGGATTCCCATTTCAGTGCCAGCCAACGTTGTATGTACAAAGCATATGTGAACGTGTAAATCTCTATGTGTTCCTCAGAGGTCAGATTAGGACCTACAGAAAGACTTAAGGAATATCCCCTGAGCTTTTTTGTCCCTTCTGCAGTTCAATTTTATTTCTGCTCATTATGAGCTGTAATTTCAATTTTAGCTTATACAGTTCCTCACCCAAGCTGCTGCATTTTCCAGTACTTCAGAAACCTGACAACTGGAATGCAAGCTAAAATTTCAACAGAATTTCGTGATTTGTGGAAGGAATATTAATTTTTTTTATTATTTTTTTTCCTCTGAAATGATTTGTTGCTCAAAAATATTTCCACATGCCGAAGAAAAAACAGCTTTAAAATAAAATGACCCTTCTGAGACAAAATAGAATACTGCATGCCTCATTTCTGAATGGTATGACAGAAAAATGGAAAGATGAGATATATTTTCTTCACCTTTAATGGGCCGAGTAATAGTAGGACACTTGGTGAAAATATGACTAATATTTTCCCAGAGGCCATTTCCCTCTGGTGCATAATGCTTTATTTTCCTTTAACACGCATTAAGTTGCTTCTACATGGAAAATTCAAAGAACTGACAATAAGGTCTAAGTTACTGTTCAACAAATTGCAGTGAGTTCTAGCAATTTAATTTTCAAGTACCATTTATGCTTGTGTTAAAGAATTTGTTTAATAATTTTAAAAGAATCAAAATGTAACATTTTAAACAAATCAAATGGAAACATCTAAAATAATTTTTTTCTTGTACATTTACTCCTACACAACATTGTGATGATCAGCTCACAGAGAAAAACAGAAAAACAGTATTATGGAAATAATGTGACAGTAAATTTAAAACAGTATCTTGGTTCATACACTAACAGGTTACTTTACAAATATGTTATTAAAATTAATTTACCATGGAGTATGTTATACAATAGCTAAAAACTTAATTTTAGAGTGTTCTTACAGAAACAGTTACATTCTCTTTCTAGAAGGTCCCAATTGTCCTGCCACATAAAACTGGCTATCATTTATGCATATATCTTCTTAACCCAAACTCAATATGATTTCAATATTGTGTCAGAGCTGCTTTTTCTTCCATCCACAGATAATGTTGAACTCTAAAACTGATTTGTGCCCTGTCCTGTGAATAGTTAGCTACACAAAAAGAAATTACATCAGCAGAGGAAAAGAAATGATGGTATTTCCATCAGGACGTGAATGAGCCTAGTCTTCTATATTTTGTCACTTGCCTGCATTATGGTATGTAATGTTTTGAACCGGGGTGTTCTTCACTGTGTGTAAGTCAAAAGTTTCAGACTTTGTTGGTGGGTCTGGGACCTACTTCCTTCTAAACTTTGCAGAACTCAGTATCAATGTTTTCAGACAAAGGGATGTTTCCTGGAAAATTTCTAACCAATGCTGCAGCTGAATGGGCTTCAGTGGCTTCTCACACAATCCAGTGGTTCTAGCTTTCGTTTGAAAGTGTCCAAGAAATAGGCTTAACAAAATAAGATGTTCCCTCCCCTGGCAGCTGCCATGCTTTGGCGTTCAGCATATCCTAGGCCCTGAAGATAGGAGTAAAGAGGTGTACGTAAGATGAACACTGACAGTCGGTTTTATTCACTTTCTTTATTCACTTTTTTTTTTTTCCCCCCAGCTCTCAAGAGAAGAAATTCGCAAATGATAAAAAAAGACACGATTCCTATCTGACCAACGGTTCAGTGAGTTTTCATGTTGTTCATGGCACTGCTACAGCACAGACGACAGGCACCAATGGCAAAAATTCAACTTTCCCTGTAGACTGTCTAAATCTGCTTGAGTAGTTGATCTGTGCAAAGAAAATATTAATCTATATAAAACACAAGTAGGTGTCCTTTTGTTTTTTTTTTTCCATATAAGAAACATTAGACAATTTAAGGAATAAAAGACAATGATCCTTCAAGCAAGCCACAATGGACACACAGGGAATGGGAAACAAGAAAATAAGTGGCATAATCCTCTCAGGGATACTGATACTTGGCCAAGCTGGACATCCATAAGTCCATGGGCCCTGATGG
>RSEF01000001.1:38110414-38129831 GCA_003993805.1 Himantopus leucocephalus
TAAGGTCCCTTCCAACCTAAACCATTCTATGACTCTATGATATGTTTTAACATTATCATTCTAGGAAAGTAAGTTAATCAGGTATTCTCTTTTATTTTTCCCAGGAGGGATATTATTCAGCTACCACATTCCCACAGGCTATTCTGAGTGGGATGAAAGTGCATTTTCCAATGGGAAATCATTGTGTCTTTTTTTTTATTTTTAAATTGTAATCAGCTTTATTTGTCAGCTTTAACAGTCTCTGAGCAAACCATCATCATGGCAAGCCAAGACATCTTGTCCAGATGGCTCCTCACTCTACCAGTCAGGCTGTCTAAGGAAGCAGTGAATATCTGCAGGCGTGTGAGAAGCTGGATCAAAACAAGCTATTCTTTTATCTTGATTTAAAAATTAAAAAATTATAAAAAGACACATGCTGGTCCATGTTGACACTTTTTCTTAAAAATAAAACTGTGTTTACCAAAACTTCTTTTTACAATTCCTCTGCCACTTTCCCCATGAGAATTCAACAATGAAATATCAGCTAGTGTTGCTATTACTGCTTGAGAGTACCAAATATTGGTGATTTATGAAGAGCATCCGGCTTGGTTTGGTCAAACTGTGAAATGTCCTGAGTTTTTAGGAACCATTTCAGAGGCTTAATCATTTCTTAACACACTAGAACAGCAACATAACAGCAAAACCAACAATTTTTTCCCCCAAATGTCTCGTATATTAAGGGCAACTGGCCACATCTATCTCTAGTTGCTGTTAACTGCTCAATTCTGAGTGAATTTGGAAACACCAAAAAGATACTTGTGCTTGATTCAGATACAGTGCGTTTCTAAATATAAGCATATAGTGTCATCTGAGATGTAAGCTATCAGAGATGTTCACATACACGTGGCAGTTACAACAGAGGACCTACAGGAAACTCAGGTCCCTGTGAAGTAGCAGCAAATGCTAGGCAGGATACCCCAGGACATATCATACAATTCTAGGTGTCTGTATGGACAGATGAATCAAGCCCAGAGGCTGGGATTTATTTCAATATTCAATCGGTTGATCTGTGGCATCTACATGTACATTTGTCTAAGCTTCATAGGGCTCTCCCTAGGCAATGGAAGCCTAGTCTATAGATGGTTACAGATGTCCCATGGTTCCTGAACAGAAGTGCGTGACCCATAAGGAAAAGCCTAGGTTAAGTTCAGTTGCCTGTTGTCTAGTGTAATTTTCTAAGAGTATGTTGCCTGGCTTCCAACTAGCTCTAGAGAGGAGAAGGAGTGCCTTATAAGTCCTATCGTAGGTCCTGGTACACATGAAACTGCTCCCACAAGATGTTTTGGACAGCCCAAGATGTCAAAAATGGTGTTGAACATCTGTGCAAGTGAGTCATCTGTGCAGCTTGGTCAGCAGAACGTATCTCCAGATTCCAGTGACTTCATTATCTAGATTTCCAGTGAGCTCTACAATGAAGGTTAAACACAG
The DNA here is from genome assembly GCA_003993805.1 of Himantopus leucocephalus. Taxonomy (NCBI): domain Eukaryota; kingdom Metazoa; phylum Chordata; class Aves; order Charadriiformes; family Recurvirostridae; genus Himantopus; species Himantopus leucocephalus. Next base: position 38,111,882 of record RSEF01000001.1, read on the forward strand.
ATGCAGACACTCAGTCACAGATGGAAACCCACGCATCAGAAAACATAGTCTTTTCCCAAGCAACTTACCTCCTAACTAACAAAGACAGTCAAAAGTTGGTTGAATTATAAGAAATCCTGAGAAAAAAATAATATTCTTTTTCCAAAAAATGACTCTGATGAATAAGACATGATAGAAAATTAGCTTCAAAATCCTATATAAATTGCCTCGGGTTCATATGGAGACTAGTCTTTTTGGCTCAGATCCATTTAGAAATATTTTATCTATGTATAAAAGCATAATCCCTGAAGTAAAATGCTACTAGTAAGGCTACCTGTGTACCTGTAATTCACGTCTCTCTATGTTTGCACTACAGCACTTTTTAAATTCACCATCAGTGGGTTTTTTTTTTCAAAGAACCTCTGCTTCATGTAACACACAGGATGAATAAATGCCTAAATTGCTGTAATTTGTGATACCTTCCCAACTTGAACCCTATCTTGCACTTCCTAGCTTTTGAATGCATAACCTAGCAGCTCTTTTTCTGTATCATTTCCTATAGATATCAAAAAGAAAACTGAGCAAGAAAAACTCCTTTATATAAAACCACACTGTCAATTTCAGTTCCTTGGCAGTGTTAGGAAACTTTGGCTAAATCTGTGTTAGTGAACAAATTAAGGCCAGGGCACTGGCACCCATACTGTTTAATTTTTAATGCGTTCTCTGCTGGTTTTGCCCTGAGGCAATTAGTAACTTCCTAGACAATGCCCAGGCTCAACTAGGGAAAAAGCACATGCAGTTAGGGAAAATGCACAAAAATGTCCTACTAAGCAATTTTAACATAGTCACTCTGGTCTCGGAGAAGGACTGCAAGGAAGTTTAAGCATGTGATGTGAGCCATACCATTTGAGTGGATCTCCAGATGGCCCCTGGTTTGTTTTATAGTGCCACTAACTAATCATAGTCTGTTACTGCTGCGTGCGTTAGCTACTAGTAAGAGCTGAAACATTTTACTGTTTTGGATTCGGTTCCCAGTTCTGGTAAGGAGTAGTAAGATGTTCTTGAACCCTTTTGTCTCCTAAACCTTAATCCTCTTATTTTATCTCTTCAGGGCTCTTTCAACTAATACAATTCATGAAACTGAGAAAACCAAATACAAAATTCAGTGGACAGTATGTGAACCACCTTTTTACATTCAGGAAAGAACCAAATATTTATTAGCCTGTGGTTCTCATCCATAGTCATGCACAATTCTCATATTAAAAAAAGGACAGGGACACATCTCAAGGCTTTTAAATAAATTCTATTCACTGACGTGATTAGGATCTAACTGTAAGGTTTTGTAAAACTAAACATCTATATTAAATTTTCTTCATGAGCAATGAACAGGAGAAAACATTTAAAGCATATTCTAGGTAATAAATGTTAAAATAGCTTTGGTTCTTAATCCCACACCCTTAATTAAGTAAAATAAAATGAAGAAAATTCCATTAAGGCTGTACTTTTATTATTGTCACGTATTTTATAGAAGTCCCTTGTCCTTTCCTGTGCTCAGATCTTTAAAACAGTCGTAACAACAGCTGTTCCTGGCTACAGAAGGTGCCTGCAGTGTTTAAAACCAGCATATGTTTCTAATTGTATTGTCTCACCTGAGTCCAGTTCCCTCACAACTTGAGTTGTCATGAAGGTTTGGGTTTATGTGCACATGTACTGCTGAAATGGCCTATGAATCCTCTGTTGGATACAGTCCAGTATAGTCATAAAGTCTCTGGAGCTTGAGGATTCAGCCTCCCTATTTACTATCTGAGAGATACTCTGAGCAATGAGAAAGAAATTTACCTCCTTCCCTTCTGTCTAGAGTAGTCTGTGCCAAATCACTTATAATAGATCTGGGCAAGAATCACTTTGCACCACCCGGTTCTTTGCTATTATAAAACACAATGGTTGGAGATTCTCCGTGACAACAGATTCCCACACATTTTTGTATCTGACTATTCAATAGAGCCCATTTTCCTGATGCTAAAGAGATACCAATTATTTCTAGCATTGCCAATATAAAAAGGCTGTTGTACACTGAAGCTAGCATCTGGCTAAACCATCTTTTGTATATTCAGAAGGGATTATTTGAAACAGAATAGTTCTTTTCAGAACTTTAGACACTAAATCACATTCAACAGTGAGCTCTCCATCTCCCCCTCATCCTGTTTTGCCTCTGTCTTTTCAAAGATCTGCTGAAATATTACTGTTCCTCCACACTTTTAATACTGGGATGGGTGGACAGTAATTTCTTGAGGTTCTGTACATTTCTGCAGCTTTTTACTTCTCTCCTCTAAAAGAGATAAAAGATCCTGTACATTTTCAGTGGACTAAATCACTTTTTGGTCTTCACATTTATATCCTTGTTACATTAACTACCACAAAGAACAAACATAGAAAACCTACCAGCATTGATGGGACCCCTTTGTGCACTCAGATGGAGACTAGGTGGGACAAACACCTACCTTATATCTTGTGGTTACACCCATGTGGCAGAAGGAGAGCATCCCCAGGAACATTTCATTTTAAAAGAAAGACCAACCATTTTATCTCTGATGCACTTAAGTATTCCTCTGAGCTAGAAGTATAGCCACCTTAAGCTGCTAACCAGCAGAAGAAATGAGGCTGGCACCTCCAGAAAGCAACTGAGGTCCTAGGTGGTTTGAATCACTCTTTTTAACAGTATCTGTATCTTTCTGCTGAATAAAGAAGGGGTCTAGAGGACCTGCTCTTCTAGGTTAGGTGTCTCATCTTTCATGGTGCTTGGGGACATGGTTTAGTGGTGGTTTTGGCAGTGTTAAGTTCATGGTTGGACCTGATGGTCCCTTCCAACCTGGACAATTCTATGATTCTGTGTTTCAAAAGTGAGGTGAGATGGTTCCAGGGGCTCTGTGCAGTCACCGCCTCATCAGAGAATGGTGTGATTGCAGAGATATCAGGCTATATTCTGTAATGAGGGTCTGGGCTCCTCTTAGTCAGTAATTGCTGAATTTTGTAGTAGATCAGCAAAGGTATTTTATGTAATAGGTGGGAAAAAATTACTTAGTTATTTAATGAAATCCCCTTTTGCTTTAAGGCAAGGAGCAAACTATTTATTATCTCCTTCAATTTCAAGTATGCACAGAGAATTCAAAACAGATAAAACAAAACAGTTTCTACAGAAAACTGGGATCCTTTGTGATATTTCCAGAGATTTTTCTTCCAGGCCACAACAGAAGTCCTTTAAGGGCCATATTCCTGTTGGCTTCCTTCTACTAAGGTAAAAAGGTTTTACTATCACAGACTCAGACTTTTCTGAGCTAGGTAGCGCATGACTGGGAATGTTCTCAGTTCTGTATCATTAGCTAGCATATACAGCCCTTGTGACAGTTCACGGTAGTCTTTTGAATAATTTCATATATAGAGAGAGATACACAAGCGCCTTACAGGGCATTCATATGTACTCAAAATGAAAAAAACCTATTATTACATCCAGCAGAATTATCTAGTTTTCTCAGCTTGTTGAAGGAAGCATTCTAGAAACCCTTGCTGTTGCCATTTATATTTTGCTTCAAGAGTCTAGGTCAGGTGAGAACAGTGACTTTTAGTAGGGGGAAATGTGGCAAAATATTTCTTCTTCTTCTTTTTAAAAGTATTCTAAAAATATGTGTCACTTGAGCTCCTTTTGTATTCTTTTATCCATGGCAATCATAATTATACTTGCATGTTTTTGTTTTGTCCAGAGATCCTGGCAATAACAACTGTTGTAGAAGCTGCTCACAAAGATGGTGACTGATCTTTGTCAAGATCATGCTGAAAATATACCTTTTCTGATTTGATAAAGCAGGAAGCTTAATAACCTTTTTTATTATTATTATTGAAGACCAAGATTTTCAATAATTTGTGGCTCTGAGGAATTCATATTTTAGAATATCACAGCCTGGAATTAATTCATCTAACATCAGCATGTAATGGGAATATCTAAATTTCCAACATGTCTCTGTGAGGCTCTGTATATGGAGTCTCAGCTAGGGAAAGACAGGTATTTCCAAAAGGATGAGCCAACTCTTACATGGAATGAATCATCTTATACATTTTTCCTCTGCATTGATTCCACAAAGAACCAAAGGCAACTGTGTTTGTATTATAGGTACCTCAGGTAGGTCCCTAAAGTTAAATGAGATGAATCTAGGCTCAAGTAATTGCAAAAAAAACCTAGTGAAAATCTAATTCTCCATTCTTAAAAGAAAGTCCTCTGAAAGTCAGAACTGATGGCAGATACACTGCGAAGACCCATATCTTTCATCATATAATACAGAACAGCAGATGGCATTTATTAACATGCTATAATAAGTTTGAGATGCCCCAGGCAAACTGACAGAGCAGCAAACAAGATGCAACGTTACAAGCAATAAAACAGTTCAGCTAAAAAAGAGAAAGGTGCTGCAGGGGATATACACTGCTAGAAAGAGAGGAATAGGCTTTGTCTTTGATGGGGAACAAACAAAACAATCCAGTGGATTTAGGAGCGAATGTTCTCGGACAAGTACATTTTTCACAGCTTAGGGCAGTTACAACCGAAGTCAGTGCATCTGCTGGTCAGGCATATAAAGGAAATAAACATGGGAGGTATACAACACATAAAGTAATGATGATAACAGAAGGGCTTACGGCCTGTTGATACCCGTTGATTTTTTTGACAGGAATGTGAAGAAATGCAAATAACTTATATACGAAAACCATCCTGTCTACACATACACCCTGATGGACACCAAGCTGGTTTCTGCTGCTCAGGAAAGAGATTTTGGAACCACTGTGGACAGTTCATCATCTCACTGCTCAACAGAGTTACAAACACACATCTGGTGCTGAAATGGTGATGGAAGATATAGAAAATGAGACAAAAATAACAATCTACCTCTGTGAAAACCTATTTTGTATCCACATCTTGAATGCTGTGTGGATTATTTTGGTCACCACTGCATCAAGAAAATAGAACTAAGAAACAACACAGAGAAGGAAGAAATGGGTGCTCGCAGGTATGAAACTGCTTCTTTACAATAACTAAACAGATTAGGACTTATGAGCTGGATAACAGATAAAACAGGAGTGTTATGAAAAGTATATATAATATCATGAGTGTCTTTTAAAAAGGGGAAGAACTAAGAGACCTAAAATGAAAAGGAAATGTACATAAATTAGTCTGTGAAGTTCTTTCCACAGGATACGGTGAAGGTCAAATTGTAAAAAGCTCTTTAAAAGCAAAAGACATTCAAATTTATTAGACAGCAAGTGCAGTACTCCTGAAGATGATTATAACCCTTATCACTGCCTAACACTCAAATTATAGCTAAGAATACATGTGGAGAAGTGCTCTTTTCCTACTTTTTTTCTCTTTTCCCAAGCATCCACTGCTGGAAGCTCTTGTGTGATATCCAAGAATGGTTACAGCTGAAATCTGACTGAAGAGGAGGGCAGAGAGAGAGTAAGAAGCCTTGCGGTCAGAAAGCCACACATAGTATGTGATTACATGTCATGATTCAAAGCCTGTATCAGCACAGGTGTTACAGGACCTCAACCTTTTCATTCCTGTGAGTACATCCAAATGTAAAAAGCAAAATAAATTCTTGCCCTTGTTCTTGAGCGAAAGGCATTCTAAAAATCACTCAACAAAACTCTGTGATGTTAAAAGTGGTGGCCTCTGGAAATCATCCTCAACCCCAGATATTTGAGCAAAGGACTACAAGGCAGAATTTTAAAAATTTAGGGTCAAATGAAAACTTGAACACAAATGCCAGTGAGTATGTGAGAGTAACCAAGGTACAAAGATAAAAGGTAGAAAACTGAATGAGAGTTTTATCTAACAGTAGCACTGCACTGGTTTATATCTGGTTGGCAGCAAGTTAGTTGGCCATGGACAACTCTCCTGTCTTTGTTTCCCCCAAGAAATAATATAAAAGCAGGTAAAGAAACGTCAAATTAAGTTCTCCACAGGCAAATGCTGTGTACAGAAGAGGTGTAAAACCTCTAGTCATAAGTCATAAAAAATAAGCTGGTCACACACAGATAGACTGCCCCTGTGCAGCCAAGCTAACTTCACTTATTTACAGAATTAAGACTCAACACGTTATCATCTCCATCACACACCGCCCCTAGCTGCAGGAAGACTTGTTTGCCCTGAAGGCAGTGATGAAATGTGAATACAGTATTCTCAGTTCTGCTGATGCTCTCCTAATGATAAAAAACAAAACAAAAATGGTGGCTTGGTTTTACTACAGTAACAATAGAAACCTATTGGCATTTAAAGCATTATGATAAACACCAGGTTTTTTTGGACTTGTGGTATGAGTTTCTTTCCAGCAAAACAATACCAAGCAAGCCATAACACAATTTATTGAAATTGTTTAAAGAATATATACCCTGTTTGCAGCACATCCTTATCTAGTGAACTATCTAGATGAAGTAAAGCAAAGCAAAATGAATGCAGCCTTCATGTAAAAATTCTAACAACAGAGCTATCTAATAACAGAATGCAACACTTCTTTTAGGTAGAGTCCTTTATACAAAGCCTCAGACAAGGCTGTCAAAGCCATTGTTTTCTGAAGTTAATTGAGTTGTGAAATATGATCCTACTCAAACTTACTTTTTTCGAAAACGATATAACTAATAGGTATGTTTTGATTTATATTTCATTTTTTTAAACACTATGTCTGTTGTAGAACATTATTTTAAATAGGGAGATAGGGGTTAAATCTCTTAAAGGAAGGATGTTCTGAATGATAAGTTATTTTAGCACTTTCCTACATCTAAGCAGGTTTTATTAACTTTCTCTTAAAAACTATGTTAAAATATATTAATAATCTGCTAGGTACAATTCATATAGATACAAATAAATAAAACCAAAAATAACACAAATAATAAATACAAATTAAGTCTAAAACTCTGATCATCAATTCAATAAAAGAATCAAAAATAACTCAACTGTTCCACATTTTTCGAAGAAGAATCATAATATTAAAGAGCACCTTTATAAAATAGCGTCATTGCAGTTAACAAATCAGTGCTCTGGAGTAGTCAAGGACTTCTTTTTCTACTGATGGAGTACCCAGTTTTACAATTCATGTCACTGGAGAGTCACCATGGTTGCTGAAGAGCAAAACTTTTCACTTCCCTCATTATCAGTAAATTGTTTAATAAGAAAATATTTCCATAAAATCAGAGCAGATACAGATGTTTACTTACCTATATAGCACCACCAAGACATCTGAGTTCATATCCATCCACAGAACCAAAGTTTCAGAGTGAACAATTAGAACTAGGACACTTTAATTTATTTCAGCTTCTCTAGGCTGTAGGAGGGCTTTGCCTGCAAATATTCGAGGCTGTAAGTTGAAAAGCCTCCAAATTGTGGACCTTTGTGATTTCTCATTCCCCTCTTTCAGGACACCCCAGAGAAACTGATGTTAAGCAGAACATTAATTCTGTATGGTTCCTGCAGAAAACGAATTGTGGCAGGACTGTAGTGCATGAGGCTTACATGTTTGAAGGAAAGAGATAAGAGACATCTGGGTACATTTGCTTTGTTTCTGTCTTGCCTTCTGGGATCCAAATCACACATGGAGGGACAATCCTTGCTCCTCTGGTAATGACTTCTGCATAATCATATTGGTTTAAAAGCCCCAGAAATTGTCTCTCCTGTGGACCATTTGGAATGCAGGTCTAAATTCTGCCTCTGCATTCTTTATTATACAATCTGTACAATCAGAAGAAAATTTTATTTTTTGGATCCCAAACTAACTTTGAAGACAGTGAGTTCCAAAGAAATCTCCACTACATTTACCTTCTTTCCTACATTCTCTGAAGGGCATTTAAAAAAAAGAAAAGATTCATTTATAGCTGCTTTCTGAAATTAAAACTATATTTTTAAAAGGAATTTTTCTATTAATACGTTTTGAGGTTTTATTATTTTGTAGACACTTTTTCTCTGCTGTTGATTGGTCCAAGTCATACAAAGATGTGTTTGTAAATAATTTAGTGTTACTTGATATAATTTGTAAATACAAAATAAGATTAACAAAGTATTAATCAAGTATTATTCAATTTCATGTAGACTTTGAAATAATCCCTTTGATGGCAAAAAATCCAAAAATAGTGGCATTAATTATTCACCCCAACTAATTCAACCAGGCCTAACGAATGCAGTACAGTAAGTAGGAGTTTGCATACTGCACAAAGGGATCATTTTAAACCCTTTATCACTTTGTTCACCTCTCCTGCCCTCCTTCATCTTCTTTGCAATTCCAATAAGGCTAAAACATCACTGCAACATAAAGAGCATTACTGATTCTATTTAAAAGGTGCCAACCCTGTTGATCATCTGCCTACACCATTGTCAGGACGAAAGTGTATTTTATTTATATTCTGGAAGTGATATGGAAACTATTTTGGTGAGTTAGTGCTTTCCTCCAAGTCTGGACTTCAAAACAAAACCAAACTATTGTTGGAGCCTTATAGTATCATAACCATTTTCATTTTTTGAATAAACAGATTACTGCTTTCGACTTCTATGAAGGTTGCCAATTTTGACTTGTCATCACAACTTACTATGGAGCAGTAAAAAATCAACCAACCAACCAACCAAATTAGCAAATCAAAAGAATCCCTAAACGTGCTTGGTTTGAAGCATAATGGATGGTAGCATAAAAGGATGACACTAAAAGCCCCACTCACGTCCCTCATGCTACCTGCACTGCATGTCTTTGATTTCATTTCTACCCAAAAAACTCCTCTGTGCTATANTGAAGCATAATGGATGGTAGCATAAAAGGATGACACTAAAAGCCGCACTCACGTCCCTCATGCCACCTGCACTGCATGTCTTTGGTTTCATTTCTACCCAAAAAACTCCTCTGTGCTATAGCTGTGCCCTGTGTCTAGTGCCAGTGCTTCATCCCAGTGCTTTCCTGCTCACATCCATCCTGGCAGGCAGGACCTGGGATCCACGGGGATTCCTGGGTAAGTTGTGGGCTCTGAGGAGGGGGGGTACTCAGAGACGCAAATGAAGCCCTGTTGCTAGTCCCACCACAGGCTGCTCTGTTCATTTGCAATGTGCTTACCCCACCCCGATCACTTAATATTTTATGTATTATCCTAAAGGGAAGGGCCTGGAGTTTTCAGTTTTAGAAAAAAATACTCAAAATCTTTTCAACTGACTATCATTTGTGAAAGTAAGAGTTGGAAAGCAGGTCATAGATCAGCTATATGCCCTCCTTTCTATTTTACCACCCTGAAAACCGCAGCTAAGTCTCCGTTTTGTCAACAGGAACACAATTTGTCAAAGGTTATATGACCCAGATCTCATAATTCCCAGTGCTGGGCTAAGCTCTGTTTCCTACCTTTCCAGATGATGAATGTGTTCAGCTTGCTGTACTTTTTCTCTTTAGTACATGAGAAGGAGAAGTATTCCACAAGAGAGGTTATTTCTGTGCTTTCTTACAGTCTGGTAAATCCTGGAAGGTATGAAAAATCAAGCAGAAATACTCAGAATTATTTCCAAAAACTTTCTGAGATGTTCAAGTGGTTGAACCATACCATCAAGCTACAAAACAGTCTCACAAAGCATACAGTAGGTCCCTGTCTCATGAAGAACTTGGTATAATCTTTATTCATAAGAAAGCGAAAAGCAAGAATGCCAAAACATTTCTAGTCTAGGACTGAACCTGAGAAAAGTTCATGAAATCTATGGATCTGTGCTTACAATTCAACACAGAACTTCTTGGGTTTACCTTCAAGTTGTAGCGCATACTAAATGAGGATTTAAAAAATGAAATTAAAAATCCCCCCAAAGACACATTTTTGCTCTTTTAGAAAACTTAGGTATTTGCAGCAAATGCGAAGACTCCTCTGTTACAAAACAGGGCTACTCATGCCTGACGCTTTGCCTCTTCATTTCTCTGCTGCACAACACAGCAATCCAGGCAGTTGTCTGGCTTCATTACATCTCTAACATTAACAACTGCACATTTGCACATTTGCTAATAGTACCTCTTTGTGTTGCCAGAGTACCCTTGCTGACACCCTATTTTCTTTGCTTGACACTCCACTTGCTGTTGACTCTTGGTGAGAGGGACAGAATTGAAAGCCCTGGCATTTCAGCGCGTGAAACCAGGCAGTAGCTGACGAGGTACAATTTCTCATACTGTGAGAAATTATCAGTTATATCGGCTTTGGGAAGGCTTTCAGAACTCTCATTCACAACACTGTCTTAATGCTTTCTGAACTGAAGCCAAATCCTGCAAAAATATCGATGCATAACCATGCTGTGAGTGCTTACTGGGCCTTACTGAAGAACCATCTGAATAAAGTTACGGACTCACTGGCAAACAACACAGAGTACTCCATGTAATTAAACTAAATGAGATTGTGTCTCAGATTAGGAGGCATACAAGCTAGCTTTTGCTTTCAGTGGTACATGCAATTTTTGGCAGACATAGGGAAACAAAGCTGTTACAGACTGCCATAATAAGACAAAATACAGGCATATTAATAAATACAATTTAATTTTCATTAAATTATAATGAAGTCTGTTAGAGACACTATTTTGGAAGAAAAAGTTGTCATAGTTATTTCCAAGCTAACCCCATATAAAGTCAATTTTCTCTCCCATTTTTCTCCACAAATTAAAATTGTGTTATTACAATTTCACATGTTAAATTTTGTACACTAGATGAAACAGGAGGAAGACCAAATCCAGGAAGAAGCTATGGGTTAAAATACTGGCAAGTCAGAGACCAGAATGTTCTGCAAACAACTATGACTTTTTCTTGGTCTTTGTAAGCACAAGAACATTTTATTTATGTTTGTCTTCATCCCTTCTGTAAGAAGATACAGCAGATTAAATGTCCAGGATCTGCAATGCCATAATCACTCAGAAGTGGAGCGAGTTGCGGATGGAAAGGTTAGCAACTCTATCTGCAACATCTAGACCTCCTTCAGCCCCAAGATCCATATACCACATGGCACCTTTGTGCCTGGATGTCAGGCAGCTCTAAGCCTGTGCAATTCTGGGTTTGTTTCTTAGTCGGTTATTGGGACCAAATGCATTTCTCTGCTCCACAAATGAGGAGATTCATTCAGGTAAGTAAAAAGGGGTTTTATCAGCATAGTCCTAAAAGTTTGTTACATCTAAGGGATTTCCAACATTCCTTACTTCCATTTTCCTGGGGTTATGAGGTAGAAGATTCATAATGTCCAAATGTTTTCAGAATCTGAGGTGTCTTTTTTAATAGAAATGCACAGAGGTCTTTTGATAATTTCTGAAAAAGTTGCATTTCCCTACAAATAGTAGGAGTTTCAACTTTATAGGCAAGCATTCATCTACATCTCTGTGCTTGCATTAAATGACATCATCTATTCAACCTCAACATGGAAATAACTATGTATATATTAATTGCCGCTTGTGTTAACACGGTTTTTCAGTTCTGTGCTAACAAATCACTTGGCTTTCATAAAACTGTAGAACATAGAACTCAGCAAGACCTTGAGAGGTCATTTAGTGCAACTGCTTGCCCACAGCAGGAACAACTGTCTTTGAACCTTTCTTGAAAGAAGCTTGCATAACCTATTCTTTAAAATCAGGACAAGAGAAAACCCTCCACAGATATTCCCTGTGCTCTCCATGGGTGTTCACTATGCTCCTCCATGGTCAATCTATTTCAGGTTTTAATTATACTCATAGTGTAGGCTGTTCTTTTCCTAATATCCAACCAAAACCTAACCTACCTTTATTTCTGATTATTCCTTTTCTCTTTGAAACAACTTTTTGCTTTTTGAAGACTCATTCCATCTCTTCTTAGATTTCTGTGGCTTGAACAAACTTTGTGTATTCTGATATTTCCTCAGGTTTGCAAGAGAGATGATCTCCCACACACATGACACACAGAAGACTGAATCTTGCAGGACTTTTAGTATCCCCATAGTGGTAAGAACTCCAGTTTGATTGGAAGTGAATACAATCTCAGGATACAATTTCAGTATTTTGAAATGGACCCCACTAGCACAAAGGGCTAGTTCCTCAGTCTTACATGGTTTTCATGATTATTTTTTTCTTTTTCTTTTTCTTGCAGACATTTAGGAAATGGACCTATGCTCATTACTTAGTAGTAAAGGTATGGTAAGACAAAGACATCTGTCTGATCACAACACTGTTGTGCAGGAAGGGCGTGCACGAGTAATGTTACTTTAATGTATTTCTCTCTTTCAAGTCCTTCGCTAAAAGGAACAACCTTACTATATCTTGACAGTCATCATTCCATGAAATTCAGATGCTAAAAAGATTCTAAATTAAGTCAGACAACTGATGCAGCTTTTTTAATGTTCTAAATCAGATTTCTATATCATTTTTCACAGTTTTCCCACTTCATGCACATCAATCCAAAATATATCAGTCGCTACAGAAATCCCACTTCTTTGCACTGTTAAGTGAGCATCCGTTGACAGGTGAATCTTTACAACCAAAGAATAAATGGAAATAATTGTAAATGGAAACACTATGTAATATGTTGTAGGTGTCTTGTGAGAAAAATGTTATAAAACTGACTCAGCCATTGTTTTTGAATTAATTTATATTTTAAAAAAAATATTTCTTTTTTGTCCATGTACAGCCTTTCATCCCAACTCTTTGACCTTAATTTCCTGCTGCTAGTAGATATTCCGCTGCAGTGCATGAGGAATCTGGCTATGTTTAACCTACAAAGCAATGCATATTCTTATCCTAATGAAAAACTACCCATCTTCAAGAGAGCAGCTGACTAAATATGAAAGACAGCAGGTATAGTGCATGCCTCTCTTGTTTATTTTTTAACCTTTTGCCATCTAAAAATGTTGTCTTTTTCTAACCCTTTCATCCAGGTTCTCTAGTCAACAATGACGGGCAGGTGCAGCAGGTGACTAAATCCCTCATACAGCAAGCATTTAAGACAGATGGATTGAATCATTGTTTAGAAGAATATCTTTTTCTCCAGCAGATATAAAGACAAACCATGTGGTTTACCTAAACTTGAGGATATACCTTTCAGAGGATATAGTTGAAGCCCTTGCATCATGCCCTTCATATCTCCGCTCTTCAATGCTTTTGTTCCTCTACCTTCTTTGTTCCCATCCCTGAAATTTACTGTACCATCCTCCCAAAAGCTTCACTTCCACCAAGATGTATGAAGCACAGTGGTATATTCCTTAAGCATATCTCAGTGAATACTGTTATTGTAATATAACCTCTACTGTATCTTCTAGTTTTCTTGAATCTTTCACTTCTGTTCTTGAAACTTAAGATACGACTCCATCATCACAGAAATTTCCAAATGCCACTTACAACCTGATTCTCACCTTTGCATGAGATCTTTCTCACCACCAGATTTCCAAGGCAATATTCCGCCACTCCTCCCTACTATTTTTTATGGTTTGGGTCTGAAAACTTTTGATAAGACTCGGGCCTTCACACCGTGATATTTCTGCCTTACATCAATGATGTACATGGAATACAAACTCCAGGAAGCGCTATTTGATGAAAAGAGATTTCATTTCAAATTAATTATGTGTGCAATGAAAATGGATGATTCTATTTCACGACTAAGTACTGGAGATCCCCTTCATACTCTTGTGACTCCTCCTTAGTCTAAACTCTGTAACAGTAAATGTTCATTGAGGTAGATGAAAGCTTTCAGATGTCGGACGATGATTTTTACCTCACTGATCATTCAATAATCTTCCTGTTCAGATTAGAACAGACAACTAAAATGTGTGTGGCAGAATATTCAACTGAAAAGAGAGCAGAAGATAGAAGTAAGAAAGGAAATGAAACTGAGTTTGCACCAGACTTCTTCGTAGTGCAAGAAAATTTAGGTAATCATTTTATTAACGTGGGGCAAGGTCTTGACTGAGTCTGAATGCAAAGGTTAGTGGCTAGGAAAACCTACCCCTGCCCAAGTCCTCCATATTTCCCCTCATCCACTTTTGAAGAAGGATGGTTGTGTCTTCTGCAGGGACACAGCTTATGGGCTCCCCCTGAGCAGCTCCAGGTTTCTGCTGTGCTGTTTATCACTGATTTTTGATGCCTTTATTTTCTTACCTCCTTTGTTCCCATCATTTTCCGTCCTCTAAAAAGGGACAGTTCCACCAAGAATAGATTGTTATGTTCCTTAAATGTATCTCAGATTCCATAATACATTTCAAAGAAGTTATCAATGGTACAAATATAAATTATATCAAACTAAGTGTATTTTCTAAGTGTGCAGAAAAGAAACTGGGTATAGACACTCAACAGCTGAAGTTAAGTAGCTGGGGTTGATTGACTAAACGATCTTAAGTATAGCGACTTTCCTTTGTTTCAGGGGCAAGACACAGATTTTCTAAGCTAGGACCTGCAAAGCTAAACTTGCTGCTTGATTTGATCTTCCTCAGTCCTATCTAACAGGTGAAAAAGGGCAGATGCAAGTTCTTGCAGGCTAAGTGAGAAAATTAACCTAGATTTGCCACTCAAAGGTGAGTTCTTCAAATGGCAGACCACTATAAATTAAAATGATCATTTTAGAACGTGCAGTTTTGGGTTATTTTGGGATAAGCATCTCTTCTGGATAGTGCCTGAGCACAAGTAGGAATAGAAACTGAGCCACCAAGCTCCGGGGAATCCTGGAAATGGTAGGCTCGTTGCTCAGAGGGCAGGAAACTTTCACAGTCAAACAGCAAGACACTTTGGGTGAGATTCTTTGGCTTAAACATAGGTTCTTCTTGTCATTTTCTGTCCCCTAAAGCATCTCAGCTGTCTGCCAGCTGCCGTTCCAGAAGACTTAAGGTGGATAACAGATCCTTTACTATATCTGTTGTCTGTGTGCACACACCTTGGATGCCACAAGATGTATGAGATGATATAATAAACCTCTTCTGACACCCACCTAACAAATATAGCTCATCTTGCAGTAAGGAAAGCAGTTGATTTGGTCATGGGTGTTTTCTTTACTGACAGACATGATATTCCAGTAAGGCTTTACAAGGCATAACCGTGTTTCAAGATGGCTCGTTTCCTTTGTGATATCAGCCTCACTGGTTCTGCTCCTGAAATGCACAAACAAATTCTGCAAAAATAAGACATTCACATACAACACTACACACACGATTAATCACTTCCACCCTTTTCTACCAGTTAGTTCTCCTCACAAAAACACCACCTGTGGAAGTGACATTCCATGACCTTTCTGAATATGCCAGGAAACCAGCTTGATGCTTTCTCAGCATTTAGCTAAAATTTTTGTTGGCTGCAACTGATCATTTTCCAATTCTGTCCATAACTAAATAAAATTACCACTGCACTTGCAGCAGTTTTTGCCTCAGGAAGAGCTCTCAAATACCACGGTAATGGCAGCTGCCTCATATAACTAGCTGGCAAGGTTTTAAGCAAGGGCATGACTATTCTGTTTTCAGAAGTTATGCCTGTTAATACGGACCTTGCTGACAATATTCTTTACTTTAATTGCTCTTAATGTCGACATGCTGTATGGACCAGACTGAAAATTATTACTATTTTAAATAAACAAACTAGCAGCAGGAAACCTACAGGGAAATATCCTTACTATATAGAAGCGTATCTGTTGATTGACAAAGAGTATCAGTCCTAACGCCACTTCTGTCTTGCTAGCAATCATTCTGGCTTCTTTTCCAGTTTTCTCTCTAGCCTCAAGCACAAACTGAACTTTGAAAAGAGCAAAACACTAGATAAAGTGAAGAAGATTGACCAGGACTCCTTGAGTTCTGTGAAACAACTTTCATGCAGCCATCTGAGACTCAATTTCTATCTTACATCAGTTCTGAGTCATCTCGGGAGGGAAGGCACAGATTTCCCCCTCCCCACCCCAACAAAGCTCAGGGTGACTGTGCTGTGAACTGTTGTTGCAATTTGAATCTCCAGATCAGATGCTGAAAACCTACAGAAAAACAATAACATGTACATTGCTTAGAAGAACTGATAAGGAAATTAAAGCGCAGTCAGATGGAAGAATTGAAAGGGGATTTTTGCTGTTGCACTTTCTTTATAAATAATTGCATAAAATAATGATGAAAAATGCATGAGATGCGTCAAGGAGTTTCTCACCACCCACTGCATTAGTTCATTTAAAATGTTTCCCCTCACCTGGGAAGTGCTGAAATTGCAGCAGTGGCTATTAATAGTTCCAAAGGGGATCTGAACTAATTTGTCACTGGCAGGTGTTTGAAGTCCATAGCAACTTTTTTCCCCCTTCTATGCTTTCTTTGAGTAAACGAGATGAAATAGCACGTGTCAGCCTCCATTTCAAGAACTGAAGAACTGCCACTCACCCGCCTCTAAGGGCAGAAGACACAGGCGATATTTATGCACAATAAAGCAGTATGGAATGCTAAGATCACAGTAAAATTCTTCTAACAGCACAGTAGAAAAATGCATCGTGCCACTTTTGAAAACATCTGCTCACTGAGTCACACAGCACCTGGGCTCCCAGTAGTGTAATATTTTTTATTTTTTGAATAAAACCCCTCTTATTATAACATTGCCATGATATCCGTAATAAGTAGCTTTGTGTCAAAAAAGGCTAACTGGTAATTCAAGAGTAGAGCACAGAACGTATTTAGCAGCTGGGCGTAAATCAGAACATAGGGAGATAGATCGATAGGAATTATAATGGCAATTGATATGAAGAGACAAACTGAGCAGCAGAACTAGGAAGTCTGTCATCTTCTGCTAGCTATTATGACCAGATTCTATGTATTTTCCTGCTGTGTTATCCATAAGCAATAATATTCATAACCATTATGTACTATCAAAACAAGTCTTAGTATTAGAGTGAATGTTTTCCTTCTGTAATATTTTCATATTAAAAATGAGCTACAACCTGCAACAAACAAACTATACACGTCTCCTACAAAAGGTATGCTGTCTTCTAAGTCCTACAGAGATTTGGCGATGTAATGTTGGTTGGTGTGGACTGAATAGAGTTAAGCTCCCCAAGACTTAGTTCATGAATATTTGAGAGATAACACTCTATTTATTACTTTAATACATTCTTTGCCTTGTTATAAAAAGCTTTTCACTATTCAGACTTGTAATATGAAATAGTGATGCTTTGTTTCATTGAAGCATTTTTACTGTTCATTTAGAGCTATCAAATGACTATCAACATATTA
Organism: Himantopus leucocephalus; assembly: GCA_003993805.1. NCBI lineage: Eukaryota > Metazoa > Chordata > Aves > Charadriiformes > Recurvirostridae > Himantopus > Himantopus leucocephalus. Next base: position 38,129,084 of record RSEF01000001.1, read on the forward strand.
CATATTAATTTGTAACCATGAAACAACTTGTAAATTGTATTTTATGACTGCAATTTTATAAGGTAACATCCAAGATTCACTTGCAATAAAACTGGAGAAAGATTTCTGGCTCAAGAATTCAGAGTTTATGAAAGCTCTACTTCAGTCTACAGTCATTTCATCTGCCTTTAAAGCTTCTCAGGTCAAGACAGTGTTATTTATTTCTATTAATAAATGTCTTGACCACTAGAGACTATTTTACAGGGATAACAAACTCTGGTACTGGGTTTGAACTATTATAACAATTCTATCCCCTGAAAGATTCTAGTTGCATGAATGTTGTTATCTTTATTGCTATTGTTGTTGCTGTAATGCTTTATTTTGTATTGTTGTTGCAGTCCAATCTTGTTTAAAATTTGCATTTATTACTTTAAAGTACTAATTAACCTAATGAGAGAGTGAGAGAGAGTGTAAAAAATTTCTAAGGAAGAAATTAAGAAATGTTCTTTGATTACTAACATATATTAGCAATGAAAAAGAGCCCTTTTCCAGTGAAGGTTTAGGTCAGCAAGCCTGAGGGGAAGAAACACTGTAACCATACAAAGCACAGATGACACTACTGGAAATTTAGAAAGAGGAAAATTTTTTTCTTGCCTGGAAATCAGTTGGAGGCTCTAGGTCAGGTATTTACATATAACCATGGATCACAGAATCATAGAATCATACAATGATTTAAGTTGGAAGGGACCTTAAAGATCATCTAGTTCCA
>RSEF01000001.1:38139557-38149624 GCA_003993805.1 Himantopus leucocephalus
GCTACAACAGGCGTATTGCTCTTATTGCTCTTTATTTTATTATGAAGTATTAAAGCAATATTTTATCAGGATCCAATAAAATATACATCTTTCAATTTGTGAATCTTGAAACCCTGTTAAAAGAGTAAAAGAAGTGTTAGCTGACCAGATGTCAATCCAATCCCTGGCTAATAAATTAGCTTCATTCATTTTATGGCAGAGCTTTACTGTTGCAGGGATTACAGGTGCTGCAAGGACAGCTTAAATGTAATTCTAAGCAACTCCCCTGATGGAAACTCAGTAGAGATAAACAAATACATTTTTTTAAAATTATAAAAAACATAAACGAAGAAGAGAAAAGAGAGAAGAAAAAACTGTGTTTCTGCTACTNTAAATTATAAAAAACATAAATGAAGAAGAGAAAAGAGAGAAGAAAAAACCGTGTTTCTGCTACTAGAGTGTTCCATGATGTCAGGCTGTTGATCAGCAGTAACAGAGCCAGGTACCCAGGATGCGAGCTGAGAAGCATTCTTCCTCCAAATAAAACAGTAGCCAAATGGAGACAGTAACTCACTCAGCCAATAAGATGGAAATAATGTCAGGGAAAGCACAGAGCTACAGGTGGATCCCGGCCAGGGAAACTGTCTTCAGTTATCAGTGGTGGAAGTCAACTCATCTAGCTTTAGCTGTTTGAAAGACAAGAAGCTTTTTGTCTTTGCTTCCTCTGTCATCAAGAAAAAGAAAGAGAAGGAAGTGCCTCCATCCAGGAAGGTCATCCTATCTGTCTGGTGTAATTATTTTAAGATGAGACGATTTGCTTTTTGGGGGCCTCTCTCTCCATTGTTTGTAGGAGTAGTTGACAAAACTACCTCAGACCAGACCACTAAGTTTAAGATGGCTGAAACTAGATGAACTGACTCTTGGTGTTCACAGCTGCAAGCCGTAAGTATAAGGGAGCTTTCCGCAGTAGAATATACAAACAACCGAAAACTGGTGAGGTCCAAAATGACCATAGCTTGCTCCATGGTCAGTGCTCTCTCTACCTCTCTCAGAACACAAGAAGACAAGAGTCAGTCCACTGAACTAAGACCTACATGTCTGACTTGTTACTGACTGCAGCCAATGCCAAGTGCCTCAGATGATGGTGTCCCTTTTAGAAAAGCTTTTGTGCTATCCTCTGAGCATGAGCCCTGCATCCATGCCACCTGGAAGACATTTTTATCTTCTGAGAAAAGACACAGAAACTCACTTTTGCAGACAGTATCAAATCCACTGGACAAGTGGGAAAATATATGGTAGTTCTCAGTTTCTAAGGTTACTTTACAGTAAATGTTAGTAGTTAGCCTGGGGTGAAGCACGAATGAGCCTGGTAGTCAGAGTACGCGTTCTGGAACTGGGACTTGCAGAGACCAGCCCCTGCTCGCAAGGATCATTTTCTATAGAAATCATCAAGAAAGCATAGAGACCAGTGCACACTACTGGAATTGAGGAAACTGTACAGTCAAATCCTGATCCCACCAAAACTGTGGACAAGAAGTATTTTCATTTTTTTGCTAACTTTGTTAGTCAGCTGCTTCTGCTTTCCCTGTAACATTGAACAAAAAATTTAAAAAATAAAAAAAAATTGCTTTTCATTTCTCTTTCCAGTTCTGTAGCTAAATAGAATAAGTAATTACGTGTCTCACCTCAGTTTTGTCCCTTCCTATTTCCCCATGTATACAGCCAATGGTTACACTTATCTTCAGCCCCAGGAAGAACACCAAATTCATCCTCTTCTGTGCAGCAGACAAACAAAGATGAAAGATGGTGTTTTGATTTCAACTCTGATGTTACTCTGAGTACTACGCTTGCTGAGAAATCCTGACTTCGCTGAAGGAAATGGAAGAAAATACTGTTTGGTTCAAGGTGTCTGATACTGCTGTGTTATTTATGCAATTTAAGCTTGTGAAATAATATAAAAGAATAATTTTCAAGTTGTGTTTTTCTGGTCTTATTGTTGCACAGCTGCTAAAAGGTTTGACGGAAAACATATTAGATGATAGTATTTGTCATTTAAAAATAGACCAGATGAAAGAAAGCATAAAAGGCTATACCTTTTGCTTCACCAGCCATGCAGTACATGCCACATCTACCATTTTCTTTCTCTGTGAGAAATGGTCTTCTAAACTTATTTGAAAGATGATGATGCCTTTGTAAAAATGAAGGTATAAGATGGGACAGGGGTGGGAGGTATATATATTTTTCAGAATGTATATAACAAAGTTATTTGGTTTTGTAGTAATAATTTTGTAAAAAATAACTTACATTTAAATACATATGGATGACAATTATTTTTACATGCATTGGGACCACGTCAAGGGTCATACAAGCAGATTAAGAAAACTTGGAGTCAAAAGAAGAGTCTTTGTCAGTATAGCGCATATTGATGTGAGACCCTAACTGTCAAAAATTAGTAAAGGAACACAGGCTATGATAGATCTAGTAAGTCTGAGTGGATATAATTCTGTAAATATGTTGTGGAATAGCTCTCTGTGGACACAATGGTACAACTGGAAAATTTTGTTCCCTTTATAGAATACACTAAAGGTTTGTTTTCTCTCCTTTTTTTCTCTTCTTTAAGAATTGGTTACAGCTGTCTTCACTACCATCCTCTCCTTGTGTGCATGTTTGACAGCTAATTAAGTCTTTCATGCCAAAGTATTCACAATATTACCAATATCCCTGAATNTCTTTAAGAATTGGTTACAGCTGTCTTCACCATCATCCTCTCCTTGTGTGCATGTTTGACAGCTAATTAATCTTTCATGCCAAAGTATTCACAATATTACCAATATCCCTGAATATGATCATGCAGTCATCTTGCATAATCTATCTTTTTTTACTCAAAGAATTCTTAAAATGGATCAACTAGCGTTTAGGATCTCTGTAACGGTGACGAATGAGCCAAACAAATCATCCTTCCTAATATACCTTGTCAATTAAGTATTATATGTAGAAAAACTGTAGAAACAATACCTATGTTCATGTGCAAAAGTAGAAATGGCAGTATGCTCTATTCAGTGTACTCAGTGTAGAAATTCTAATAATAACTAACTGAATTTGAACAATTGGAATAATTGAAAATATGAACACTGAGATGTGTAGCCCCATGCTTTTGCTCTTTCGGGGAAAGTGTGCCTACTCCTAGGACTGTTGTGGTATTTTTCAGCATTTATTTGATATATGTAGCACCGAAACCAGACTGACCAGTAAAATTCAGCATCTTCTCTTTGCTTTCAACAAGAGCTTCCGTTTCACAGGTACTTTCCAGCCTAATAGGGCAATTCACAATGTCAAAAGAGGAACATGAATTCAGGTAGTTTGGCTAAATGCATCTCCCTCCATCTGTGCTCCAGCACAAAGCAGTGTCTTCTCATGTTGAAGTGCAGTAAGGCATGCCCTGGGAACAACCGCTAGCTTAAAGCTCACTAGGCAAAACTGTGACAAGCCCTTAATGGCCAGATAAAAACCACACTTAAACAACTTCTGGGTCATATCCTGAACCCTTCAAAGTCCTGCATGTGAAAAGAGGATCTTTTATGGACGTGTAACACCTCTAAGACTAAGCAGGTGACCACCATTTTTCATTCCTACAGTTTTGAATTTAGGGACTTAGTCTTACCTAAGTCTGCTTTAGCTACTAAATCCTCTTTTGGACCCAGATGAAAGTTTATTTCAACTTACTAGAACTGTCAGAAAACAAGGCCAAAATCAAGAGTACTGGTTCAACGACAGACATATTTACAGTTCACGCTGACCTTATATGTAAGTAAGTAAAAAATATTCAAGGTAAGATTCAAGTTATTATAGCAGAGTATAAAAATGTACTCATGAGGGTTGACCTCACTGTAGCTCTCAAGGTGAAACAAAAAATGAAATTGCCAACAAACATATTACAGCTAGTGATTAAGTGGCTTTTTATACACTATTGGGAACATTGGGACAGACAGTTCTGATGGGAAAGACATGATTACTTCTGATTACACTGTACTGTCCCACTGCAGAGGTCTGATACCAGATTTCAGTGGAAAAATAGTTACAATAAATATGTGAAGTATGTATCATGCAACCATCATAAGTATCCACAGCTACAATGAAACTGAGTTACTTATCATGAAAAATTACACATGGGATGTACGTTTGAAAGGTTATTTTTAAATTTCCTTCATTTATGCCATAGGTATAAGGGTCTTCAGAGCTGAGGTGTTTAAAAGGAAGATATATTGAAAGAAAAAAAAAAAGTGTCCTTGTGTGATGCTTTTAAAAATGAAATTAATTCTATTTTATCATGTTTTAAAATACCAAAACATGCTGCACACTGTTTATTATAATGAGTTACTAAACTTAGTGTCAGGAGAGGTGTGGGGAAGGACTATTCATCTGCTATCTTTGCTGCTATGACTGCAAAAGGATGGGCTTCCTTAAATGATATGTGAGACAGGGAAGCCCTGCCAGTTTATTCCTTTCTGTATTTAAAGCTTGTTATACTTTTGTACTTGCTGCCTGCCCAAGTTGAAAATGCATAGGATGAAAATGCATGCTCAGCCTCATGTAGTTAGTTACATGAATCAGGGAGTAATATTTTGTAAAGCACTATGATATGTTGGGACATTAGAAGGAATCATTAGGAGAAATAAATATTTGAAAGGTGAAAAGTATGTCCAGAGTTCTGGCACGCGTAAGATAAATAAGGAAAGGACGGGAATGTGTGACCATGAATTTTACAACTACAGCCTGTGAAACTATCATTCAGCAAACATTCATTACCATTATTAATAACGTGACATAAAATGGAAAACAGCAGACTTAATCCATATACTTGGCAGATATATGAAATAGCAGATGGCACTTTAAATGGGATGGGGGAATACCCAGCAGATACCAACACTGCCTGGCCATAGACGTGGCATTTACATAAATGAGCTAGACAAAATCTGGACCTAGCAAAGACCCCACATGTATACGCTTGTGCACAATTATTTTTGTGTCTGCTAGGCAGATCATAATTCTGGCTACGATGTTCTCTCCCCCTCATCTGGGAAATGTTCCAGCCATATTCAAACTGGGGCTCTAGCAACGTAGCCACTTATAATCCTGCTTGGGAACAGAAGATGACAGAAGAAGATTGGCAGGGTCCTGCCCAAATGTGTGCTCTCTGTGACACCAAGGAACAATCTAGTTCTTGCCTGTCTCCTGAAGTAAAGCAATATGCTACCCGCAATGTGTCACATAAACCCAGTGCAGCTTCCTTTGTGCTATAAGGGCTATATTGTTCCTAAGTAAGCATTTTTTCAGAGTGCTTTGTTAATGGATACGTGGGTGTGCTTTACCGTCATCTGTACACTGTACTCCGTACAATATAAGCCATACAACTGCAAGTTTATTCCACCTCACATAATGACCTTGTTTAATTCTATGTCATTTAAGAGAACGAAGAAAAATTAGAAACTTGCGTGATCCATTCTACTGGTTATATAATCTCAGATGTTGCTGAAGGCCAGAAGGCACAATGATAGACCATTATTCTTTCTTAGACACATTCAGCTGAACGTACCTAAGATATTTGTGTGAATGGTGTTTTACTTTAGAGAAAGGGCTATACTAATAATAACTTCCAAAAATCTAGACAATTCTGAAGCCCCAGGACGCCCTTTTCCATTGCTTGCGAAAGGACTGTTTCTAGACTTGGTTTGATTGTACTCACTGAAGAAACCTTTGATAATGCAAACATTTCATAGGTACATAAAGTACATAGACAAAATTATATTACAACAGGTAATTCTGACAAAATGCTTCTAGGCATAGAACAAAAATTATGTGAAGGCTTGCTTGAAGCAACTCCATACATAATCTAGCTTCACTTAATTTTGCATGCACTCAGCTGTCAAATCTCTGGCTGATTTTGTTGTCACATTTAAAAAATGAACTTCAGGACTAATGCTAATTTTGCAGAAGACAGTGATGCCTATTCCAGAGCACTCAGAACTACAGCTTATTTAAAAACTTACTTTCTGATATTCTTATATTGAAAAATATCTGTTTCTTACTTTTTTTCCCATTGTAATCCAGGATCAAAATACTGCAAATATGCAAACAATTGTTCGATTAGATTAACCCATATCACTTTTGAAGGCTAAAGAAATCAGCATTATAGAAATCATTTTCATGGTATCGGTATTTGACCTCAAAGTAGTCTCCTGACCTTCAGTTCCAGGTTTAATTCTTAAATGTTTTGCAGCCTTGTCAAGGGAAATGGTTAACTGCCATCTTTGTGGCCATAAAAGCAAATAAATCTTTGAAAACTTATGCAGCATTTATTTTGTGAACAAATTTTCTGTGGGGGCTGCTATTATATCTGCAAGTCCTGCAGCATGAAGTTATTTCACACCATGGTAAATTTGGGTAGCAAATTCCGATGTGGATTTTCCCTTGCTAGTAAAAACAGTGAGGAAAATTCTGTAGGCATTATTGGTGATGAAAGTACTTATTTTCTTCCATTCTTCCAGAAACCATTTTATAAACTAACCTCCAGGCATGGACAATAGCATGGCTTTTGGTGACAGAAAAGCACTCACATCTACCTTTCACTTCCCTGAGGGATTTTCAGTCCTGTCTCTTAATTTGTCTTCACCATTACAGTGTCCTTTGGGAGATTTTTTATTTGGGTCAGCAAGTAGCTAAATCTATTTGTATTTAAACTCCCCTATGAACAGCATAAGTCATTGCCTGTACTTTTCTGAAAGTGATCTATTATGAGTAGAAACACAGGGAAAACAGTCGGATTCAGTGACAGTTAAAGATCCTTACTTGGCATCCAAGTCATGATCAGTCCTGTAGGTGTGTAAATACTGCCAAATGACCAGTGTTCATCATGCAGAGCAGATAAACCTGGATAACAGCCTCAATTATTTAATCTTTATAGGTAAGAAATGGGCATGTAGAATTCTCATCTTCCTCCACTATTGTTAGGCTTTGGGAAAAAAATCTGTAAGAACAATGCACAATACTTAACATTTTCATGGCTTACTGTGAGATAATACTGCAAAGCAAAAACTGTCTGCAGAATAATAAGAAGAGCTTAAGCTTGAAAATTATACATCTGTTTCACTGCCTTTCTTTCTCAGAGGAAAACTTTGTCATCTAGTATTTAATATTCAAGCTAATTTACCACATCAAATGAGTTTTGTAGTTTGTATCCAACACATTCTATTTTTCCCATTTTGCTTAATGCTGCACAAGAAAAAGATACTTGAATTGTTCTGTGTACACCTCTCCACCCACTTCTTCTGCTGGCAACTTTTTAGGGCACTTAGTGCTGGCGACAGGAAATACTCTTAGAGAGGAGCAAACCAAATTTCCATCTCCCACTCATCGGAAGAGTACACCGAGTACTGAGCGATTCAGAAAGAGACTCCTAAAGAAATAGAGTAAGGTAAAATATTAGTTGCTAAACAGTCACAAAATTTATTAGGCTGAAAGGAATCACTTCAGAAGAGACTTGAGTCTTAATAACTACCCCTCAGACTTGGATTCTCCATGCTCTGAACTGTGAGCCCTCTTCAGGAGGTAAGGCCATCTTTCTTCAGATCACGATGAGACTTCATTCCAGTAGCTCAGAGGTTAAAGCTACCACGCAGTAGAGCAGAGAGTCATTTGCAAATTTCTGCCTGAGTGGCAGGGCTGAGGACAGCATACCTACTGCATGGCTCAGGAAGGACCAAGAAGGGCAAGAGCCTGAGGTTAATGCAGCTCCCAGCATAACGAGCAGAGAATACACAGAGAGAAGCTTCAGATGAGACTTGCCAGGGTACTTCAGGCATATTGGTGCATTCAGGGCCCTGTCACTGAAATTTCTGCAGATGTCATAACTAAAAATATCAGTTAGGCTACCAAGACAATTCGTTAATCTCAAGCTCTTTGGAAAGATACTGTATATTGTAAGAAATACTTTAAAAATAATCAGCCTCGTAAAAAGATCTATCTTGAATGACCCTGTCATTATTCAGAATTAAATTAACAGTTAATGGCAATGAAGGCATTTCAAAGGTGGCAGGTTTCAATTACTGAACAGAAACGGAGGGTGAGAAAGGTTTGACAGTAGAACAGACACCACTGTCAGGAGGAGTTATAATGTTTTGGACAGCAGGCATGAGCAGAGAATTGAATTAGTCTGATTAATCGATCCTCCCTGGAAGAAGTGCTATATTGCAAGGACGGTGACAGATAAACCATGAACTTTCCTATTCCTGATCTAAGAGCCATGACAAAAGCACATGTGTACATGTGCACCACAAGAATCATTATTTACTTGCGGGAATTTGAGAAAAAATATTTCATTTGGCAGTCAAAATGATGGAAAGATCTTTTTGTCAATTATGAATTTACTGTCTTTAATGTGCATGCAACAGTAGTGTGATCTTCAGGTAAGATACAACACAAAACAACCTTTCTTTTGTATTTTTTGAACTCGTAAGTAAGACTCAGTTACATAACTGCAAAACATCCTGATTTTAAGCCTACCATAGTGTAAGAGAGTTCTTACAAATATTTCCTCAAAAGCTATGTTGCCAGCAGGACCACGTACACCTAATATTATAAAAAGCAGAAAACTAGACCTACATTCTTGGAAATCTTTTTTTGGTAAAAACCAAAATCTTGGGGTTTACTAACTAGTTTACACAGACCTGGCCAAATAGGCAGAAAATATATTTACTGAATGTTTACATTTATATATACACACACGTTTATATTTATATATTTACGCTTTAAAGTGTTCTGGAATTTACCAAGTATCAATAATATTTTACTACCTATTCTCTGTAGATGTTTGAATACAGGAAAACAAGTAGACTGTGTTTCTTAAATCATTTGGGGGAAATAAACTGAAATTTATCATTTTACTTAGTTGCCAAAAACTAGACTAGTGCCTACAAAAATATTTTAATGCATCAGCTCAGAAGATGTAGAACCATTCTTTTTTTTTAATGGCTGATTCTGTTTCAGACTGAAAAAGCCTGAAATCCGTCCTTTCTTTCCATTGATATATAGAAGATACTGCCTCTCCCTAAAAACTCTGTCAACCCTAAAGTCCACTGGATTTAAACAGCTGAACCATTGAGATTTAGTCCAAGATTATGCCACTTCTGAAACAGAAAAGGGTCAAAAGAAAGGTTGGAGACAATCATTAGTTTCCTGAAAAGTGTCTCATCTCATTCTGTGTAGGGTGGGAGAAGCTAGTTCCTGCTAGTATTTTACCAAAACTCCAAGCACTAAGCCCAATGGCAGAATTGGACAAAAAGTTAGGGGATTACATTTCCCATCAGTCTTTCACTTATCCTAACCCTTCATATGTATAGCTTTAAAAAAATATTTTTCTTTTGGATGAGATTTGCAAACTCCCTCTTGCATAAACAGGGTTTGTGGTTTGGTTTTGGTTTTTTTTTTTGTGTGTGGTTTTTTTTTTTTTTTTNTATACTATTGACTGTTTTTTCTTTTAGAGAGTTTCTCCATTCAAATCATAATATTTTCTCCATTTGGACTAGGAAGTAAAGCTGAGAATAAAAGATACCTCTCCAGAACTGCAGTACCTCAGCTTTGATCTTTTTAAAAAGTCACTCAAAGACACTTTTTCATTCCTGCAGATAGGTTATCCCAAGACTAGGAGGCCCATTAATAAGCAAACCTTTAAGCCTGTTGTGAGGCCTGAGAATGCTGTTTCATTCCTATTTAGAATTCCTCTTATATCTGCACTGTGCAAGTAAACTCTCAGCTTTAAATTCTTGTGGCAAGTTGTCTTGCATTTGCATAAACTCATAGCAAAAGACTATTACCTAGGCTACTTTAGAGAGACTTATATGTACTGCTGGCTATAGAGTACAATGTCTCATAGAAATGAGTGTCCCATATTTATATACAAAAAATGGTTATACATGTTATACTTCTGTACTAATCTTAATAACGAAAGAGATACTGATAACATGAAAACAAGATTACATGAAAAATGTGGTCATAGAATCATAGAATTGTTTATGTTGGAAAAGACCTTTAAG
>RSEF01000001.1:38150624-38165569 GCA_003993805.1 Himantopus leucocephalus
AGCAAGCAGATCCCTGAAGAGGCCAAAGTCTCCTCTCCTGAAGACCAGGGTAGCTAACTTACCATGCACCCTCCTTGCCACCCTGAGGATCTTGAACTCCACTAATTCATGGGCACTGCAGCCAAGGCTGCCCTTGACCTTCACATTCCCCACCAGCCCCTCCTTGTTGGTGAGAACAAGGTCCAGCATGGCACCTCTCCTTGTTAGCTCCTCTCTCACTTGGAGAAGGAAGTTATCATCAACACATTCCAGGAACTTCTTGGATTGCTTATGCCCTGCTGTGTTATCCCTCCAACAGATATCAGGGTGATTTAGTCTCCCATGATGACCAGGGCTTCTGAAAGTGAGGCTGCTCCTGTCTGTCTGTAGAGGGCCTCATCTGCTTGGTCTTCCTGGTTGGGTGTCCTGTAGCAGACCCCTACTGTAACGTTACCTGTCTCTGCCCTCCCTTTAATTCTGACCCATAAGCTCTCAGTTGGCTTCTCATCCGTCTCCAGGCAGAGCTCCATGTGCTCTAGCTGGTCAGTGACATGTAGGTTGACACCCCTTCCTTATCCCCCCTGCCTGTCCTTCCCGAAGAGCTTGTATCTGTCCATTTCAACACTGCAATCATAGGAGCCATCCCACCACGTCTCTGTGATGCCAATAAGACAATAGCCCTGCAGGCATGCTCATGTCTCTAACTTCTCTTGTTTATTCCCCATGCTACGTGTGTTTGCATAGAGGCAGTCCTCCAAGTCAAATATATTCTGAAGAATCCTAGATGAAAGGCATTCCAAAATGCATTTCTGTAAAAAGATAGAAATGTTTGTGTTAGTTACCTACACAATATTGTTGTGCCTGACTGCAGATGGCCAAGGCTGTCCTGCTGTTCTTTTGGAACCACTAGTGATTTAGATTAATGGTGTGTACATGCTGTAGAAGAAAAACACAAAGCTTAATACATGTTTTAGCATTTTAACTGTCTTGAAAATCTTTGCAACTGTATATTATTTCTTACAGAGCAATTGCACTATGACTATATCACTGAAATTCCTCGTTATCTCAGCACTAAAAACACGTGAGAGACAACAATCTCTTTTAAGAACATTTTCTCAAGTGATAAAAGAAAATTTTTATTTCCTCTTCTAGCCAAGATAACTACTAATGTAACATGGACAAAAAGAGTTTTGTTCATCATTAACTTCACTGGCACTAAGGGTGGAAGATCTTTTAACTGGTTGCTTGGAACGTGGTTTTAGAAACCTCTTTGCAGTATTGGTAGGTTGTGGAGAGCTGTTGTTCAGCAATAAAGGTTGGGATCTTTATTCCTGGATTGGAATTTGAGTGAGTAAAGCTGAGAAGTTGTCTGAGGAGTGGAAGAAGTTTCAAAGTAAAGTGATAAGTGACAGAATACTGAAGGGAAGCAGGAGTTGGTGAGACTTTGCTTTGCTTTTTGGATCCACAGGTAAGGCCATGGTAGAACTATATTTTCTGCTCAAGGAAATAATACTGCAAGATGGCATTAATGTCCAACTCTTTATTGAAACGGAATTTCCTGACAGAGGCAACACAGCAGACCATTGTCAGAGCTGGAAAGTTTTGAGAAATATGAATCCAAAGGCTGGATTTGCTCATATGTTTGTAGCATCTTCTTTCTGTGGTGAGTGGAAGGGGTTGTAATAGTGTCAGTTTATTGCTGATAAAGCTGTATTCTTTGACAGAACTCCATATACTGTGCTAATAATGTAAGTACACAGAAAAAAAGTGACTGCAGAGAGACCTGTTTTAGAATATGAAGTAATAGCCATTGTTTTGTGGTTTTGCTTTTCTTTTGTTTTGTTTTTCTAACAGAAATGCCTTAGCAATAGAAAGGGAAACTCTAATGCTAATGAGGATTTGTACACACACGGGCAGCAGATGATACAGAGGTGTCAGAGTGTATGTTTCCATCATGAGTTTCCTAAGGGACCAGTAGCAAATTAACCTAGACAGCAGTCACAGCCAGTACATATCAGGCTCCCCCCAAATTCTCTTTGCAATAAAAGCAACCTCAGCTGTTGGTGATACCAGTGGGCTGCATAGGAGATATGGAAGAAAAACGCATTGGGAATTTTGTTGTTGAAATAATTTCTGGGTTTTTTTTTTTAATTATTATTATTATAACTGAAGACAGATATCTTTCAAGTAGAAAAGTATTCTGTGCCATCTTATATTGTATGCATTTTTATAACAATAATTTAAAATTAAGAATTAAATCAAGAGTTTAACATAGAATGAATCCTTTCTTTCTTTCTTTTTTTAAATTTCTGTCCTCAGGCAAAAGTATATAATACAGTTCAACACTGAGTTTCCCTCTTGGGTTATTGCAGTATCCTTTTAAAGTATAAGAAAGATCTTAGTGCTCAGAAAGGCTCCACAAAACCTTTCCATGTAAATACCATAGTGTAACATTTTTTGATATATTATCTTCTTGAGATTCCAGGCCAGATTCAGCCACACACATGTCTGTTTTTCAGCTGAGAGTTTCAAGATTGTCCGTGAGGTGAAGTGTGGGTCTCCTGTTGACAGTACTGAAGACTACAGGGACTTCATTAGATACAGTATGTGTAGAAAAACAGGCGTGTTTATAGATGGTATCTAGAGGAATGGCACAATAGGGAAATATTTGAGTTATGCAATGATTCTTCAGTAGGCCACCAGGATTATCAGGATAACATGGTACATAGAGCAATGGTTTTATGTAACATTATGCCTATTATTTTTTTTTTTTTAATTGACGAATTCCCTCAAGAAACCCAAGGTATGACCATAAGACATTTAGGAACCAACATTTATGATCAACAGCCTTACCTGAGGCAAGGGAGCAAAACAGAAAACAAGACTATAGGCCTAAAATTTGGGGAATCATAGGAATCCTAAGAAGTGCCCAACCTTTATATCTTTTGAACCCAGTACTTCCAACTGGAATAGGTGAACTGCTTATGTTCCTTAATTTTGGGTGGTAGAACTTAGCTTAATAATAATGAAATTTTGATGGCATCTCTGCTGCATCATCCAGCGTTGTAAAGGGGAAATCTTGTTAAAGTTTATGACCTGACAATTCCTAATTCAGAGTTAATTATTTAGCATAAGAAAAAAACTGGCGGAAAAAGAAACCAAACTAAATTTGCAAGCTTTTGAAACTTATTTGAAAGAATTACATCACGTTGCAGGATGCTTGTGGCTACTCCTATAGAGAGATTTCTATGTTAAACAGGGAAAAGTGCAATTAATTGTCCAGAGGGAGAGTGAAAGTCATTGCAATGGTCAAGTTGCGTAAGCACAGTTTGCAGCATTCTCCACCTATGGCTTGGTCCAAGTTGAATTTTGGAATTATGAATTTCGGATGACTCTTTGGAAATAAAATCCTTGTTTACTTGATAATACAGTTGTCATTATAAAGGCTGAAGTTCCCATAGAGTGATGAACAATTCAGGAATGTTATGACTCCCAGATGGAAAGGTGGGATTGACCAAGGTGGGAAGTCTCAGGACTTCCTGTCTGCACCCCTTCTCAGGGCATTTATATCTAACTGACAGTCATGTGGAATTTAGCTCTGCAAATACCAGATGATGCAGCTGGAGACATATAATGCAACTTTCGTTTTATGATGAAGCACATCAGTAAAAGGAAGTGACAATGAGTACATTAATCAGTCATCAAGTCAACAAAATGATATTTTGCACAAAAAAAAACCTAATAGGAGAAATCAGAGATTATTTCCAGTAGAGGCAGGGAGTATTAAAGGTACTGGTGAAGTAATGTCTTAAGCACTAACTTGTTGCCTTTGATGATCAAGACAGGTGCATAAATGTGCAAATTACAAGAATGAGTGGAGAATAAGGGTCAGTATTACCAGCAGATATTACAAGAGCAAAAGAATACCTGTGAAAGAATATTTTTGTTATTTATAAATACACCAAAAGAATAAAAGCTATAGGAAAAAAAAGTATTAACCTTAAAGGATACTATTGGCATATGATCAGATTATTATAAAGTAACTATGAATCTATTTAGGCTGGAAATTTAGAAGCTGTCTTCACAGAGAAAAAAGAAACTTCCTTAGACTGATAAGTTGACTTTAATCAAAGGTTTCTGTGGTTCATTAGTTTTCAGTGATGCTTCCATTGAATGCCCTCTCTGTAAGAAGACTGTTGATATTATTGCAGAGATAGGGTTTTGAAAAAGAAAAAAGGAAATGTAATGATATTGCCTCTCTGATGAGCAATGAAATGTTGCCTCCTAGAGCATCTACACATTGTAAAATAGCAGACATACTGGGATAATTTTCAAAAGTGTAGCCTGTAACCATTTACTTCAGTAGCGACCGTAGTAGACCAATATAGGACAAGAGGCTGGGCTGACAAGATAGGAGTGAAAGAGAGACTGGCTATAGATTGCATGTGAGTTTGGGTGCCAACAGTAATAGAAGTTTTGGGGTTTTGTCAGGTCAGAACTTTTGACAGCGTGAAACTTACTTATCGCTTCAGTCCTGCATTACCTGCAGCTGTTCATCACTTGCAGTTCCTGTACGTCAATGTTCTCCGTACATCTTTACAATAAAAACAGATGGGGGTTAAATAGGAGCATTCTGAATAAAGCAATGATATTTACCAGGCCTAGTGTTATATTTTCCCTTGGGTTCTTTGCACTGGGTAATGTTCAGTTTTGACAGTTTACGTTTTGAACAGGTAGATGAGAGAAAGTAAATTAATTTCACTGTTAGTATGCTCTTCACTTACAGGGCAAATATATCAGTACTAGTGGTCAGTACAGAAGGCAAGGAATTTAGACTTCTTAAATAATTATTTGGCTTGAACAGTGACTAATGTGACAAGAACAGGTAGGAAATTTTAGGTTGTATTCTTATTCTTCTAGAGGATTTACAGATTACAAGTCCTATATGGTGAAAACAATATTTCAGGGTTGGTCTTTCACAGTGGCTTTGTACTGAAGTTGAACTGAAAGTAGTGACTTATCTATCCAGTTCCAGGTGATGGTGATAACGTGGAAAAGACGGGCCATGACACTTGCAGAAGAGTGATCTTAATTGAAACAATTTTTGTCTCTCGGGTATGTTTATACGCCTCTCCAACAACAAACACACAGAAAATGTTGCTTAAATTGTAAAGTATTTCAGTACTCCAGAACAATCAATTTAATGACAAGAGGCATAATTCACCTGATATTTTAGGGGAAACTGACTTGAATTTTTTGAGGTTTTTTTCTGCTTTTACATCTAGATGTGGTCAGACATGACTGACGACTCATTTTCTAACACCACTGGAAGTTTGCCATAGAGCCTCCATAAAGATGTTTTCTCCCTTGAAGACACTTTGATAGATTTATATGCATGATGCAATATCGTGCAGGGATATCCAAGTGTGTTGTGAAAGAGCTAGCTTGGTTACTTGGTTATCTAATCATTGTTCAGTCCATACTTACATACTTACTTGTTTCTCAGACCATTGTACTTCTGCTTCTTTGCACGGCAGTGTATTTGTCATCAAGGTACAAGGTTTCTCATGTTGTATTAAGATGTATTTCTACTGAAAAATTCAGGTGGAGACATTGTAGCACTGAGGTCCACAATTTAGGAAAATACTATTTACAAGGGTCTCAGGTAACTATTTTTAGAGTTTTTGACTTATACAAAAGATGGTCTTGGCATACCTTTAAAATTAAAAGCTGACCCCTGAATCAAACATATATAAGAGCTGATTATGGGACAGACGATCTAGATGATGAGACTGTGAAATAATTCCAAGTGTTCTGTCCTTGACTTCAAACAAAAAGAATGTTCTACAAGCGATGTCTTCTCTTTTGGACAAAATGTGGAGCCCCATGCTTTTTCCATCTGGTCGTCTTAATTTGAAAGATAGGCTAGGACTGTCTGGGAAATTGGATAGAGGTTATACGTTGTAAGTTTATCCTGTTGCATGTTTTTCCTGAAGCCACAGGAATATAGGTGATTTCTGTCACACACCCCTTTAGGTACTCTTCAAATATTCCATTACTATACACCAATATCTTGTAAGTATTAAGATGTAATAGAAAGATGAGCATAAATTATTATGAAATTTATCAATAGTAGTATTGGACAATGACTAGAGATCTGGAATTTACTCACAGTTCTGCTGACAGCTTTTCACAGCTCTCTGCCCCATCTTCCTTTCTTCGTAAAGTTAAAATGACAATCTACTTCCATTGTAAAGTTGCAGTGAGTTTTCCTGATGAAAAGTTTTGTCTGAACGATGGAAAAAATGACAACAGTTACCTAATGACATTTCTGTTGCAGATGCATTTATATGCAGGTACAGCTTCACAGGTATTACAGTTATTATGTGATAGCTGCCACATTTGTCTTTTAAAAAGATGTTGCTTTTTCAATTCAATACAGACATTTTCTGACAAAAGAAAGTGTTAAATTAATGCTGAGTTAAGGTTGTCTGTGGGTGTGTGCCCTACCTAAGGATTAGGAGAGCAAAATTTAACCTTTTAAAGCCAGAATATTCTGAATTATAGTATGTGAAGTTGCTAATCTGCCATCTTTGAGCAATGCCCTTAAAATTCCACAATATATCGATTTACACTTAGTCTTTGCCAACGAGGTCCTATTTCAGAGAAAATAAAGCCCTTGATAACTTTAGGACAATACCTAACACCTTTTTTTTACCTTTTTAAAGATGTAGCTAAGTGAATTACAATTAATTGAAGCTACCCCCATGTGGGTTACAGCTAGGAAGCAACCCCAAATATGCTATGTTTTACAATCCCTTGATACGCTTTCATAAATTAAGTTGATTTTTCTGCAGGATTTTCACCCTCACAACACTGAAAGCTCCATGACAAGAAGAGGCTTGAATTTCTTTGCACTGATATTGGATTAAGACACACAGACACCTCTCTCTCTCCTTGGATACATCCAGTACTGGCTCAGACCCAGATCTCCTCAAACTGCCAAGCTGCTCCAACTAATCCCTTCACCATTCAGTATCACTGCACTTAGCACAGTGAATCCAGCTGAAATGCGTGTGGATTTTTGCCAGCTGGGGAGGAAGAGTAGAGCAAGTGCTTCAATGACATGTATTTTAACATTATTTTTCTTGGTATTCACAAGTTACATACACACCAGCTTCTTGCTTCCTGGTTTTCAGATATCTGAAAGTCACTGGATTAAACATTCTGGAAAGGAATGTGACTGTACCGATATTTTAAATCCCGGTAAAAGACACTTTTGTCAGGCGTTTATTATGTACCACACACTTCAGATCCAAACAAACATGATCTTGCTACATGCCAAGGTAAGTTGCCAAAAACCTTTTTCACAGTGTGGAGAAACAGGAAGGGGGATTATGTGGCTGCTTAGAGCTTCTGTACATGCTTGGGGACATGCAAAAAGTTCGTGGAACAGAGCAGATTGAGAAGAATGCATGGTGTTCAGTAAGAAAAATAAAGTAAGGTCAGAAGATGCTTTCATGATTTAAAGCTCTGGGGTTGGGATCTGAAGTAGATGACAGACACAAAGGGTTTCTCTGTAATGCTGCTGGCAGAGAAATTATAGCTGTCCTGGGACTAAGCAGTAGAAAACAGAAACATCGTGAATACCAGAAGGAAAGAGATCAAGAACAGAATCTGCAAGAATTTCAGCAGACAGTTTAGCCCAAAAATAAAATATAGTTTTAGGGATTTCTTTTGAACTTGGGGGTGTCTGTGGCATTGTTTTGTATGGGGAAAGTGAATAGTGTTGTTCTCTGTCCTAAGACAGAAGTTTGGGAGGCGAGAGAGAAACATATTGCCAAACCACCAGTCACCCAGCAAAACATGAAAAGCGACTATGATAACTGATCAAGGATTTGGTAGGGCCTGTGGAAGCAAAAATAGAATATATGTTAGAGAAAATGCATCATTCATCTCTGGTGTGGCTGTGCTGATGCAATGACATTGTACAAGGGATGATTACTGATGAGGTGATGAAAGGCAGTAGGGAGCCATGAATAAAGATGTCTGAGGAAGGTCATAAACACATGATTCATCAAAAAATGAAAATCCTTAGAAACATTTCCGTTTTCAAACTGTGGTGCAAGGCTTCTTTTAGGAAAAGGAGTTTCTGAGTATGGAATCAAAGCAGTTTCTAGTTCCCTTCTGTTAAAAAAAATAAATACTCCAATTTTCACCTTGGAAAGAGACTACACAGTGAAAAAAGGTATTTCCAAAAAATTCATCAGTGACTTTGCTAAAGTTGTCAAAGTTTATAACATTATGAAAATGAAATGCCAGATTGCCACACAGTCTGGATCATAACATACAAGGTAGGTGTCTTCACGCTGCAGGATAATTACAAATATATCTCCAGTTTCTACCTGCAGGAACAGCTACTGAAATTACACATCTGTAATTAACAGAATAACTCTATCTGATAAAATGTTTGGCTGTAAGGAGAAGAAAAAAGGACAGAAAGTAAAAGAGAACACAAAAAATACAGCTGTCTTTTAGACATTAATTTGACTGTGCACAAAACCTTTGGAGTTCTAGATTTTACCCAACAACTCTCTAAATAACGTTTTGTCTCAATACAGTTTTAGAAGTACACGATGGATAATAGCATGAATCTGAAAAATTAATAAAAATACCCCAGAATAGGATTTTTTTAATACTGCCTTTATTACTGTACCACAGAAACTGCATGTGAATACAGTACTTCTCCAGCTGTTGTTAGGGAGCTGACTGTAAAGCTACATTGGTGTTATCAACAGTTAACTGTGTAATTGGAATAGTGGTATTGCACAGATAAAGTATTACCAACTCTCAGTGTCTGGGGATATTCAGGATTCCTGGATAATGCCATTATTTCAGATATGGATAATACTGTATATGCACCATAATGTGTAAGCCACTGTCCCAGATGAGCTCATGAAGTTTGGATCCTCAACAACTTATGTCTTTGGAATGCAGTTTTCGTAACATGGCCTATGTGTTTATTTTTTCTCATGTAAAATATCCTTCCCATGATATCATTCATTATTTAGTAGCACGTTATCAACATCACTATTTAAATAACACCTTTCTTACCTGCAATAGAAGGAGGCCAGATTAACTCTAATATTGAGATGGTTTTTGTCTTCAAGAGTGGCTGCTCGTCAAATGTATCTCACCCAAAATATCAAAATACCTCATTCATTTCCTATTTGCATCATCTTCTCTCCTTTAAATTCTGAATGAAGCAAAGACAGAACATTAACAACCTAAAATTGTGAACCCCGGAGTTCACAGTATCCATCTACTAACGTGAATATTTTGTGCTGATACTTTGTGTTGCATGTTGAAATTGCAGTTTTATTTGTTATCTACCTTCTTTTAATCTGAGATAACTCCTTAATGGTATTTTTCAGTGTTGTTAACAAAGAAAAGTGTGTCCTGTTTATTTTTAGATAATATGGACAAGTTCAAAGTTTCATATAGGAATAAACATTCTTTGAGTTCATATTGCTTATATTATCTTTAGTTATTGTTCCATTTGGAAATTTCAGCCAATGCTTAAGCTTCATTAAAGTACATAGCAGATATGACTTACTGTAAAGTCATTAATAAATAAGAGCATTTTTAATTTTCCTAACCATTAACAAATATGAACAGAAAGAATTGAATTTGACTTCCTACATTTCATGAAGTATTTCTGTCTTAGGTTCTAAATTATGCAACCAGTAGCTTAAAATTATGCCGCTATTTCCATTTACACCTATAATACATATTTCATATGTANTTGTTTATATTTCATATGTATTATAACAGCATCTAAGCAATAAGAACTTCATGATAGAACTAGTGACTATTCTTAAACTCTGAAATAGCACATTTTATTACNATAATACATATTTCATATGTATTATAACAGCATCTAAGGAATAAGAACTTCATGATAAAACTAGTGACTATTCTTAAACTCTGAAATAGCACATTTTATTACATTTTGTAAAGAAAAATTAGCAGAATGGAACATTTATTGGTTGGTATNCATTTTGTAATGAAAAATTAGCAGAATGGAACATTTATTGGTTGGTATTAAAATATCTTTTAATGATGACAAGTATTATATATGATGCACATCAAAGAAAGTAATAATCCTAAAGATCCTAAATCATGGAAGAAGAAACAGAAACTAAAATCCAGGCACGCGCTGAGCTCAGATTACTTTTCACAGTGACCCACAGACTAGCAGTCTTCAGAATTGAGTGTATCATCACAGACAATAGGGTGATAACAGCTGCTAAAATAAAATGGATCATGGTTGTATAGGGATTTGTAAATAATCAGGAGTACTTTAAAGAGAGTTAGTCTCACCTAACTGAGACGCATTGCTGGCACCTCCAGGGAAAGAGTGAATGCTCAGAGAATGCGCAAGTTGCTCCTTTGAATTAGCTTTCACGTGTGCAGTGTAGAAGTTATTTCTAGAGGTAATCAAACCTCAGGTGATCCATTTGGTCTGGTTGTGCATCATGTGTGGTCTGAATCAAGTAATCAAAATAAAATGTAACCAGCAGTGCGTTAAAGAGGTGGATAGAAAGAGATCCATGGCCTAGCCTACCCGGCAAATCTCATTTATCTGTTTTGAACAATGAAGGCTTTATACCGAAAAGCCCTTTCAGGAAGTGAAGGATTTGACAGTGTTAGGGATGTATGTTTTAGTGCTTATGTACATTAGTGCAAACTGTGAATCAAGATATGCTACACCATTATAAAGCTGAACTTGCACACACAGACTATGGCTCAGTCAACCTCTGCATATTGACAAACTCAGCCTGTTCAGGAGACAGATCTACAAAAGGGAAAAAGATTTTGGAAATACCATCTCGGCAGTAATCACTCATTTTCAAAAGATTAACTATAATGAGTATGAATTGGCCACACTCCGCTTCAAAGGAACACCCAAGTTTTTCAGATTAATATCTCTCAGGACCCCACACCCTCACCCACTCTTTTTTCTGATCTGTGAATTTTGCATTGCACTTTGAATTATCACATATGACTGTACCTATTTCTCCTTTGGGCAAACAGCAGCGAGGGGCAGAGAGGTCTTACTGACTCTTCTCCCACACCGCTTTTCAGAGTTCTGAAAGAAAGAAAATGTGTTCCTGATTCTAATTCCTTATCTAGGCAGCTGCTTGTGCATGTATAGCAATTTAGCAACATTTCCTAGCGAATTCCAGCTATTCTAGCCTGGTGGGGAGTGGTACTGATATCTCATTAGCAGTATCTAGTCCTCCTTGACATGGATGATCATGGCTACAGAGGAGATTAATCTTCAGGGGTCTGCTGAAGCAAACGTAGCACCCCAGAAGCGGAGATGCAAGAGAAGATGTCAGAAACAGAAGTGGTAGTGGAGCAAAAACCAAGACTTCATTGTGAAAATGAAAAGAAATAGACAAATTGGTTTTAGCCAAAATGAGAGACTGATCCATTAACATATAAAGCTTTTAGGTTCAATCTCCCTGTCCACTCAGGGCAGTATACTAAAAGAGCTTCTTTTCTCTACATGGCTCTTCAAGATAACTTTACTTCTGTTTTAACTAAATCAAATAAGTAACAGATACTTTAAACACTCAGTATTCATTTAAGACAACCCACAATCATTGTATTAATTTTATCTTCTATTATTTGAACTATCTTTTTCCAAATTCCTTGAGAGATTTCAGCCATGTATTGTCTACTCATTTATTACTGATTGACAACTACTAAAGAGAACCTTTTGAAGATGGTCGGTTAAAAATTGATGAATGTCAGAGCTGTTTGTCTGTATAACCTTATTTAGATTGTATATGGATTTTGAGATAGTCTTTAATGATAAAATTGCTATCCAATTTTCTGCCTTACCAATAAAAATAGCAGTCTGTGTAAATGCTCCAGTATATTCTGATACAGTGATAAAGTAATAATTTAAATTCCATATTAAGTAAGGGAAGGGAGAACCACATTTTCAAAAAAGGTGTAGTTTACTGAGGGTGGGGCCTAATACTGTAGATGAGCTAATCTAACTCCTGTTTCCTGATCTTAGACCATACATCACATCTCCGTGCTGGTGCTGGCTTACTGGCTTTTTTGTTTGTATCCTTGGTAGCTTTTTTACCCCAGTAGTTCATGGAATTAAAGTACGAGAAAGCTTTTTATGTTTTTGTGGGTTAGGATTTTTTTTCCTGTTATTTTTCTCATTGAATAGGCATATTATAAGGCCTCGAAAACTGCAGAGCTGGCAGAAGGCATGCAGCAGAACTGGGAGTTCCAGACTAGAATATATGAGATCAGTTTATCTTTAGCCACGCTTTGACTTTTCTTTTTTTTTTTTCTTTTTTCTCTATCAAATACAGAATATGTCACCTTCCCAGAGGAGGGTCCCATCTTAAACTAGGCACTTCTCTCCTCTTTTAAGGAGGGAAGAAAAAATAGGAAATAATAGTAGGAAATAATCGGAAATGTCCAGTGCTTTTATTCCGTTGGGATTGAGTCCATCCAAGGAAATAATTATTGATGGTCATATGGACTGAAACTCAGGGTGTATCACCTTCACAGCAGATTCTGAGATCTGCTGGGTGAACAGGCTCTTCATCCCTTCTCTTAAAATTGAGCCATTTCCATTGTGCCTGTGGAAATAAAAGAGAAAAGAGAAGAGGAAGTCTGACTGTAGTGGATTATTAGGGCACTCAGCTGGGAGTGAGGGAGATGATTCTAGTTCTGCCTAGCAGGCATGATAGGAAACTGGAGTGCCAGCTGAGAGCTACCTAAGTTTTAGTGGAACACGTTGTGTGTCTACAAGGTAATGAAATGCATCTTTTCTGCACAGAAAGAGCAGCAGCAGGAGAAAACATAGCAAATTTATTGATGGAGACTGTTCAAGAGAGCTACATCTCCAAAACTGAACATTATATTGAGCATACACGGACACTGGAAAGGAACCTATGGCTCTGTCTGGACACACAGGAAGAAATGGGGTGAGTATTCCTGGTCTTGTGCAACACACAAAGATTCAGACTGAGACGCCAGGGAATCATTCCTACTTTGGGTGATTTTAGCTAGGTGCAAAGATAAATCAGGTCTTGATAAGATAAATTTCATAATTGTTTGAGAAAAAGAAATACCAAGGCCAACAGATCAGACATGCTTTTTTTTTTAAAAAAAAAAGACTGCATACTGTAGAGCAGAAATCCTTAGAGATATAAAATATCTTTCCAAGACATCTTTAATAGAAGAGGTAATACCTCAGCAGAATATAAAACAGGTAAGAGAACCCAATTATGCTGGAATACATGTAATAAAAATAGTCTTACCACGCTCAAAAGAAACCTCTCAATCTTAATGATAATTTAGGTAGATTGGTTATGTTTGGTATTCTAGAGAGTTCAAGAACTTGCTGAATGGATTCTTTCTTCAGTAGCTAGATTTCAATGGGAGGAGATGATCACAATGAATTTGAACAACTATGGTAAAAAAAACCTCTGTGTTGATTGTAACAATTAACTTTTTTTCTTTATAAAAGAAGTTTGTAAACTTTTAATACTTTGTTTGGGGAACTGTGGCTCTGCTGGCTTACATTTGGAGTTCTGCTTTGTACCTGAAGTACAGTCCAAAAAGACATAAATAGTTGAAGCTGTTCAGATCATTAAGGTATGACACAGATGATAGTCTGATTTAAGATGAAACAGTGCAGGAACATAACCAGATGTTCAGATAAGCTCTGAAAATGGTTCATGTTGCAGATTTAAAGCACAACAACAAATATAATGTTGAAGAAACCATAGAATTACAAGTGTTTTGTTATGGGATACGCGTTAAGTCCCAATAGGATAGAGGTGATTCCTTGACCTATAGAAAGAAAATTATGTACAAAACTTTGTGGGAACAGTATGTTTTGGGGAAAGTTTTTATCTAGACCAGTTGCTTTCTTAAGGGCCTTTTTTAATTAGTAGAAGTGCAGAACAGGTAAGAGATACCAATCAAAACATGGAGTTTGAAATTCTTACACAATTCAAACAGAAGGTAACTGTCCTGACATTTGAGTACAATAAGTGCCAGACAAAGCTGTCACCTGATGCTTGTAAGCAGGGCCTTGGGGGCACACTTGTACAAAGGCAAGGTGATGGCTTGAGACTTGTAGCATATGCTTCCAAAGTCTGGACTGAACCTGAGTGTCAGTGTGCAGAAGCAGATAAAGGATCTCTAGCTGTACGGTGTGCAGGGAAGGAAACATGTTGATTCTTTTTCCTGAGGGAGACCAGGTTTGGTAGAAAAAGGTTATGAGTTTTGAAAGATGACTACAAAGAAGAAATTAGAAAAGGCTTCTGGATTTCAAAAACTTTTCTTTTTCAGTTTCAATTGTATGATTTACAAACAGAGATGAAAGAGGAAAAGACTCTGTGGTAACAGAAAACTTGTTTTCATCTTGGGATAGAAACGAAGTAGGAAGACATAAGGGTCTGATACTGGAACTAGGTGAGCCTGCTCAGAAAACTGCTTTCACAAGGTGTGACAGTTTTCTCTCAGAGGATATGGTCTGTCACTGCAGAAGCCGCAACATGAAATCAAACTGCCAAAGATAATGATGGCTATTAATATCTTTCCCTTTTAACAACTTCGAAGCAGATCTTTGTGACACAGATGATACTGTATTTAAGAGCAACATGCTTTATTCCGTGTTGATTTCAGATGGTTGCTATTTTCTGGATGTGGTAGTACCAGAAATACAAATGTTAAACATAAAATTAGGTCAGCTAAGTTTGTAGTTAAGTTATAGAGTAGTATCCTTGAATCTGATCCTTTCACCTGCTCCAGGTGTTCAACTGAAGCCAGAAATCAGTCCATTAAACTATTTAGCAAAAAATAATAGTGCTGTATGCTGTTGTAAATACGATAACAGATTACGGGGGGGGGGGGGG
>RSEF01000001.1:38182701-38197813 GCA_003993805.1 Himantopus leucocephalus
TTTTTTTTTTTTTTTTTTTTTTTTTTTTTGGGGGGGGGGGTTGTTGCCTCCCAGAAACAGCAGGCTAGAAATGTGTTCTGCCTCAGAATTTGGCTCCCACTGGTCTAGGAATTTCAGTACTGTGTATAACACTGTAAACATTACGTTTCCCTACCTGATAAAATTTCCAGGTAGATGATGCGTGGCACTAGAGACAACTTGAAGGCAGTTCCTGTCTAAAAAATTAGGTACATCTTCATACACCTCCCCACTTCATCCAGCTGATGGTTTGTGGGTCAGATTTGACCCAGCGGATTATTTCTCTGGCTCATCATCATTGATAGGAGACAGAAATGACTATTAGGGCAACATGTGCTACAAGTGAATAGTTTGATGTCTGCGTTTAGTGCTGGGGACCACCGCCACCTCGGTGTGGCCAGCGGAGACAGGGAACCGAGCAGGTTTGCACCGTGCCCATGAAGAGGCAGCACCAAGAAGAGGGTTCACGCAACCTGAGACGAGTCCCAGAATTGTGATGTGCTGGCGGGAGAGTTGGGCATCCCAGGAAGGAGCGAAGAACCTCCCTGACCGAGTCATGAAAGCCTCAGCGGGACACTAAGCCTGCCCTGCCCCCTGCCCTGGGCAATCCCAGCCGCTCGGTGCCTCAGTTTCCCCAAAGGCGAGCTGGGGACGCCCACACCGCTGCCATGCCCAGCCCTAACCGTTTCCCCCAGCCAAGGATGGAGCGGGAGATGCCGAACGGCCGCCCCGGGCAGGAGCAGCTCCCGCAGCCGCAGGTCCCGCCCGGCGGCCGCCGGCGAGCGCAGGGCACGGAGCCGGGCTTGCGTCTCCCTCTGCTGTCACAAGTTGGCTACTGCTGCAAGTGCGGTTTTGCCGGGGGACGCGGAGGTTTTCAGCACACGCGGCCTCCGAGCAGCAGAGGGGACGGGGAGAGCCGCATCCCCACCGGGAAGGGGGG
Source organism: Himantopus leucocephalus (assembly GCA_003993805.1). Taxonomy (NCBI): domain Eukaryota; kingdom Metazoa; phylum Chordata; class Aves; order Charadriiformes; family Recurvirostridae; genus Himantopus; species Himantopus leucocephalus. The sequence goes on from RSEF01000001.1 coordinate 38,183,660, forward strand.
AAGGGGTTTCCAAGCGTCTTTCCGAGGGCTGGAAATCAAAGGGGAAAAAATAAAAATATAAAAATAAAAAAAATAAAAATAAATAAATAAATAAAAATAATAATAAACAAAAAAAAAACCAAAAAAAACCCCAAAAAAAACCCAAAAACAATACATCTGCCAGAAAGTACTTGGAAGGATGATGAGGATGATGAGGAGAGAAAGAGGGGAGAGAGAGGCGTCAGTGTCTGGTCCGTCATAAGGACCTTCGATGTTCCCATGCCACCCACTTTGCTGGGTGGCTGCATGACCCGCCCATGTTTGCCCACACTGTTGTGCCAGCTCGGTCCCAGCTCAGAGAAGCAGAACTCATCTGCAAGGGAGTGCACACAGGCCCGTGCTACACCACTGCTAGCACTCCCCACCCTTGACTCCCCCAAGGCTGGACCTCAGTGCCCCAACACCAGATGACACTGGCTTGTAGTATGTTTCCCTCCTGAGAAGCAGCAGATCCCTGCTCCTGCAGAGCTGGGACAGCCTGGGACAGTCCAGGCACTCCTCTCGGAGCGTACATCCCCTATCTCTGCTATTGGGGTAGAAGCCAGACACACACACTCACCAATTAAAAGGCAAATCCAGCTCATTTCCATTTATTCCACACACTGCAAACAAAAGTGGAATGAAAACAGATCTGTTTAATACCCTCACCTTAGAAAATGACATCCTCACCTGAAAAATAGCAGAAGCAAAAATCTGCTGCCTCCACACAACTTGCAGAGTTGTAGAGACTTTACTTCAGAGCGGCAGCTCTGAGCAAGGTCACTTGGTGAAATGTGAATAAAACTTCTCGTATCACTTAGAAAGCACAGGGATGTCTCTCAAGAACCACTTCACAAAGCATTTTCCTGCAGGGTGTGCAGCTCCTCTGGAATGACGTAGCAGCCGCTTGTGGGGCAAAGCCTGCAGAGCTGTATGACTTCTCTAAGGTAGCAATTACAAAGACTTTGGAAACGCAATAAAATCTAAAAAAAAAAAAAAATCTATTTAAGACAATTTTTGATCCCCTTGAGTCTGAGAGTGCCCTTCTGCTTTTACTGTGTCCATGCCCTCAGCGTTCCTGGAGGCAAAGGGAAGCGCTGTTATCTCTGCGCGCACCACAGGGAACTGGGATGTAAGGACAGGCTTTTCAGAAGCAACTGGCAATTCTGAGTCCTCCATTTGGGACATGCTAGTTGAGAGAGCCCTACTTGCAGAGGTGAGGCTGGCAGCTTTGGCTTGAATTCAGTTTAGTTGCCCCAAGCTAAACAATCAAATATGAAGGTGCTTAAAAAAAGAATAAAAAATTACCAGTCACTGTTGAAATGTCGACCCAAATGACTTGCCCCAGGTTATACAGGGGAGACTGGGATGGGGCCAAGTAAATGGAACTGCCTCCTGAATTCTTCACTGGCATCCAAAAAGCCCAAGTCTCCATCCTTTGGGACTCTGGACGTCCCCACAGGACGTGTGTCTGCGGCACCCTTAGCTCAGCTCTCAAGTCCTGCACCTACGTGGCTTCCTAACAAACAACATTAGTGTGAGGGGTGCTAGGGTTAGTTAATTATCACGGTGGCAACAGGCAAAATTGCCTACTAAAAACAGGGCTCCACTGAGAGCAGAGGGAGATACCATGAACTTGAAAGCCCCTATCTTCTTCCTCCTTGTACTTCCTTAACAAAAGTTAGCGTCCAGGCTTCAGCAACTTGCTGACCATCACTGCCTGACACTTACCTGTTATTATAATGTCTTTACTCTGTCATCCAGAGTTGACCTTGGGAAAGAGATCTAATATATATTCATAAGTCCATTTAATTTCATCATTAGCTCTTCTGTATACCTGATTTATCACCATAACCATGTCTGCAATTTCCTTGCCAATATAAGGTTGATGTAGTAAGACATCAGCAGAGCGGTTACTGATCTGGTGTTCTGCCTTCCCGACTCCCCCACCGGGGGGTAGCTGCAGAGGAGGCAGGTTTTTCTTTCTCAGCCATGCCAGTCTCCTCAACTGTTAAACTGAATGAAGTTGTTGCTCCACCAATTACTCTGTTTATACCTTAAACCCATTAATAAGGCTGGGCTTGAAGGGAAATACTTCACAAAAGTATCATTATTAAAAAATTGGAAAGGTGTTGAGAGAGCATTAGCATCATAAATCACGACTTGGATGTGACGTCATGTCAGCAAGGAACTGATGTGTAAACCCTCAGTTGATTCCAAGACCGTGTGGATCAGCGGTTGGCTTAGGCTTAGCCCCGCTGAAGGAAACATGTTGGTACAAGAATAAGGCTTATCTTTTGTACAGCTGTCAATCTGCTGATCTTAAAATATACCACAAAGCCACAAAATCCCCATGTAACAGACAGAGAAATCCTGGTCTGGAGAGCAGAGTGACAAGAGTAAGGGCACCCAGCAAGGTGGTAGCAGAGCTGAGCCCATGTGCCATCACACTGTTCTGCCCACAACATAGCACAGCCTCTCATCACCTCCAAGAGTGATCGGTGGCATTTGGGTCTGCATTTGGGTCTAGCTCACCCAGAACTCTGATCTGTACATCTCAGGAGCACTGCGACCACCATTGTGTTCACAGTCACTTTCCAGCACTGCAATGCCTGATCCCAACAGCATCCTGGAGCTCAGAAGAGCTTCATGCCCCTATCCAGCCAGCCCTGCTCTCTCCTGAGGCCAGTGACCAAAGCCCATGCTTGGAGTCACATCTAGAAGGGGGAGCAGCTGCCAGCTGTGCTTGGCTACGTGCTGAGGGGACACGCTGCAGCTCCTCTGCTGCACACACACAACTGGCACCTGCACAAGAGCACCATGAAAACGTGTTCCTGGGACCTCCTGGCTAAGGCAGGGGCATAAGCCACAGCCAGGACCAATTCAGTCACTTGTTTCAGAGGGACTTAAAGGGTCTGTGGGCTCACAGCAGAGGGGAAAGAGCTTGTCCTTGACAGGCAGGAGAGACAACACCGAGATGCCAGGGCAGCGCTCAGAAATGCTCAAAGAAACTCCATTTGCCACCCAAGAGCTGGAGATGTGCACAGACATAATTAAGAGCCCCTCCAAAGGCAGCCTGAGTGAAGCAAACACAGAGCTGGTTCACTAAGCAGGCTTGGAAAATCCCAGAAAGACATGGAAAAACAGCACCAGAAGCTATTTACAAGGAAATGCAGAGGAGGACAAAGGACAAAGCAGAGGAGGAAAATCTGGTGAAAAAAAAAATGCACTGCAAGAGCTTTACTTATGAACGGCGAAGGGCAGAGTATATCAGCAAATGCCACACAAGGTCATCAACAGTAATTACTGCAAGAGAAATCATTATGTCAAAACTTCAGGAAAGAGGAGGAAAAAAGTATTTCTAATTTTACAATGAGGGTGGTGAAACACTGGCACAGGTTGCCCAGAAAGGTGGTAGATGCCCCATCCCTGGAAACATTCCAGGTCAGGTTGGATAGGGCTCTGAGCCACCTGATCTAGCTGAAGATGTCCCTGCTTATTGGGGACAGCCCTGTGGGACTAGATGACCTTTAAAGGTCCCTTCCAACCCAAACTATTCCATGATTCTATGATTCAAACTGATACGGATTGAGAAGAAAACAGAAGGTAAACAGGCAAAGGGACCACCAGTAGGTAGGTTGGGTCCTCAGGTGTTTCTCAGCATCACACACAACAGAAACCAAACCTGCAATTAAACAAAGCAAAATTAAATCTTGGCAGGATACAAACACCCCCGAGGAGATTCTAAATTACACACAAGATGTTCAGTACCTTCTCTGGCAGCACGTGAAACAACTGAGTATGGGTGAGAGAGGCCCGGAGAGGTGTCACAACATGCTGAATAGCTGTCTGAGAGACAGCTGTCACAGGGCACCAAGCAGAAGCTGAATAACCATGACCCAGGTTTGGGACATGACAACCCTGAGCAGGGAGGAAGAAGCAATAGGGCTGCCATTGGTATTGGATACAGCGGCTACAGCTGCAATAAAATTGTGTAAGCTTGTAATCCAAGTGAGGCCAAACCTGGGATGAAATATTCATATGGTAAAAACATGAGTGGAATAAAAACACGCAACCAGAGCCAACTATGTCCCCAATCTCCTTACATCCAAGCTGCTAAAAGACTGCTAAAAGACTCCAGTTTTCAAGCACGTGAGCAGTCGGCAGGTACCGCCCTGACTGCAGCAGCAAAACTAGCTGTGCATTTGAACAGACCAAAGCAAGTGCTGAACACAGCTCCATTCAAGTGCCTACCACCAAAGAGACCTTACTTGACTTGGCAGAAGGAAAAAAAGATATCCCCAGTGTTTGATGCTAATGATGGAGATCGGCATGAGCTAGTAGGCAAGGAAAGCAGCTTCCTTGCCTTGTTTTGAGCACCAGGATCGAAGTACAGATGGCTGAGACTGTCGTTTGGGATCAAAAGTAGAGATGCCGCCAGCAAGACACACTAACAAGACTCTCAGGGATCCATGTCAGTGCTGATGACATTTAGGGCGAGAGATGACCAGATAGCTTGCTGGAAGCTGTGACGGTTAAAGGGTACAACTGGCATTGTCAGCCAAAATAACAGGAAAGCAGTTGGACCCGTTCGATAATACCAAGCTGAAACTGTACACTGCTGCATTATTCACTCGGTGATCTTCCAAGGGCAGCCTGGGAGAAGTTCAGCCCAGGGCAAAACTACTTAAGGAGAAATCAGCTGCTAACGGTCTTGACTAACCATTGCAGAATGCCCCAAAACACCCTCAGCACTTGCTACTCAAAGGGGCACAAGGGGTAGTGACTTGTTCAGATCAGCCTTGCGAGTTATCCCTGCTGGAGCCAAGCCGCACTGATCCCACAACAAGTATGCCTTTGCCACACTCCCCAGCTCACCAGGACTATAGCACCAGGCAGGGCTTTTGGCAGTACTCAGCCCTCTCATCCCCATAAGGGAGATCTGGCAGCCCCAGCAGAGGCAGCGCAGTTTCATCCCCAGCCTTTCTTGCTGCACCATGGACTGGCCTTGCCACCAGCGGTTAGTCCCTAAGAAAATGGTTCACCCCTCACTCAGCTGACCCTCTGCCAGGGCCAGTGATGCTCAGGACCAGGGATGCTCACATGTTATCAGCACCCTAACGAGTTTTAATCAGAGGAGAGCCAACCCCAGCAGCATGGTACTAGAGATTTCCACGCGCCACATGGGCAAGGGGGCAGCCCCTCATAAAGGCTGGGCCCGTCACCTGGAAGAGGTGGTTTTGGCAGCAGCAGGTGAAGCAGTTGAAGATTAACCCCTTCTCAGGGCCTCTCCCCTTGGAGGCACGGGGAATTTTGCCACGGACATCCCCTGCGGGCAGAAACACACCTTCAAAGATGGAAAGCAAAGTTCTCTACCGGTCTTTGTTGGTCCCATGTCCAATATCCTCCCAAAGTCACCTGCTGTTGTTTTCCAAGCCTGTAAGTGGGAAAAATGTTAAATGGAAGGAGGTGCAGCGCATCTCAGGGGAGAGTTCCTAAGCAGCCTGAGGAAGGATGAGGGTCCCAGCCCCACACTGCAGAAGGGACATGGGGAGCCCTGGGGGTGGCGGGAGTCAGCGGATCCTCCTCAGCATCCCAGCAGAGGATAAAGCCAGGGAGCAGAAAAATCCCCCATGCCAGCTCCCCGTCTGCTTCCCCTCCTTCCCCACAGAGTGGAGCTGCGCTGCCTGGTTTTCAGCAAGTCACAGGCGAGGCCAGGTCTGCGGCTCGGGATGCAGCTCCCCAGGCTGCATGGCTGCATCCCGGCACTCAGCAACGTAAATCGGACCTGCATCAGGCCGGGGTATCTGATCACTCCGGCTAGCCAGAAACCACAAGTCAGAGACTGGGCTGGTGGTTCTCCAGCTGCAGACAGCTGCAGGCCACAGCCGATGCGGCATAAAGCTTGTGCTACACCAGCAGTGCCTTCAGCGCACATTTGGACAGAGTTTATGCAACATCAGCCCTTTGTGGCGTAGGATTCTGGTATTTTTGTTCCGGTACCGGGAAGCCTAAAGCTGGGTTTATTGCATCGTCAAATCACAGAACACCAGAGGTCTGAAGAACTGGGAAGTCCTCATGTCCCTGCCAGGAATGCTGGTAGGTTGTCAACCCAGGGAACAAATGACAGCTGGACCCCTGATAAAGCAGAGATGCTCCTGAACTGTATCTGCACTGCAAAAATGGTAGTAGGACATTGCACCTTTGAAATGTTTTTCCATTAAAACTCTTTAATTAGAGAGCTGATCTCATTATTCTAAAATAAATCTTGGGGTTTGGGGAAAAAAAATCACTGAGGGTTCTTTAATGTCAAGGGTTGGATTCTGATCCAAGCTGTGCATGTATAATTGCACCAGCCTCAGCTGAGTTGCTTCTGCCTCACACTGAAGGAATGGAGACAGTAATCTGCCCCCCTGCATCGCAGCTACCATATGCACTCTGGGCTGGTGCTCTAATATGATTGGAAATCCAGACAAATCTGCTTCCTTGGGATGCTGCAGCAGAGCCGAAATCACAGGTGGCCACAACGATACAACTTCTGAGACAACACTCTAATATTTTTAGCTGAGCCGAGCGCTCACGAACAAAGCAGAAATGACACATCTGAGAGCTGAAATCCTCCCTTTCCGAAGCAGGTACAGCAGAGCAGGGAAAACACATGCCCACCTGGATCATCTCCGAGCACTGCTCGGGGCAGAGGAGCTGAGTGACATGGGACATCCTGGCGCATGGCACTGCTGCCAGCCAGCACCCACTGGGGTGGCTCCTCCTGGATGGGGCTTTGAAGAGGGGGCTTTCCAGTCACCACTGATGTGACCACTGATGTGACCACTGATAACAGAGATACAGATTGTAACGGAGGAGTGAAATGCAGCCATTGATCTGCCTGTCTTAGTGCTCCAGAGAGCAGGTTGAATACAGGTAAAATTTCTTTTTCTTCTGGAAAAAGAAGCTTTTGTAGAGCTAAAAAAAANAAAAAAAAAAAAAGGAAAACTACAGGCAGCACTTCAATAAAACCCCATGGACATATTTCGTCAACCAAAAAACCCCAAATTGAATCTTTTTACAAAACCAGACATTCAAAAGACACCTATTTTGTGCAAAACCCAGTTTCCCTTTCCAAAATAAAAAATGCTTTGCTGAAAGTTTTCAGGCAGCCCCAGCACCTTGTCCTTGGAAGCAGCAAACAGCAGACATGCAGGAAACACTTTATTTAAATAATTTCATTTCTTTCCTCTTCCTTCTATATTCTCCAAGGGAGAACGTGCTTGTGATAGACTCCAAAAGCCACAGATGTGCCCTATCTGTGAATTGGAAGTTGCCAGGCTTCCTGTCTTTTAGCGTTGCCTCTCTGCACTGTGTGGTCTTCTGGACAACTAAAGCCTCTGGTGTAGCAATAACAGCTCTGGATCTCACGCACAAGGGGAACCATGCTGCCTCTGCTCTTGCTAATGCAGCCCAACACGGTTTGGTAGCTTCCTCTCTATCCTTCTCCCAAAAGTTACTGCTCTCATGTGACAACACTACCAGAAAAAAATTGTTTCCTTTCAGTAAGTGCCCATATCCTTCTGAGGGCAGGCAGGCCAAAACACAGAATGACATGCTTTTTGATACCTTGGCATCTACTAGGTGATAGCAGCGATAGCTGTGATGAGTTTGCCAGCCTCTGTCCGGAACGGTGGAGCAGGTGTCTCTGCCCAATTTCTCTGCCTGCCCACACGATAGTGAATTAAAAACTTACCAATAACAGATCCTGGCCCAAAGTAGTTAGCCCACCCACACCGCTGGAAGATGGATACTTGTTTGGGTACTCACTAAGAGTCAAAATGAGCCCAGGTTGTCCTCTTTCTGCATCTTGTTTGCTCATATCCTCTCAGCATCGTATTTGCTGCACGGAAATAGCCAGTCTGCTGAGCTGGTGCTCTGGCAGCTCTGAACAGCTATAATTCAGGTATCTACCCTGGGAGTGTTGAAAAATACTCCAGAAGTCAGGTCCTACATTTTTGTCTTTGCCTATCTGCATTTACATGCCATCAGCCAGGTTTGCTGTACCCTTCTAGACGCCACTGGTTGCAGGGGCTCAGCACCACCCAGCACTGTGCTCATTTGGCTTTTTGAATATTCTCTTCAGCGACGAAAAAGCTCTTTCCTGGTCTCAGATACACACTGTATGGCACTTGGAATAACCGCTTGCAGCTCCCTTTTTTATTTTTTTCCTCCTCTCCTTTCCCTGGTAACATTATGTTCTCCTAGGGAGGAAAAACATTAGCTTAGTGCTTGGGATGATTCAATTACTCAGCAGTAGGTCAGAGAAAAAACAAACATTGGATGCTGCTTCTTGCATCCTCTAAGCAAAAGTCTTGCAGGAGCACTGATGAACTGGCATTTCAGACAGCATCTTAGGACAAGTAGTCCATTTAGGACTACTGAAATAGTTTGTACCCTTCTTTAACATCCTTTGTTAAAAAAAGGGGATTGATTTACAACATGTGGCTCTGCATTTGTCTTCTTAAAAAACAGCTGGATTCATTACCATTATTATCAGGCCTAATTATTTTTTCTCCACTACTTGGAGGCAGGTGTGAAATTCAGCTAACATACAAATCCCGACTTTCATTAATAATCATGTCTGCTTTTGGAGAGTCCCGTTCTACTAGCAGATGTTTAGATAAACTAGAGGCAGACACAGACATCTCCCACAACCTTCTTAACAAGATTTCACTCAAAGGAAGACCGTGTGGCAGCATTTGCTACCTCAGCTTTACACTTTCCCTGGATGTTGGCACACATGAAGCGTTGCAAAAGCTGATGAGAATTTGCATTCACAGAAGCATTCACGCCAGACATATTCATGCTGTCATCACACTACAATAGGACAAGGGGGACAAGGGGGAGGTCCCAAACAAGCAACAGGAATAATGCCCAGGAAATCACTCAGACTAAATAAACAATGAAGGAAAAATAACGCACTTCTAAGAAGCGTTAAAATATTAACACGTGGCAAGGACAGGGAGCTGAACTGTGACCAAGAATGATGAATTGACGCAACAAGGGATTTAAGCTAAATTTTGGCGCAAAGCCAAGGTCTCAGCTCAGGAAAGTCTTCATCCAGTTATTACCTGACCACAGAAACACCCAGGCTTTCTCCTTTGGCACTTCCAAGGCACCGGTGCTCAGCCTCAGTGCCCGGGCTTGCCAGGATTGAGCAACCCGCCGTTTCACTCGGCTCTGCCAGAGCAGGCTCAGCAGTGGAGCCGTCGGCTCATGTGCCCAACCAGGCAGAGCACCCCTCTTCCCAGCCTGCAGGCACAGCTGCCTGAGCGTGGCCACGGAGGAGGTTTGGGTATGTACAACAGCCTAACACTCACAGCGTGTAGCCGAGGGAGCAAAGTGATCTTCCTCCTCACATCTTATTGCCAGCATGACTGGCCAGTGCGCTGGTCCATTCCAGCTCCCTGCCCTGAAATGCTGCTTCTCTGCTGGAGAAGCCAAGAGGGAGGTCCACTCGGCAGGACACAGTAAGTGGAGACACTAATGGAGGGCACTGTTCTGCTGCTTCTGGCAGGGCATCCCCCTGCCATGCTCCCCTGAAAGTCTCTGTCCCCCTTGTATTAGCTCCTCGGGACGGGGGCTCCTGGAGGCTGTGACACAGCCAGGCTTGGGTCTTGGTTGAGGCATGAGCAGGTCGCAGGGAAGGACGCAGTCACCAAAAAGCCCTTTTTCTCAGCTGTGCCTCCAAAATGCACTTTGGGAATAGTCTGAACAACATCACGCCTGCCTGAAGTTCCTTCAGGGAAGACAACTTAACTACTGTTATAAACTTCTGGACTGTTACAAAAAACATCACCTCAAAATATCTGTCACTGCTGTCTGAGCTGTAGCAGGTCTTCCCGAAAATGCTCTTCCCATGGTTTAAGGAGCCCAAGGGATGGTGAATCTGTCACAGCTCCAAGTTAAGATCTTCTCCTGTTTTGGCAGTACCGAGTGTAATAACCTGTCCCTTTCCAGAGCTACTGGAAGGCAGATTTCTGGTTGAGTTCTCTGTTTGCTTTCTCTTTTTTTTCAGGCGCACAAATCAGCATGGCTGCATTGGCTTACTTCCAGGGCAGGAGCAATAGTGCCGTCCCTAAGCTGACTTGCATATGTACCTTTATGATAATCTAAACTGAGGTATCTGGGAGCTCCCAGATTGCAGCCGCTTCCCAGTTTGCTGTCAGAGGTGGACATGGGCATGTGCCAGCCCTTCCCTCCCTTTACAAACACGCTCTGCTTCCACAAGAAAAATACGCCACTGCGTAGGCCAGAAGAAGCTGCAAGAGGGGGCAAGCGTGGACAAGCGGCCAAAGACCCCGGAGCAATGAAACAGTCAGAGTACGTGCAGCCTTAGACACCTCTCAGAGGGTGCGACACAAAATACTGTGTGTGACAAGCTGACTCTTGGACTATTTTTCTTGATTTTCTGTGTGGGGCCTGGATCAAATCCCCCTGAGGTCAACAGAAATCGTTTTAGAGATTTCAGTAGGAACTGAGTCAACTTCAGTAAACTTCGTCAACAGCAGAAATACTGAGATCATCAGAGAGATGGTATATTTTATGAAGATCCTAATTTCTACTTCCCCAGTTTTAGTTTTTAAGGAAGTGTTTTCTTTGGGACATACCAGTCTTTTCAGGTTTCCTCTACTCAAGGATCACAACAGAGAAGTGATACTTAACATTTAAATATAACAACTCTGGTGGCTTATTTTCCTGCTGTCATGTCTTAAATCAAAGGCGATAAGAACCCAGAGAAAGAGAGTGCCTGAAACTGAGATAAAGCTCCTCCTTTTCAGATACCTGCTGTTTCAGTGTGTGCTTAGTGGGATTTGCAGATACAGACTATCTAATCACAGAAGAGGAGTGGTGCCTACCCACAAGAACACCAGACAGAAGAACATTCAGCAACACTTTGCTATGGACTGATCAGCTTGGTAGGACTGGTTCAAGGTAGGTTACTCTATGCTTACCTTGGTTTTGCTCCTTATAACTGTTCAAACATCTGTTGTTTGGGCTGAAGTTTTATCCACTGTGTACACATTTCAGGCTGAACATCTGGGGAGTCAGTCTGGCTTTCAGAAACACATCAGAAAGGAATTTATCTCTTTCCAACAACAAGGCTAAGGTGGAGGAAATGTTGCTTTACCCGTGAAAAAAAATATGCAAATTTTCTTTCTTATGTAGTTTAGAGACAGGATCTGGAACTAAGCCGTGAAGTAACTTCTGGGTTATGAACATGGGTTTTTCTAGGCCCGTGAAAACCTGTCCAGATTAACTGGTCCACAAGTTACCTCCTGACTTTGCTGCTGCTTGCAGAGGGACAAAGACGCTGCAGGAGGAGAGAGGATGTTCTCTCATTAGGGATTTGAACACTGTCCCCAGGAATTAGCTTTTCTCCCTGCCTCAGCCACGCTAGACCATTTAAGCAAAGCTTTCAATGAGTAGTCACTAATTGCACATCCCTTCTTCTCCAGGTGCTGCCTGGGGACCCTGGAGCCTGATGGGCAGAAGAGCTGAACGCTCCCAGCTGTCCTCTGCAGCGGTGCCAAACAGCCCAGGCGGCAGCCAGGCAGGCTGCCCTCGGAGCACAGACACTTTTGACAGCAGAGCCTTTGCAGACAGCTGCCTCTGAGCATCCTATATTGGAAACCCAAAAATGAGAGGCTTTAATCGCCAAGCCTCCCAACCCGTACAGCCTTTCTTTGCTCATCATGGCACTTCCTCGCTCTAAGCAACCTGCTGCCCAGGCGGAAATTTCAGCCAAAATTAAGCTTCCAGACTCAAAAGTTGACGACAGAGTGGCCTAGGTGATAAAGGGAAAATCAGCAAGAAAAGGAGCTCTAGGCTGACCCTGCAGTGTAATGCCAGTGAAGTCTTGCCCTGCCTCTCAATGGGTTTCTTGCTTCCCTGGGGAAAGCCTCAAGGTCACTGGCCTTATCCCAGCACCGTTCTTTGCTTACCCTTAGAGCTTCTTAAACCCTAATTGAAGCTGCACACACTGCTGGTTGGATGAAAGCTAAGTTTCTGGCAAAAAAAAAGACACAAATTGGCAGTAGGCTCTGTGGGCATCTGGAAGAAAGGAAGGAGATTAGAGACCTGAAACTTCTGCAATCTCCATACATTTAGGAGGTATTTCTGTTCAAAGAGGAGACATAGCAGAAAGCTGGGGAAATCTTATTACTGCAGGCAGAGGAGAGAATCTGAATTGATTGCCCAAGCACTCATGGTGAGCTGTCACTCTCACCTAAAGCAGGTCTGGGAGGTTTGGGGTGCCAAAAAAGCAAAGAGACAGGGAAGTCTACAAAGTGTGGGCCATCAGCAACAACAGAGTGAGCTGCCATATTTTTTTCTTTTCTCCCTTCAGCAAAATACAGTTTATTTACCCAACTAATCCTCATTCCTGAGTCAAAAAATATCTCCCCAAGCAACTGAAAGCTTAGTTTTCCCAAGCTGGGCACGCAAGCCAATATTTTATTAGGAATCTAATCTAATAGAAGCGTAAAGAGATATATACATTTAAAATACCTCCTAACTGAAGTACATATATTTGTTGCACTAAGGGTACACGCACCTAAATGGGGGAGAACACTGCATTTCTCAGCCTGACTCACCAGCAGTACCCGCGGTAAGCAGCATATGCCGAGGTGCCAGAAGTTTGGAGGATGTGTGTGGGTAACATAGGGAGGACTGATCCATCTCAGATGGCTTTACTTCCTCTTCCTGCGTTCACAGGAGTGCAGAGCAGATCTGATTCATACCTATTTCAAGTTAATACCCATTGTCCCCAGTGCTGCCTGCACAGGAAGATTCAATTTGAAGGTATCACTTCTCTAAAAACCATAAAAGAACACAGAACTAGATACATGATTCTAAAAAAAAAAATTAAAAAAATCCAAACCCCTGCAACCAGAACTATACAATAGGAAGGTGGCATGTTGTCACCAGGCTGACTCACAGCTAAGGCTGGCCACCAGACCCACCCATGCACAGCCCAGAGCACAACCCAACACAGATCTACAGGCTTTTTGTTCACCTTTGTCAAGGTCATTTGCACTGTCACTGTCCTCTTATTCTGGGAGGGAAGCGTTGTTTTCCAAAGGCCCAGGTGTCAGTGCATGTTCATTCAGTATTTCTGGATAAAAACAAAATGAAAAGTGCAGTACTCACAGCTCCTGCTCTGGTTTTCTGCAAAAGGCACATCCCTTGCATCTGGTAGACATTGCCTGTTCTGTAAAACTCCCTTGGAAGGCTCTTACAAAGCATCCTCCACTGAAACCTTGGTCTTCGGCCAGTGCAAACGTTCTTCAGTGTAGCCTGATCTGTGTCCCTTCAGGGGATCTGGTCTGGTGAAATCAAGCAACAGGATGAAGTGCAGAAAAGGTAATCACAGGCAGCAGTGGTTGGACAAAGTAGTGCAAAGGAGCACTGCCCTGGTCATTATAAGGAGCCTAGTCTTGCATGGTTGTGGTGAATTCATTGGCACCCAAATGGCCTGATGAGAGGCAGAATAAGAGTTACAAGCCTTGCGTAAAAGGGATCTCAGTCTTAGTTGGGCATGCAGACACTAAGCCTTGCAGACCACCTAAAGGAATGCAACACAAGCAGGCAAAGCTTGTCCAAAACTAATCAATCCCTGCAAGCCAGGCTAGCAAGGATTAGAGCCTCATAGCTGTATCTCCTTGGGATTCAAAGGAAGCCACAAAGATGTGATTGGTGACATCCAACATGGCTTCATTAAGGGCAAATGGGCAAATTGTGCCTGACAAATTTGGTGGCCTTCTATGATAACATTACAGCATTGGTGGAAAAGGGAAAAGTAACTGACATCATCTACCTGCACTTGTACAAGGCATTTGACACTGTCCCACATGACATCCTTGTCTCTAAATTGGAGGGACATTTGATGAATGGACCACTCGCTGGATAAGGAATTGGCCGGACAGCTGCACTCAAAGTGTTGCGGTCAACAACTCGATGTCCAAGTGGCAAACAGTGATGAGTGGTGTTTCTCAGGGGTTGGTACTGGGGCCAATACTATTTAACATCTTTGTTGGCGACAGGGATGTTGGGATTGAGTGCACCCTCAGCAAGTTTGCTGATGAC